>CM076574.1:925666851-926205609 GCA_034641835.2 Pinus albicaulis | reverse complement strand
ATAGAAAATACATGATGAATCCAGAATGTATACAAGTATAGCTAAACTGAAAGTACACAATGAATCATCTAAGCATGGCTCGAAAGTACAAGTCGGAATCAATGTCCAAGTATCACATATAAAAAGCTGATCAATGATGCTGAAACTGGATGTCTGATCATATAAGTAATTGAATCTCCAAGTACCAAATCATAAGAGGTGGAACACATGGTACAATCACGCAACTTGGGAGCCAACATATAGGATGTTGTTGTACTAACACTGCAACATATAAGGGTGAACGACATCACTGGCAGAAACTGAATGGATTGTCAAAAGTGAACCGAGAAATGTTGATGCAACCCGAGGTCTTCACTCATCACTATGGCACAATTCTACACAATGGGAATAAATGAGCTGAATTCGACCATGTGAGAAATCGTTGGATTACCGGTCAATGATGTATACCGTTAACCAACGCGAGACAACCAACCAATAATGAAAATGAGCGTCAAGGTGCCCCAATACAATCTAACAAGTGCGAATAAATGAGTTGAAGTCGAACACTTGAAAGAATCTACCAATCAGGAGGCAATGATGAATCCCCACTGTCGATAGCGAAGAGTCTGCCACTGATGACTGCAAACCCTAAGGTACTGACAAAAAGAATCTAGACCTTATTCCTAGAGCAATGAGTCGGAGTCGATGGGAAAAGATCTGCTGGAAGGAAAGCATTAAGGCATCCCACATCAGTCTAGCGCGAGTGTAACCCGCAGGCCAAGATTTGGAAGGAATCAGATGAAGTAGAGTGACGGAACCAAACCGAAGTACGTTTCCGACATGCACAAGATGAAGCTAGTGCACGGAAGAAACCCTCTTGAACCAACCAATAATGAAAGCTAACACAGAGGCGAGATATCCACCGATAGGGTCAAATGGAAATCAAGGTACTGCACGAATCCCAAGTGTGATAATGTATGCTGGCGTTGAACACAAGGAAAACCACTCAGTCAAAGACCCATCATGATGATCAAATGCTGAGCACAAGGTCACCTATCAATGATGGAAATAGGGCCAGGGTGCGGCTCTAGGTTTGCTCTCAGAGCAATATGTCGTAGTCGATAAGAGACAAACCCGCTGGCAAGAAGTCAATGGAGACCTTCTCAAACCAGCACGAGCAGAATATCAAAACATCTGATGTGATAGAACAAGATACTGACAAAACTGGGAAGGCCGACTGAATAATGAGTCAAGAGACACTGCAGAATGGCAGACTCTGGTTAGAATTCCCTTAAACAAAATCACGACTCGTGATGACCATGGCAGTAAAAAGTGACACTGTATAAGTTTGTTATGCAAGAGGCAAAAACAAACTCTCCATATGATTGGAAGATATAACCAACCGGGGGAGAACTGACCAGTGAAACAAGGCAAAGCCTGAACCTAGGTCAAAACTAAAAACCATCCCAAATGAAGGAAATATATAAGTGTATGTTCTTTGTTCAAGGGCGACAAACTGATACTGTACTGCCATCAAATTACGAAGTTACATCCCATTCCCGCTCTTTTTTTTATATTTAATTTTTTTGTCTTTTTCATATAATAAGCCTGAAAAGGAATAAAAGAATGCTATGGTACAATGGATGGAATGAGTATCAAGAAACAGATGCACTAGTTCCTAGGATTGGAACGATCCTATGCTCAATGCAAGGTGGCGGAAACTGGTAAGCGATACTCAGAGGAATGTTCCATCCATGGGTAAAAAGGGTGTCAAGTCGCGATAGCTAAGTGCATGCAATGGTTAACTTGTACAGATAGACAAGGTCAAAAGTTGGCTTAAACATCGAGTCCAAATGAAGTCGGCTAAAGGCCAGGATAAACAAGTAGCCAATATGCAATGCAGTAATACAACTCAACAACACCAGGGAGCCTCTAGGGTAATAGCCAGAAAAATGATAGTGAAGAGGAAGAAGAATGAAGCTTCAACACATAAGTCATGGTGGGACTAAAGAGGACTCCCGAGCCTACATAAAACGCAGCATGGGCAACAAGTGATAGCGAGGAACTAACTAGGAAGCCCATGTAAAGGAAGGCTCTACCACCAAGTCATGATTAAAAAATCGGCGAGTGAAATAGGCGTAATACTCATGACCTGATGGGATCGACCCTATGGCAAGTGATCAGAATGGAGGCTAGTATGCAAAATGCAACGGAAAGTGGATTCCCTAACCTATATGCCAGTGAAGATCATATACCTGCCATGACGGGTCAGCAGTCATGGATCAAAAACCGGAAAAAATCTCGAGTTCATCAAAATGTACTTGAAAATATACCAATCTGGGCACTTCCAAGCATCCGGGTTATGCAGCTTAAGATAGATTGAAAAAATAAGCATAACAAATTTTTGCGAAAATTTTCAACTTTTTGGGCATAAATAGACAAGTTACCTCACATTTGGTTCATTGTGACTTGCTGAATTGGGAAAAAGAGCTCTGGAGAAAAAACCTCTTTCGTCAAAACAGGAGCAATCGACCGTCAAACTTCGCCGAATTTGTTAGGTAAGCTCTTAATCCATCCTTGTTATCAATTTTGTCCGTTCATAAGTTTAAAATTCAGAAATTTCACCGTAGAATTATTTGTTTAAAATTATGGTTCTGCGCATACGCGGGTTTATATTGACCAAGCCGCGTATATACGCGACTGTGTACAGATAAAGTCACGTATGCGTAACCCGAAATGAAAAAACGTGATTCTAATGGAAAAATTATTGAATTTTTTCAGGATGACTATATCATGGAGAGAACGTGAGCATAGTGCCATTGACAATGAAGTAATGTAGGACCAATTATCGCTCAATATTCTCCGAAATTGTGGATTGCTCAAATTTTTCAAAATGCCAAATATGAAGAGTAATGTCCAGTTGCTCGAAATGCTTGTGAATTATTGGGAACCGGAAGAAGATTGTTTCATAATAGATCAAATGCCCATACGTATCGAGGTGGAAGATATATATTTTATTACTGGACTCTCCCGGAGGGGGGAGCCAGTAGATTTACATGGAAAACCTTTGGGAGGGCTCACCGTGGAAGATTACGTCCACGTCTACTGCGTAGAGGGTTCCAAGAAAGTTGGGACTCAAATTGCTATAAAAGATTTAAGAGACTTGCACATGAAAATTCTCCTATTTACCATTGGCAGGGTAGCAGGATCTGCTTCCTTACACCAGGCATCCAGGACTCAAATGAGCATAGTTGTGGAATGCTTAACTCATATATATGATTGGTGCACAGCTCTACTAATGAACATGAAGCAACAATTGACTTCCATCCGAAAAACAAAGACAAATTTTTTTGGATATGGTACTATCTTGATGACATTCTTCTTCGAGAAGATTCCTGGGCTGAGACCCAAAGTGATCTCTTCTATCAGCAGTCCAAGGGACCCAAGAATTGCCCGATCGGCTGACTTGATGAAGAGACTGGGGGGAAGTGAAGTTCCCCGAACCACCTGGGATGATGAGTTCTTCCAATGGTAGGGAGAACAAATCATCGCTGTGGAGGACTATCCCTATGCCAAGATGTATTTCCGTGGCAATCCAGACCTTGTCCTTCCACCTGGCGTGGCATGGGGAACAGTCGGTAAGATTGCAATTTTTTAACTTATATGATTTTTTTGGATTTTTTCAATATGTATGAAAAAATAAAACATGTTTTTGTTTGGATTCAAAGTGACTTACAATATCATAATGATCATGATACAGATATTGGACCAGTCCGTCCTGATGGTTACCTATGACACAAGCATCATAGAGGCGAGGCGGATACAGTAGACTCAGACAGAACCCTCCATGCTGTACAGAGGAACTTGGAGGGTTTAACCCGCCAAATGCCTATGGCTGCAGTGGAAGATCTTCCCAAGGCCATCCAGAGACGGGTAGTAGGAGTACCTCGTGACTGGGTGCGGTTATTCCACCAAGTCGCAACTGCGATCGTGTTCTATAGGAACACAACTTCTGGGTAGGGACCACAGGAGTAGATAGATATGATTTACCGAATGACTGTATATTTTTTGAGATTTGAACATGATCGGGCATAAGCCCAAATTTTGTATGACTTATGGATCCAAATTTTGTATAGTTTTTGAACACTCTGACGATATGTATACAACGATTTTTGATGTGATGTGACAAATGTATAAAAATGTATGATGTTTTTGATGATTAAATTTTATTGTATGGAATGATTAATATGCCAATCAATTGCTTGATTAGCTAATGAGTCTGCCATCCAATTGTCAGCTCGAGGAATATGAATGAAAGTTAAAAATTGAAATGATCTCTGTAACAAACGTACCCTCAAGAACAACCGGAGTAAAAATGGATCTCGAACCCGATAAGTATTGTTCAACTGCGACACCACCAGCTGAGAGTCCAAGAAAACTACCAATGAATCAACACCCAAAGATATTGCGTCTGAGAGTAGATAAATAACTGCAGTGTATTCTGCTATATTATTGGAAGCAGGACCAATACAGACTCCTCTTGATACTAACAGCTGACCGGATGGATGATGAAGCACCCAAGCCGCGGAAGCCAAGTTCCGGGTGTGTCTACTAGCACCATCGGTGAAACCAAAATGACTCATGACATTCGACACAACCTGCCAAAGCAGATCAAAAACATCACCATCCCATCAAAGATCGAAAAACCAGATATGTACAAAGCAAAACTACTATACACAAAAGCAAAATGCCAGGCCGAAGCCTAATCATAATACTTTTTCAAATAGAGCCCATTTATGGGCTCCGAAAACTCGTTTCCTTCAAAATCAACCAAGGTATATGCTCCTTTTTTAAGGAATTTCTTAACGATAAAGGGGCCATACCACATAGACTTAAACTTTCCTTCCCCCAGGGCATCTTTTTCTTGGGCATAGACCAAAACAAGGTCACCTTCTGAAAAAACCCTAGGTTTGACCACCTTATTGTACTGAAATTTAACTCAGTTTTTATGCGCTTCATTCATCGTGGCGGCATCCCGATGCTACTCATCGAGATGTTCCAGATGAAGGAAACGTTCTTCAAGACTAGTAGTGTTAGGAAGAAGTTCAACAGCTAACTTAAGAGAAGGAATCTCACATTCAATGGGAAATACGGATTCCAACCTGTAAACTAGCTGAAACGGAGTAAAGCCAGTTGCAGTTTTCACTGACGTCCTATATGCCCAAAGTGCAGGATATAGCATGATATGCCAGTTGGATCGAGCTTTATTGATTGTCCTTTGAAGAATGGTCTTCAAGGATTTGTTCACAGCTTCCACTTGCCCATTGGCCTGAGGATAATAAGGAGATGAATGATCCTACCGGAAGTGTAATTTTAGAGCCAACTCAGCCATCATGCTATTCTGAAAATGATTGCTATGATCAGTGAAAATCTCTCTAGGAATACCAAAACGAGCAATAACCTGGTTGAAAAGAAAAAGAGCTGCAGTTTAACCATCATTCCCAAAATTAGGCATAGCCTCGACCCACTTCGTAAAGTAGTCTACTGCTACAATAATGTACTTGTGACCTTTAGCCGAAGGCGGGTTACAAGTAGTATAATCAATACCCCACTTTGTAAAGGGACCGACAGTGATGACTAGAAAAAGCGGAGCTGGATGAGCGCACATTTTTCGAGTTTAGACCTGACACGGATGAAACTTTTTGACCGACTCCATACAATCTTTGAAAATCGAAGGCCAAAAGTACCCAGCACGCAAGATTTTTTGGGCTGTAGCAAGCCCGGATAAATGACCACCACAAGCTCCACTGTGGAAATCATTCAGCACAGCCTCAGCTTCTTTGAGAGTTAAGCAACGCCTCAGGATTGAATCAACCCCTCGACGGTATAAAGCATCACCAATAATCAAATAATTTTTCACCAAGTGACGCAACTTACGACGCTCATCTTTCAAAAAAGTAGAGGGAAACTTCGCAGTCTGAAGATACACAATGATATCTCCATACCAAGGATCCTGTGGAGATATAAGAAACAAATGTTCATCCGGGAAGGATTCATCATAGACTATCTCTTCCCCACAGGGCAACTCGGAGATCAATTCTACGAAAACCAATGATTTCTTCGACTTGGCAGACATAAAATCAAGGTAAAATTCCTGCAAAATCACAATCCATCTATTATATTTGCCCCCAATCACTCGCCTACTGAGAAAAAAATGAAATGGATTGGCGGCTGCCAAAACATAAGTTTTTTGTAGAAGAATATAATGTCGGAGTTGCTGCACAGCATGAACAACTGCTAAATCTATCTTTTCTATTAGAGTATACCAGAGTTCAGGTCCTACCAAGCCTCAACTAAGATAGTATATAACATGCTCTGTAAGAGCATCATCCTCCTGAACCAGAACCATACCAATGGTAGATTCTGCTGCTGCAAGATACAAAAGGAAATCCCTGCTATAATCAGGTGGACTCAATAAAGGAGCAAAGATCAATGTTTTTTTCAAAGCATCGAATGAGCGCTGAGCGAAGTCATCCCAAAAAAATGGAACTCCCTTCTTCAACAATCTCATAAATCCCTTGGTAACTTCAGCGTAATTTACGATAAATCTCCGAATAAAATTAGCTTTTCCTTTTAGACTTTGAAGTTGACGAATAGAGGACGGGGGAGGCAACCGAAGTATTGCCTCAACCTTGAAGGGATCTACCCTAATCCCTTCTAAAGACACAATGAATCCCAATAACCGACCGGATGTGACCGCGAAAACACACTTGTTCGGATTCAACCTAATCTTGTAGAAATGACATCGTTCAAATACTTGACAGAGGTGAGCAGGATGATCCATTCTCTTTCGAGAATGAGCAGCTAAATCATCCAAATTGTTGGGGCCCTTGTTTTGAAAAACCTTGTTTTGAATGTTTTGAATTTGGAACAACGGCCAGATTTTGGGGTTGTGGAACAAGGACACATGGAAGCCGCAACCAAGTCTCAGCCACATCAAACGGCGGAGCTACCAAGGTTGCGACATAACAGGCACATAGCGGAGGAAACTAGATGCATAAGCGTAGATAAGGAGAAGATACAACAGAAAGAACGCAAGTGGAACACATAGATAATCAGAGAAAAGCTAGAAGCAGCTGCAGAAGGACATACAGAGAACTAACAGTCGCGACAGCGGGTGAATAAATAGCAGTCACCCGGATGAAAGAGGGGATGATGATGATAAGGATTACACAGCAGAAGAGAGAAGAGAGTGACAAAAGGCGAGAAAATGCATGCTGCAGCAGGAATCCAGAGGATGGATGAGGTCTCTGTAGTTCCTAGGGTCTATTGATGTAGAATCTCTGTTCCGCAAGATATATGTATCAAATTTGTAAGACCATTGAAAAGCTATGTAACCAGGAGTTGGCCAAGAGCTTAATACAATTGCATGTTGCTGTCTATTTGTGTGTTTCACATGCATGTGTGTTGATTGAGATGCTTTAAAATTTTCATTTGCTTAATATCTGTATGTTCTTTGAACGATGTCGTGTACATAATTCTATCCATGTGATCTAATCACTGATGAGAATGGGTTGTGAATCTGTTCCTTGCCCCTGGTCTATTCCCCTCCTGCATGTGGTCGCGGCATGCCTCGGGTGAGACTCTCTACTCTCCGGAGTAGGGTGATAATTCCGGCGTAATCCTAGACTACAATGGATTCTTTCGTTGGCCACAATCCCTGAAACTGGGTCTTGCCCGCGAGACCTGATCACTCGCCAACAAATGGTTCCGTTGCCGGGACCCACATGATATGAGGGGATCCAGACCATGGTATCGTGGATCTTCAAAGGGGAGATACGGCGATGGTGGTATAACCATTTAGACCATTTCATCACTTAGCAAGCGGAGTTGATTAAGAAAGGGGAGGCAACGATCAAGGAGCTCGTCCTCTTCTCAGATTTAGTTGGTGATACGTATGAAATTTTCAGGGGAAAGTTCCCCACCGACCTTTACAATTGGTTGCGGAGGTTACAGACGAAGGTACCTAGAGATGGCTCGCGAAAGATAAACTAAAGGTGGGCACACAGAGATCTAGTGGCTCTGCATCAGTTGAACATCGAGTTGACCCGCGCGGTGGACTTTTGGGTGGAGACCATGGTGGAAGGATACATTGTGGAGTTTGCTGCTGAGTGCTATCAGTCCTTCTCGAAGGCCGAGGCTACCTTCCGCTCTGGGCTCAGAGGGAAGCTGCTTAAGGAGATTCCGCTGTGGATTAAAGCTCTGATGGTGGATGAAGGGTTGATAGAATTCCGCAAGACAATTATGGAAGCGTAAACCACCGGTGCTGGGGGAAGGGTTGAAGGGATCGATGCTACGTAGAGCGTGACGCGGGGAGTGGGGAATGGATGCTGAGGCCTTAAGGACGCTGAGGGAGCAACGTGCACATCGGCGGGCGTACATTGCCGATAGGTGGCGAAAAAGGGTGATGTGAGATTTGAAGAGACGAGAGATCGAGAGGAAGAATCAGAAGGAGGCGCCTCAGAGGGTAGAAAGTATGGACGTGGATACTAAGGGACGAGAAGGGACTACTGTGGGAGTATGATGGGTGCATGGGAGCCCAGCTAAGTGAGTGCGCGAGACAGTGACTGATGAAGATGATGGAGATGCGCAGCCCGAGGAAAGTTTCGATGGTGAATGGTACGTTGTGATGCAACAGTTGTTTCAAGAGCAGACGACATTCAATCCTCCAGCCTGTCATACTCCTCCTAATCTACATGGCCAGGATCCCTACCTTCCCCTAGTAATTTATCAACCTTTGAGTAATATTTTCGTTAAATTTCAAGCATTGAGTCAATTGCAGAGTAGTTCAATGTCGACGGCAATGCCCGTTAGTAGCAGTTGCACTAGCAGTATTGCGTTCCTGAGAGGAACAGTCACGCAACCAGGACCTAGAGGATTTATACTAGTCAACCCGCCGCAAGTGAACATGGCCGGGTCTTTTACCCGATATCCCGAGTTCTCGAGCCGGGGTAATGATGACATAAAGCAACACTGGTATCTGTGCGAAGCCATTTGGAGGGCTCGGCAGACACCGGACGCAGGGAAACTAATAGAATTCCAGGCCACGCTCAGAGAGAGGGCTCTGCAATGGTTCATCAAGTGGTCCAAGGCCCACCTGAATCCCATCATCGTGGACGTGAAGCGAGATTTTGTATGGGAATTTAAGCTTCCCTAGACAGACCAACAGGGTATGTCAGAGCTCTGGGAAATTAAATAGAAGGAAGGAGAAACCGCATGGGAGCTAATGTGGCGATTCAAGGACGTGATTGGGAAACTCAGTTACTCGATCGACCCGAACCATCAGAGGGATTGTTTCATCAAGGCTCTGCTTCCCTTGATGCGAACCCCCATCACCCAACAAAAGATTGACAATCTGCAGGACGCTTTGGAACAGGCCATGAAGATCGAGGCCATGGTGGGCTACCCTCAAGAATATAGGGGAGGGCCGGCCCCGCAGGATCTCTCCTTGGTGGGATTGCAGCATCAGATAGCTAGCCTGGCCGAAAAGCTCAAGGAGATATAGCCAGTCAGACCAGCCAGGCCGAACGTTTGGTGCACTCATTGCCTGGTTGAAGGCCATGTCGCAACTGAGTGTCCTCGGTTGCGTGGCGCGGGGGTGGGACCCTCGGTCACGGCAGTTAAAGGGGGGCCACCCACGGGTGGTGGCGCGGCATTAAATCCACAGGGGGTATACCAGCTGCAACAGCCTTATGCAGGATTCCCCTCCCAGTTCAATCCAACCGCGACGAGATATTGTGAGATTTGCCAGACAGTGGGACATCCGCCTCAGATGTGCCCGATCCTACAAAAGTATTCCAACGTGCCAAACAATGCATATTGTGAGTTCTGTGCCTCCACGACTCACAACACGGAGCAATTTCAGGCCCTCGACGCACTCGCGGACCGGTTGGATTGACCCTCCTATAGGGTGAATGAGGCTCCTCGAGGAAGAGGGGGCGGGGCGCGCGGAGGCTGCGCTGGGGGCCGCGTGCCGGTGAAATGCTATAACTGTGAACAGGAGGGCCATGTGGCTCATGAATGTCCCCTCCCTTGCCATCCGTGGTGTTCCCAGTGCCGAGTAAACACCCATGCGATAGAAGACTGTCCCGAGCTCATCAAAAAGTGGGAAGAACGCGCACGACAGAGGGGCACGAACTTGGTGAACGTCGAGTCGTGGGTGGCCACGACTCCGGACATGCAGAACATCGCTATTGTGATGAGGGGTAGTAAGAAAATGGGGGAGGATGCTCGTGGAAAGGAGCCGGCACCGGTTGTTAGGCCAGCCTCTCCGCACCAGGTAATCAGACCAAAGGCGTAGAAGAAGTATTTTCAGGAGGCAGTTGAGGCATTCACTCAGCTGTGCGAAGCGAAAGGCCTGGAGGCAACCCTTCCGACACATCTTCGGCCAAAACACACTCCAGAAACCCTGATGGAAGAATGGCTCCAGCTATTCCTCAAGATTGCTGACAGCGCTGCTCTGCGGCAGCAACTCAAGTGTACTTTGGAAGGGGCAATGTAGGGGAGGACAGGACTGGGGGAACCAGTGGACACAGCCCCCCATTCGGTGCAGTGCATCAAGCGAAATAAGCGACGAATGGGTAAAGAGTTTTGGCTCAATACGCAGGTTGGGGGATTCCAAATTAGCGACACCATGCTTGATTTAGGGTCTGACGTCAACATCCTGCCACGCAAGACGTGGGAGGCTCTCGAAAAGCCATAGCTGGCCTACTCGTCCATCCAACTCAGGATGGTGAACCAGTACTGCATTCTACCGATTGGCTGACTCCAAGGTGTCGAGGTCGATATTGTGAGGGTAAAGACTTACACCGATTTTGAGGTCATTGATATTATGGGAGACAAGGATCCTTACCCCGCCCGGTTGGGCATTGATTGGGCCTTTGAGAACTATGCTATCATCGAACTTAAAAAGGAGCTGATGATCTTTGAATATGGGGAGGTCCGGGTCACTCAGCCTCTCGACCCATATCAAGGCCCGAGGTATACCGAAATGGTGGATAACCGGGAGGATGCTCCGATGATGGACCACCTCTACAAGATGACTATAGGGAAATGGGAAGACAATACAAACCCAAGCGCAACTGGCTCCATCAGTTGGCGGAGTGTCCAGAGCTCAGAGCTGGGATTTGAACTTGCGTGGGAAGACTGACAGCAGGGGGGGTACGAGACCAGCACACGGAGATGCGCCCATATTGGCCGTGTCAGCTGGATTGGTGCTGAGTTCAGAGAATACCCCACCCTGTCAAACATGCAAGTTGTCAATACCTTTATTACCAAGGTTGAGGACATCGTGCCGGAAGGGAGTAGACTACCCCTTTTAGACGTCGCTCTACAATCTACAGCAGCCCAGTGGTGGAAAAATCACCGCAACACCTTGTCGCGGTGGAGTAGTGTGGCGGACGCGTTGCGGGCATGGTTCAAAGAAGATGAAGGCCCTCGCAGCAGGCAGCGGTACTCTGGGAATTTCGATCCGCAGGACCACTTGCGGACTTGTGAGGAGCAGTGGCGAAGCATAGGATACCCGAAAGAGCTATGGGTTCATTGGTTTTTCTACTCTTTAGACACCATCCCCTATGCATGGTACTTGGAGGAAGAACGGAAACGAGGGACTAGTTTTTGGATGGAAGCTGCGCGTAAATTTGTGCGGTGTTTCTCTTTCACGAGAGACACAGAGTTGGAATCTCAGGCTTTGCATGCTATCTGGAGGACGATGGTCTGGAAGACCTGAGGCACCTGTACTTCGAAGAGAAGGAAGGCGAGTGGAACGTTAATGAAGAGCTGGCCACCGAAGGGGTCCATTTACGACCACTGAAGACAAAGAAGCTAAACATCGGTATGGAGGAGAAGCCTAAGTTGGCTACGGTGTGTGATTACTGGGAGGAGGAGATGACCAAGGAGATCTTCAGCCTCCTCCAGGAATATGAGGATTTGTTCCCCTCATCACTCGCAGATCTGAAGGGCATCAAAGGCGATCTTGGCGAAATGCGCATCGTGCTGAAACTGGGTGCCAGGCCTGTGAAGCACCGGCCCTAACAATTGAACCTACGAGTTAAAGACAAGGCTAAGATGGATATCGAGAAGATGTTGGCCGCGGGCCTAATCTTTCCCGTGGAGGAAGCAGAGTGGGTGAGCCCTATCGTCATCCAGAATAAGAAAGAAAAGGTAGAGATACGGGTTTGTGTCGATTATTGTAGTCTGAACAATGCCTGCATTCATGATCCTTTCCCCACCCCTTTCAGCGACGAAGTATTGGACCATGTTGCGGGGAACGAAGCTTACTCCTTCACTGATGGATTTTCGGGCTACCATCAAATGCGTATCACGGAAGAAGATAAGTCAAAGACAACCTTCACCACCGAATGGGGGTCGTTCACATACCATGTCATGCCGTTTGGCTTGAAGAATGCTCCAGCCGTGTTTTCCCCGATTGTCATAGCCACCTTCCGGGAGTACCTTCACAAGTTCCTCGAAGTCTACATGGACGACTGGACTGTCTACAGTTTATTGAAGAAACACGCTACCCTGTTGCGGGTTATGTTTGATCGGTGCCACCAGTTGCAGATTTCCTTGAACTTAAATAAATGTATTTTTACTGTTCTGTTCGGCATGTTGTTGGGACATGTGGTATGCAAGAAAGGGGTCTGTGTCGACCCCACCATGGTTGCGGTGATCGTACACATGGAAGCCCCCGAGGCGATGAAACAGTTGCGGGCATTGCTCGGGCACATGGGATACTATAGGAGGTTTATCCGCAACTATGCCAGGATCACTACTCCGTTAGAACAACTTCTATAGAAGTCCACAGTCTTCCAGTGGACGGACGAGTGTCAGGTAGCCCTGGACACCCTGAAGGAAAATTTGGCGTCGGCGCCTATTCTAGTTCATCCCAATTGGGATAAGAAGTTCCATGTGCACATCGACGCTTCCAGTAT
Organism: Pinus albicaulis; assembly: GCA_034641835.2. Taxonomy (NCBI): domain Eukaryota; kingdom Viridiplantae; phylum Streptophyta; class Pinopsida; order Pinales; family Pinaceae; genus Pinus; species Pinus albicaulis. The sequence continues at coordinate 926,192,638 of CM076574.1, read as the reverse complement.
TTCACTTGGAGCTGTCTTGGAACAACCAGGTGATACAACAGTTGACCACCCGGTATACTTCGCCAACCGCAAATTGTCCAATGCGGAGAGGAATTACACCATGACCGAAAGGGAGGCGCTAGCGATGGTGTACTCTCTTCAGAAGTTCTGCCACTATCTTCTAGGGGGAAAGTTCAAGTTCTTCACAGACCACTTTGCCCTGAAGTACCTGGTCAATAAGCCTATTTTGGAAGGACGGATTTGCCGTTGGCTTCTACTATTTCAAGAATTCACATTCGAGGTAATTGTTAATCCTGGGAGGTTGAATGTCGGGCCCGATCACCTATCCAGGTCGGAGACGGGGGAGAATGACAGCTCCCTTAATGATCAGCTTCTTGACACTGACCTCTTCCGAGTCAAAGCTGTACCAGATTACTTGGCCGACATTGCCACCTATCTGTCCACGGGGCAATGCCCTCAGGATTACACCCCACTGTAGAAACGACATTTGGTCGTCTGTGCTGCCGACTACCAATTGATCACAGGGAAGCTATACAAACTGGGCCTCGGTGAGGTTCTACGCAGATGCGTCCTTGACCATGAACGGGAAGTGGTAATGTGGGAATGTCCAGTGGTGTTGCGGGAGGGAATGTGGGGGCGAAACCCACCGCAAGGAAGGTACTCCAAGCTGGCCTATGGTGGCTGACAGTACATACCGATTGTAAAGCCTATGTGAAGCGATGCGACATCTGCTAGCGGACGAGCAGGCCCTCTCACCGGGATGAGCTTCCGTTACACCCAGTGCATGTGTTGCGGCCGTTCGAGAAGTGGGCTGTCGACTTTGTGGGGCCCATAGCTCCGGTCGCCAGACACTCCAAGGCCCGGTACATCATTACCGCCATGGATTACCTCACCAGGTGGGCTGAGGCAGCCGCGGTACGCAACTACACAGCGGATACCGCCGCCCGGTTCATTTTTTAGCACATCATTTGCCGGTTTGGCTGCCCGCGGAGTTTAACCAGCGATCAGGGTACGCACTTCATTAATGACACAGTCAAAACACTGCTGAACACCTTCATGGTTCAGCATCACAAGAGTAGCCCGTATCACCCGCAGGCTAATGGTACGGTGGAAGCCTTCAATAAGATTCTTGAGAAAGGCTTGACTAAGATTTGCAATGCCCAACGTGATGATTGGGACGAGCACCTCTCAGCGGCGTTATGGGCCTATCGGACTACGGTGAAGCACTTGACCAATCAAACACCGTTCCAGCTCGTGTACGGCTGGGAGGCTGTGATCCCCGCCGAGTTTATTGTGCCAAGCCTGTTGGTCGCCACGTCTCTGAAGTTTTCGGAAGAGGCCTTCTCGTTGGTCGCTTTAATTGTTTTCACAATTCAAGCTCCACAAATTGTCAACCCTAGGGAAGCCTCTGTCATTCCCTAGAAAATCACGCAGACCGAGTCCGAGTACGATTCGCAGTCATTCAAAGATATCGTAGCCGAGTCCAAGAGCAGATTCGTAGTCCGAGTATTGATTCCAGTGGTTATAAAGGTAAGGTGGTGTCAAAATATATAGTAAAAATGATACATAGTGAGGTCCTAACACCTCCCTCCAGGAGCGCCTCCATGAATTGCGAGAACTGGATGAAGCCCGCTTCCCGGCCGAATTTCACCAAGATTCGTAAGGACCGATGTAAAGGGCACGACCGCTCACATTAAGAACAAAACCTTCCAAGTTGGAGGAAAAGTTCTTTCAGATTTACGCAGGTTCCAAAAGTTCCTAGAAAGCTATAGATGCACCGGCGTTGCCCTATTTCGCACATATTCGCGACTCCGTGAGCGTCTGGGCTTGGCACAACCGGATGGTACGGTTCTACCAGCAACAAAATGGCACACCCGAAACCCTACCAGGAGTAAGTACCTTTCGTTTCTCATCAATAACTCTCGCACCCGAGAGCACCCGTAGTGTAGCGTAGTTGAATAACTCTCCCGCAACCGGGATGAGAGTAGGACGTATTCTCTGTCCATAGGTAGTGTGTCAATAACCGCTCAGTTGCGAGGTCCGCACCGCAACCGACTGTGGTCGGGGCGGCGCCGGTCCAGCGTGTCATCCCTGTAGGATCCATCCCAGTTTCCACGTCAGTCCAGTTCAGTCCACCCACGTACTTGTGTCAGTCCGTAGGATCGCCTAGATCTGCAACATTAATTACCATACTTGGCAGCGACCACGCTGCCATCATTTGGCCATCACCCTCAGTAACCTCAGCCGTCGCGTCCGCCCATTTCCCCATGCCACCGTTAGCAACTGTCACAGCACTCATTGGCATGCGATTGATCGCACGATTATCGCAGAAAGAATGCCAGCAGGAATTAATTCGTTAGAGGGTCTCATCGACTCCACTCGTGCCAGGTGCTGACATAACTTGCATGAACACCAAAAGCACGAGAATGCCGAACCCGTTCAAATTAGCAAGTGCAGCTGCACCAGAGCCATTGCATTCTCAGAACGCATTGCACCAGGAAAGGCGCCCAAGGAAAATTTTACAGGTCTATCAGCGCCGGGCCAAAATGCCGAAGGCCGTTCCAGCCGTCGTTGAACCAAAGCTTGACACTAGGATTCACAAGACCGAGTCCCTGGTGGGAAAGTATGATAATGCTGCCTTGATTGATGCCAACCTCTCAAATGCTGCCGAATTTCCATCCCTCCAGCGGCAGGCATACATGGAGAACTACTGCACTGCAGCCGGAAACCCCGCCAACCGCCTGTTGCTTGAGTTCAGGGGCCTTCAGACTTCATCCCTGATGAAATTAAGAAATATTCCGGTCTTTGGCACCACCGGACCAGTTCTGCAGTGTACACGCTTCCTCCTCAGCCGAATTCAGAATGGGTCCCTGTGGCTGACCCGGGAAATTCCCATTCATGCCGAAGATATTCATCGCCTCACAAGGCTTTCACAGATGGGTGCCGACGTCTCAACGGCCGGCCAGACCTCCTCCAAGCGCACACGAAAGTCGGGCGATGCAGACTTCTATACCAAGTATGGCACTCGCAAGGGGGGAAAGGAGCCAAGATCGACCTCATTAACAAGCCTGAGATTCGATTCGCCTGTTACCTCATTTCCAGTAAGACAATGAGGCATTACACCAAGGGTGAATGCACTCTTGATACTATTTCAATTGCTGAACATTGTGTCCAAGGCACCAGACTGAATTGGTGTTCGTTCTTGTTAAAGGAGTTGTTCGATGCGTGCGAGGAGAATTATAAGCGCGCAACTACTTTTATTTACGGCTATTTGATTATTGCTTTTGCCATGTGGAAATGGCACACTCCACACATCTGGTTCCCAGCAGAGATCCCCGAGGGCCAGCCCCTCGCGATGAAATTCACTCCATGGCAGGTCTCAAATGACCCCAGTACCAAACTGGTGAATGCCGATGCGTTTCGGTCATGGTACCGACTAATGAAAGATGTGGTGGCATGCCAACAATAGGTGCCTAGGAACCTGTTGGACGCCTATAGTGAGCAAGTATGGTTCAGGGTAAGTCACAAGCACACTTACCTCCGACCTGCTTTCATTCCGACAGATACCTTCCGAATGACACCACTGAAATTTCAGTTGGACGATGCTACCTTCCATCGTGAAATTTTCTCATGGCCGGGGGTCACGAAGCACATGCAGGACGGGCTCCCCATATACAATTTTGACAGGATGGCACCGGTGCAACAGCTTGCTAAGACGGCGATGGCCGCACCATCACAGGAACTCCCTGAACCACTCATCCCTGTCGTCCACCACTTCAACAATCAGGTACAAAATATCAACACGACGGCTCAGGTTATGTCTAGCGGTGCTACCCCATTTCCTTTATTTTTTGAATTTCAGCTCACAAGCTCTACTTCGCACCCCCGTACCACTCCGCTCACCTCCCCCGTCCCCACTGTCATGTTTAGCTCTGCTGATCCACTCACGACCCCGATGGGCGAGACAAGTGGGCCTAGAGATTCGCCCGAGGCCCCCCAAGCTAAGAGGGCCCGCCCCACTGAGGCAAATCCGGTGGTGGACCTCACTGCTGATGATCCACCACCACCCCCAAGCACCGAGGTGCTGATTACTGAAGAACCCCTCATCGACCCATCTGAATTCATCAATATGCGCTTTCCACACACCCCCACCACACTCTCCACTACTCCATCCACCGTTCCTCTGCCTGCCACCTCATCTGCCCCGTCTAATTCCTCAGCTACGGTGTCTGACCCCATTATCTGGGAACTCATGGGTGGGGACCGCAGGGCTGAGGTTGACTCTGGTGCTACCACAGTCATACCACCGATCAACCCAGTGGTCGAACCCCACCCTCCTTTCGCTGATACATTCACACAGCAGCTGCACACCGGGTCTGATTCTACCGAGGTTCCGCCTGAGGCCACAGTTCCTTCACGACCGGCTCACCTTGATCAGCAAGAACCGCCGGATCTAAATATGGTTAACAATACACATCCAGAGGCCATGCCTTTCTCACCTCCTGGGCATGTCAATGGCACAGTTGCCGGTGGGCAACTGTTACAGGAGAAAATGCCGGCGCAGAGCCCCTCTAGGACCACCACCTTCCAACTTGACAATCCTGCTCAGCTGTATCTGTTGTTTCAAAGGGTGGCCTAGTAGGCCGAAAGATTGCATTTGGGACTCCAGCGGCAGTATGCCAAGCAGCAACACCAACTTTCCGCGGTTACTGAACAGCGCGACCACCTCCAAACAGCACGGGAGCAGATGGAAGCAATGATCACCAATGTCACCCGGATGTTCTCCGAGTTCTGGCCCTCCCTCGGGCCTCATTACCCCCTGTTGCCTCCCGAAATTGCTGCGGCCAGCCTCTCCGAGCAAGCTATCCACCTCCACATCGCTGTTCAAGAATTACACTGGGAGAATCATGAGCTTCGAGCAGCGTTAGCAGCCCGTGCCAAGCCGGCCGAACCCGAGGTCGACTATTCAGCCCAAGTGGCCGCCAAGCAGAGCCAGGCAGCTCAGATGTAGGAAGCACTTCAATCTACGGCACGAGAGGCCCGTGACCTCCTGAAGGGCCTTCAGGAATGCTCCTTGGCCCTCACTATCAAAACCCAGCCGATTTCAGCCCAACTCCAGCAGGTTTGCAGGGAAATTCAAGAGGCTAATGACCCCACTCGACTGGATGAACTATACGCCCAGGTTGATGAGCTTGAGGCCCAGCTCCAACATACAGAGGCCTATTCGGCAGAGGCCAAATGCGTCATTCGTGACCTCTGGCTGCCGCTTCAATCTAGCGCCCGGGCCATCCAACAGCTCGCAGCAGCAGTTGAGACACAGATCAGCACAATTTTTGGTGCTGTCCTAATGCCCATTAAGGAAGCTGTTGTCAACAAACTCGCTGAGGACACGGACTCGCTCATCCAGGGGTGGCAGCAAGCAGTGTCGGCTTTTACTGAGCTCCGTGCTACAGTGTTCCAAAGGGTCCCGGATTTGGTGCCCTTATTTGAACAGCCACCTAAAGACACACGACAAGGACAGGAACAAGCTGAAGGTGCACAACAGGAACGGGAACAGGATGAAAGCGCACAGGGCGAACAGGGCACGGGGTCAAGCAGGGAAATGGAGATCGAAACCATAATTTGTGATTGACTCGGGGACGAGTCGAAGAACTGTGGTCGGGGCCTGTTGGGGCCCTTTTTTAAAAAAACCTTGTTTTGAATGTTTTGAATTTGGAACAACAGCCAGATTTTGGGGTTGCAGAACAAGGACACACGGCAGCTACAACCAAGTCGCAACCACATCAAATGGAGGAGCTACCAAGGTTGCGACAGAACATGCACATAGCGGAGGAAAATAGATGCATAAGTGCAGATAAGGAGAAGATACAGCAGAAAGAATGCAAGCGGAACACACAGATAATCGGAGAAAAACTAGAAGCAGTTGCAGAAGGACATACAAAGAACTAACAGTCGCGACAGTGGGTGAATAAATAGCTGTCACCCGGATGAAAGAGGGGATGATGATGATAAGGATTACACAGCAGAAGAGAGAAGAAAGTGACAAAAGGCGAGAAAACGCATGTTGTAGCAGGAATCCAGAGGATGGATGAGGTCTCTTTAGTTCCTAGGGTCTATTGATGTAGAATATCTGTTTCGCAAGATATATGTATCAAATCTATAAGACCATTGAAAAGCTATGTAACTGGGAGTTGGCCAAGAGCTTAATACAATTGCATGTTGCTGTCTATTTGTGTGGTTCACATGCATGTGTGTTGATTGAGATTCTTTAAAAATTTCATTTGCTTAATATTTGTATGTTATCTGAACGATGTCGCATACGTAATTCTATCCATGCGATCTAACCACTGATGAGAATGGGTTGTGAATCTATTCCTTGCCCCTGGTCTATTCCCCTCTTGCATGTGGTCGCGGCACGCCTCGGGTGAGACTCTCTACTCTCCGGAGTAGGGTGATAATGCCAGCGTAATCCTAGACTACAGCGGATTCTTTTGTTGGCCACAATCCCTGAACCTAGGTCTTGCCCACGAGACCTGATCACTCGCCAACAACGGCCAGATTTTGGGGTTGATACAGACCACCATTAATCCCCTCGTAGGGTTTCTTACTTATCACAGATTTCAATTATCCTCCATCGAGATGCATACATATGTTCAGACATGAATTAATTCCACAGGGACTCAAATATCCTTCCTACTGAATTCAATTTTCTCCTTGACTGATACTGCTCTGTGAAAATGCACTCTTTCTCTGTTCTTCTCTGATGACCTTTGTTTTTTGCTACATTTCTTTTCTCTGTTCCTAGTTACTATTTCAGATGCTCCTTCTTTTCCAATTCCTTTTTCCATCAATGAAAACATTTCCAACAGTTTGATTAGCCCGTGGTGGCTGACAACTTCTTGAGGGTTTTTAGCTTTTCTTATTTGAACAACTGTGTCATGCAATATAGAATTTAAGAAAGTAGTCAGGTTAACTAAAATATTTTGTTTAAGCACAGCTAACAGTTTAAGTTGACAGGGTTTTACCATGTATTGGTGTCCATTGCATGTAATGAATCTCTGGATGAATGTCGTCAGTTCCTGTCATGGTTGATATAGAGAGGTAGGGTTAATCCCTTTCCCTTTTTTCTCCAATGGCTCTTCCAGATCCTAATATGCTGCGACTGCCTCTCGTAAGAGAAGTTGTTTCTCTGTCCATATCTCTCCTTCTGCTAGTATTCTAGAGACTTCAGCAATAATTTCTTCTATGATCCGTATAACTCTTCCCCTGAGCCTAGTTTGTCCCTCTTGTAGGTTTTGCAGGAACTCAATTTCTACCTCTGTATCAGATCCCTGTAGTTTGTGTAAATATGCTAGCCAGCTAGCTTGCTGAAGGACAACGTTAGCTGCATCTAAAATCAGGAAGTTTGAAGGTTCATTTCGGAGAGAGGTTCCTCCCATGGCTGATAATTTTCCTTGAGCTAATTCCTCCTTCTGATTGTGTTCTCTTTCGGCCTCATTGTTTAGGATGAACACTGTATGCAAGAGAAAGTGAAATTGCAGCATTCTCTGGGTAAATTCATACCTTAATTGTGATGCTCCTTTGGTCTTATCAACATATCTAATGGAATTTGTGCACAAAATTTTCATGCTTGCTTATTTATGAATAACTACACCCCCTCTACCTAAGTAAGGGCGTCCACGTCCTCAAGTACAAGAAGGATTTGATCAATCATGAATGCATACAGGGGAATATTAGGATTTAGTAATCATAGCCGTTACATGAGAGCAGAGGCCATGGCTTTGGAGCTCAAGGAAAGAGGAGTAATTAGGTAATTATGAGCACATGCAGTGTAAAGTTCAAATTTGGAAGTTGTCATAAGCTTATCTCATGCGGAAGTGACTCGAGAGGGAGAGAAAATAATATAGCTATTATTATGATAGGATGTCCTTATTTAATGATAAAGTATGATAGAAGCATGAATGAGATAGGTAATGCTTGGTGCCGTCATATTGAAGTTCAAACATGTAAGCATATCTCACTTATAGTTACTTATGTGGTAGATTAGAATGATCACTAATTCGAGTAGTGTTCTTATGTTGAGAATGGAAGAAAAATGGGAGGTAAGGTATATGTAAGAGTAACTGGCTATCATTGAGACATACTCTCATACCATAATCAGAGCCACTGCTACCAGTAGGCGTTCATAGCCTTGACAGGGTTGCTATTTTAACCCGAAAAATGAGCCAGAATCCTTATGTAAAAGTCGTTATTCTTTCAATTTTGTGGAGAGGTCGTCGTATTGGTATGATATCCAGATAGCCACAGTGCCACTCACTAGAGTTGTAGAAAAGTGATTAGGTCAGATCATGATGAGACCTCCTGTACTTCAAGAAGTTAAGAAGGTAATTAACCTGGTGTGGTGGCCATTGTGGGCATGTCACTTGCTAAACTCTTATGAACATGGTAGGTTGGCTCATGATGAGATCCCCTATCCTCTCTTGAAAATCTTCATATGAGCATTGTACTTCTTTTTGAAACATAAGAATTTTGAGGAGGTCACCGTGTTGGTATGATGGCCAGATAGTCATTGTGCCATTCACTAGGATTGTAACAAAGTGATCAGGTCAGTTCGTGATGAGACCTATTGTCCTTAAAGCAGTTGAGAAGGTCATTACCCTGGTGTGGTGGCCATTGTGGGCATGTCACTTGCTAAACCCTTATGATCATGGTAGGCTAACTCATGATGAGACCCATATCCTCTCTTGAAAATTTTCATATGAACATAATAGTTATTATTTATAAATTAAGGGAGGCTCATTAACTCCTCAAGAGTTAGGGATGGTGAGAGAAGTAAAAGGAGTGCCACTACAATTAATAACCCTTATTCCTATTTCTTCATATTGGAGGGAAATACTACTTGAAAGTGCAAAAAGATATACCATCATAAGATCATGTATTGTATGATAACATAATTGAGTTGGGAATGACTTAGCCTTTCATTTCATATATGTAGAATGTCGACTTCCAGTTTAGAGATTATAATGTCAAAGAATCATTATATTGGTAATTTTACTGCTTCCCTCTTCTCTTCAACTACCACTTCCTACTCAGAGATGCCTTTTATAACTAGGGTGTGGATCGGGGGGAGGATATCGACAAAATAAATAATAAAATGAAAAAATAAGGTTGTTCAATCCGATTGAACAATAGGGAAAAACAGAAAAACACAGTTGTTTAAAGAATTTGAGCAACAAGGAAAATAAAAGCACAAAAACAAGGATGTTCAATCTGATTGAATAGCAACTATTCAATTGGATTGAAAAACAACCATTCAAATAATTTGAATATAAAGGAAAACAAAAACACAAAAAAATCAGGGTTTTTCAATCCGATTGAACAACATCTGTTCAATTAGATTTAACAACAGTCATTCAAAACATTTGAACACCAATAAAAACAAAAAAAGCACGGTTGTTCAATCCAATTGAAAAACACCTGTTCAATTAGATTGAGAAATATCCATTCAAAGCATTTGAACAATAATAAAAACACAAAAATAATGATTGTTCAATCCAATTGAACAACAATTGTTCAATCCAATTGAATAACAGTTGTTCAATTAGATTGAATCGCATTCGTTCAAAGAATTTGAACATCAATAAAATAAAAACAAGAGGATGAGAAAAAGGATACTATTGTGTGTATGAAGAATGTACAACAAAATAAGAACTCAGAATTGGAAGGAATTTATATACACTATTTAAAAATGATTGTAGAAAACTCTCATGTACTTGAGGTTGTGGGGTTATCACCCCCTTCAACCACAACTTGGATGGTGGGATCATTTTGTACTTGTTTGCAAAAAGGCTCCCTTGTGAGAGGTTTGTGATAGAGGCATACTCTATGCCCATTGACTTGAAATGTAGAACCAGACCCATCTATGGTGGTCAAGGTGAGGGTACCATTGTTATGCACTTCTCAGATTTCATATGGACTGAGGCACCTTGTCTGCAATTTTCCCAAAAAATATTTGAATCTAGAGTCATAGAGAAGTGCCCAATCTCATTTCTGGAATGTCTTCTTTTTTATGAGGTTTTCATGCCACTTATCTCACTGATTCTATATGATCGTTGTGCGTTGTAGAGCCAATAGTTGTGTTTCATCCAATTCATTTATTTGGTGGGGTCTTTTAATCTAGGCCTCTGTCAAGTCCAATCCTACTTCCTGTGATGTCCTTAGAGTTTTGACTTCAAATTCAATGGGAAAAATGGGCTCTCTTCCAAATACTAAATGATACAGAGAATATCCAATGGTTTTTCGCCATGTTGTGTGATAAGCCCATAGGGCCTTTGGAAGTCTAGTGGCCCAATCTCGGCGATGTGATGATACTGTTTTATTAAGGATTGCTTCAAGGACTTTGTTGGTGCTTTCAACCTGTCCATTCTCTTGTAGGTGGTAAGGATATGTGACTCTGTGGGTGATGTGATGACTCTATAGAGTGGCTATGATTTTATTACCTACAAAATATGCCCCTCCATCAGTTATCACTTCCTGCGGTAGACCATATCGCACAAATAGCTTGAACATAAATTTAATCACAGATTCCTCGATGGCTCTTAATAAGGCCACTGTTTCCATGCATTTCGTTATGTACTCTGTGGCAACCAGTATGTAGGTTTTCTGATTCAATGGTGGTTTGAATGGCCCAACGAAGTCTAGTGCCCCTTGTTTGAGCGGTTATATTACCAATTGTGGTTGCAGTGGCATTTCATCTGCTTGGCCTAGGTGACCAATTCTTTGGCAGCTATCGCAGGCTTGGACATATTTTTTCCCGTATTTGAAGATCGTGGGCCGATAATAACCCAATTGTAATACTTTGTGTCCTATTCTATGATCTGTGAAATGGCTGCCACATGGTTCATCGTGACAGGCCCATAGGATATCATAGATATTGTCTTCCCAGATGCATTTGCATATATGCATGTCGGCCCTTGTATGGAAGAGGTGTCTACCAATCAAGGAGAACCTGGCACTATGTTGTAAAATCAACTTTCGTTATCTTGATGTTAAATTCTTGGGAAGTTTCCCTACGGCCAAGTAATTTTCTACATCTTCATACCATGGAGTTTTTGCTGCTATGGAAAATATATGTTCATCATGAAACTAATATTTGACTGATAGTGTGTCATCAGTTTTTGGAACTGTGGATAGGAAGTCTGCGACCACGTTTTCTTTTTCTGGGTGGTCCTTGATGGTTATGTCAAATTCCTGCAAAAGAAACAACCAAAGAGTTATTCTCCCATTTGTGATGGGTTTTTTGGCTAAATATTTAATGGCGGAGTGATAAGTATACAAGAGTACTTGATAGCTTGTTATATAATGTCCAAAATTATTAATATCATAAATGACCGCTAGGAACTCTTTTTCTGTCACTGTGTAATTTAATGCAGCAGGAGTAAGATTTATGCCAATATAATAAATAACATCGGCCTTTTTTTCTTCTTCTTGACCAAGGACTGACCCTATCGCTGTATCAGATGCATATGAAGAAATGTGAAAATGAAGCTCCCAGTTAGGACCGTGTAATATTGGTGTTGTCGAGACCAGTCTCTTTAAATCTGCAAAAGCAGTGTCACATTTATCAGACCAATGGAATTCGACATTTCCAATTAGTGAAACAAATTCTCGAAGTTCAATCAACTCAAAGGGAATGGAATTTTTAAATTATCGTTAACTATTATGTCAAAATAAGCCTATTGAGAATAATCTATGATTGAACAACACACTCAATGAATTGAAAAACAGTCCTACTGAATGAAACAACAAACTCAATGACTTGAACAACAATTGCTTATTTTAATTTTGCAATGGAATTCTCTTGCGAACTTAACTGACTAACATTCTTTTGTATTAAGCACAACAAGAAACCTTATAGTACCGATGTAAAGATCTAATTCTTGGTGATATGAAGCATTGAATAGAGATCATGCTAAAGCGTATAAATGGATATAAAGGAATTGAGAAAATGATGAAAATGTCCAATAGTTATAAAACTATTACTGTAAACCAGAAACATAAGCAATAAACTACCTGAGTGGTAGAGGAAACTTCAACGTCATAGGCATAGAAATGTAACAAGTAGAAAGATATCTCATAGAACACATTAGATAACTAAACATAAATTCTATAATTAATGTATAGTACAAAGGTGAGTGCAGAAGCTCCCAGGGTTGGGCCCAAACCACCAAAATTCCAACGCAATGGAAAACTCAGGAAATGATTATTCAAAATACCAAAATTCTTTATTAAAGAAGAGTCAAGACATGAGTAAAACTGGATAGTTCTGTCCTGATACACCTATTACAGAAGATAATTCTTATTTTGCCTCCCTTCTCTCATCCATCCTTGGCATTTTTAAAGGTGATTTGGCTCTGTGGAATCGTCTTTTGCAAACGACAGCCCACTGAGTATGGTTTTCGTTTGAGTTCTTCGAACGCGAATCTGTCTTTTACGCATACCTTATCCCTCGGGGTTACTGTGGATTCATGTTCTCTATCTGTCAGCTTACATTTTTTCATTATCGATTCAAATGCCTTATTTACCTACGAATAAAGATGAAATAAGTCAAATACTCATTGTTTTAAACATGCGTATTATCATTAGTCAATTTATCCCGATTTTGCATTAACCCTCCTTTCCTTTACTATTAAGATGAGAGAAATCTTAAAAATGTATGATAATTCGAAGTAAAAGTAGGGTGAAGTCATACCTTAATTCTATCCCAACACTGGGCATAGACTCATGACAACCTGCCTTACGGTTACCAATGAGAGGGGTGCACTTGGTGTAGTACAATGAAAATAGTCGCACTAGCCCCGGCCATTAAATTTTCTTGAAAATTCTACTAACTGGCCTGTTTTAAACCATTCAAAAGTGAATAATTTGACTAATGAAAGCCCCTGTGATGATTTTTAGGTGTGTGAAAGAAAAAATGGTGATCGAATGGAAGGAAAGAGAACACGGCGAGGAAGATGAACTTGCCATGGGAAATGTAAGATGCATGGATGCTCTGCGAAATTGCGGGCTTGTAAAATTATTCATGGAGCCATGTCTCCGAGCTCAACTACAGTTATTACAATATCTGATCAGTGTATGGGATATTGATCAGGAAAGACTTGTGATTCACGATCAAGAGTTAGAGATTGAAGTCTATGACATATACTTTATCACTGGATTATCACGGAGGGGGGAAGTACCAATCCTGATAGGTACCTGGCCTACGATGGAAAACATGAGCATGGTCATAGACAGGGTTTGTCAAGGGGTAAGGAAAGGATCAAAGAGCGGGAAAGTGTATATTCAAACTATTCCGGATTTGGCACTAAAATTAGTGTTGCACACTATCACTCGAGATGTTGGATCTCAAGCTCTACATGTGGCCAAAAAAACACATCTGCTACTTGCCTTAGATTTTATTGCCCCTACCATTTTCAACTAGGAGGAGGCTATTGTTAACACTATAAAATCATACAACAGAAGATGGAATTAATTAATGTCGAACCAAAGGATTTACAGGGCTGGAAGACATTACAGAATCCAAAAATTATTTAAAAATATCTAAGGTTTGAGGAAAATCAAATTTGAACTAGTCCTAAATGCTATTTGCATGCATAATCCTTCATGAAGAGTGCCTTTTGCGTGCCTTTTTATCTGATATGTGTGCATTATGGAGAGTGGAAAAATGTCATTATCCAAGACCACACAAAGAAAAGGAAAAGTGATTCCTTACTTGTAGTTGCCTAAGGACAGCCACCAACGCCTCATTAGACACCATGTGAGCACACAATGGATTATTTTGAGAACACAAAGGAATCATAACTTTCTCTTGGGTCACCATCCTCCATTTACCAAGAGAGGGAATGGAGGATTTGAAATATCCTATATAATACCACCATGAGATGAATAATTAGTGATCACATTGTTATGCTCGCTAGAATTTCCCAAGCAATACCAATAGTGTGTGACCCGGAGCTGAAGATAGAGGGGACTCAATTGTTGGCCACCCAACAATTTCAGTCCAACACAGTGGAGAGAGAAGGAGACTGCACCGAGGCAAGCTTGGGATAAAAAAATTCTTGCATCGGGACCTAGAACCATTGTCTAGGGGCCCTTTGGCAAGAGGCTAAAGTTTCACTCTTCTTACTACCAGTGCTCAATAAGAGGGGCCTAGAGCCACTGTTTGCATTATTGTTGTCATTTGACTCTTTTCAGTGCTTCTATTTATTTGTGTTTAGTTTTAGTTTAATTTTAGTTTACATTTGCATGATTTTTCCTCTATATAGTATTCTTATTGATTCTAGCTTGTTTCACTAACTTGCTTGACTCCACTCTTTTATTCTTGTTACCAATATCTTAACGGGGTAAACCACACCCCTTAAGCTGGTGTGATTTCATACATATGTGCACCAAACACACTACAACAGGATTGGAGAATCCACTAACATTTTATTACCAAGTTTATGTGGTTGTGCCTTCTTTTGCTAGAGGCCTCTGTCTATGTTGTGGAGTGGAGCTGAATGTCCCTTGATTTCTCTTGCAGTCTTTAGTTCATCCCAAGTGACAGACTAAAGAAGAGAAGCTCCTAAATTTTTTTACTTGCAGGATTTTGCACACATTTTTTCCTCACAGACACGTAGGACACACTTTTAGAGTTGACCCGCACGCAGAGAGTGCACATGTTTCAGCCTTTTGCATGCAAATTATAGAATGACAAATTTCTCCCTAGTTTCTATTTTTTCCTGCTTGTAAGGTGCTTGGTAGCCTGTTATACAACTGCCAACACTAGTTGTGATACCCCGCATCTTGTTAACACTCCCTTTTAGCTGCTTTTTATAGGCTTAGAGTCAATTTTACTTCAATTTGATTTTTGCAAAGTTCACACATAGTTTAAGTAGGGGGGAAAAAATAACTTGCATTCCGAAAAAAAATTGTGTTTTGAAAATTTTGGTACTTACACATCTAGATAACTAGCCCAAGTAAGTGGCCCAAGACCACACATGCATAGCTAGCTTTCTTTTTTTTCTAGTGTAGAATTTTTTAGTTTAGTTCAATTTTTGCACTAGGAATTTCGGGACTAGGATTGAATTGTTTATAGAAGAGAAAGTAATATATGCTACCTTTGCACCCTTCGGTGATCCTAGGTAAGCTTATGAATGCTCCCAATTCACAATTCGCAATCTCCCTATAGTTGGTGACATAGATTAACTAGGAAAAATTAAAAGCGGCCCATTATCTACACATGTTTTTCAATTGATCCAAGAACAGTAAAACATAGTTTAAATAGGGGATTTGTAAAGGATCATCGATATCCACACGTTCAAACTATGTGCTTGTCCACTTTTTGCTCACACACACTCCCCCACTAAGAGAAGAAAAGACATCTAAAACTAACTTAACAAAACTCAGTAAATTCTCCCCACAGGGGCCACAAAAGAATTTATAGCTTAAGTTAGGATCCAGGGGGTAGGCATCCAATAAGACACCTTGATCATACTTTATATTGAAACATAGAAGTTGTGTATTTAGGGAGCTTCAAATCCACCTATCAGCCAATGGAAAAGAAAACTTGAGCACAACAGAGACCTGTTTCAGAGGGGGTTAGGCCTAGGCCCAGTGCGTGCGGTATCAGTTAGGGCTACGTGACCTAGATGATACTCTGTACTGTTAGATGAATACCAAGAAGCACCATACCCTCTACCCTTACCTTGGTGGATTCTCTTTGGCTGACTTGGGGTGTCGCCAGCTCTTATGGGGCTTTGTGCTAGCACTCGCAAGAAATATTCTCAAGGCCCAATTACTTTTTACTGTGTGAGGATGCATACATCTTCTAGGATTTTGAGTATCATACATAAATGAAAAAAAACCACTTTTTTCATTGCTTGATCACATAGATTAATTTAAAGATAAATTTATATTATTTTTCGCTTTGTTTTATGTATGTGACAAGAAGTTTTATTTGATCATAGACTCTATCCTCTCAATTTTTTCTAAAAACCAAACCTGGGCGACACCTGACATGTCCCAAAAAAACCTCATCAATCCAGGCATCTTTTGGACATCTCCCCATTACCAAGAGTGGTTCTAGGTCTTTCACCATTCAAGCATTAAAGACATAACACTGCCACTATTATCGGTTTGTCCTTTATCGGGGTAGCTGTAGTTAGGAACCCTAATTGGTCTCCCAACACCACACCACATACTAGTCCACCCATGACCCCTAAGGGGTAGAGGAGTGCCTCCCATATGGGAAGCTAGCTGAATACACAGTAGGGTACGTCACATACTACCCTCATTCTAAGCAGAAATTTCTATTTTCACACATTGCAATGGCATCTGTTGGTGTCCCGTGTTTTGATAGTTTGGAAAATCAAAAGACAAGGCAACATCAGAACCAATCTTTAGAGTTATAGGATCTAGTCCTCCTGTTCTTAGAGAGGGATCTCTCAAATGTTTGTTTGCAAAATTTTATCTTGTGTGCTTATAGTATTGATTTTAGACTAGTTATTAAGTGCAGGTGTTTGTTTGGTTGGTTGGTTGGATTGAATTGATAAAGCAGAACATGAAAGGTCTAGGAAAGATACATAGAATGGAGAAACATTTGGTTCATTGGGCAATGGAGTCAAGAAAAGGTCATAACAAACTCATCAAAGGATATGGGATATCATAGGGAAAATCTAACTTGGCCATAGGATCCTTTTGTTTTTGGAATGGGATGAACATTAATGATTTGGAAAGAGAATTTTAATTCTCAACCAAGGGAATTTGAAAGCATAGTTTGAAACAATAAAGAGTTTTTTGATAGACAGGGCTAGCCATAAATTCTACAAATCACACCTTTAAGCAAACAATGATTTCAAAATAACTTTCAAAATGAAATCTAAGATTCGGGGAAAACCCTATTTCCTTAAAGATTTTATTCTAAAGGACTTAGAAAACATAAAAGATTTACTTATAATTACAATCATAGAAGAGGGAACACCTAAAAACATCTATGATCATAATTATAATGACCTTTAAGTCAACTGTTTAAGTGAGGACAAAGGGCAAGATCAAAACAGATCTCTCTGATTCACTGTAACCAAAGAAATTCAAAGGGAAACTTTGATAACAGTTTTTAAGTGGCAGTAGACAAGTAGGGAGAACCATAAATCATGCTGAAACCAACTGTTCAAACTATTAAGGAAATAAAAAAGCATGAAGACTAAAGAGAAATATTAAAGCCTCTAAGATACTTCAACAGAAGAAAACATGAAACAGTGAAGGATGAACAGGTCTAAGGTGCTTCCAAGAGTCATTTCATAGTCTAAAACTTTCTATCCTACTGTAGTAAGAAAATATGGAACATAATGAAAACAGGGGGAAACCATAAGAGAGTTTAGAATACTTCACCAACAGCCAAGCTCATGGATCCAATGATAGAGCTTTCTCAGGAACAAGCATGCAACAACATCATCAAGATCTCCAAGACTTCAATTTGTTCTTCAAATTCAAAAGACTATGTATTTACTTCAAAGAGTTTCAATATTACAACTTGTGATAAAACAATAACCAACCCCTCACTCATCTTTTGCAGAAGTATATATAGAAGAATGAGGAGGTGAGATCCTGATAAAAAAGATCCCCAATTACAATTAATACAGACTTTAAATGGCTTCTCGGCCCTTGGGGGCTCAATGAAGAAGCTTACAATAGGTGTCCTCTGTATTAAATGATTCACATAAATATTTAAGCTCGGTGGGAGCTTAATTTAACCTTTGAGACTCTGTGTCATGTTAGATTAACTCTATAGATATTTTGTCATTAAGTTTGTTCGCAGATTTACCCTTTAGCTGTGTTGTGAAGCAGATATTTGATTTCATGCAATAACTTTGGCCTGCATTTGATTTCTTTGAGGCACAGGTGTCCTTCGTGGTAGCTGAGAAGAATTGATTCGCTTTAACTAAGGTGGTGGAGCTTTCTGTCGGATAAAACACTCTGATTTTTCCTTAAAACTGTGTTTAAATCTGGGGATTAGGCTTTTGATAGGCATCTTAGATATAATCCCCACAAATATGTCTTTTAATCCTCTATTCTGGTGCATTCTGGTCTTCTATACTGATACTCTTGATTTGTGATTGACTTGTTGTGTCTTTCAAATGTGCAGGACTGAAACAGGAATTGAATGGCATCAATGCCTTATGAAACACCGATGAAACATGCATTTAACACCTGCAAATGATTTCCTTTGACGAATTGAAGGCGGGAGGGTCACCACCCTCAGCCTGTGAATTTTCTTCAGAATGGCGAAAAACCATTTAAACCATGCAAAAATACAAACAACTATTACAAAATCCTGCATATATAGGTTGACTACTTCAAAGGACGTGTGGAGGGAGCGTGGCTGTTGGATGGCATCATCCAACGGTCAGGATTTATCGGGAAAGATCGTAGAACGAGCGGAAAAAATAGTAAATCCGAGCCGTCGACCGCGCAGAGATCGACGGTGGGGAGCAGAAGTTGAAAGTCAAATGGAGGGAATCAGGGCGATGAATTTTGGACCGTCATTCTACAGATTAGATCGACGACGGAGATGTTGTTGCTACTGCACGGTAGCCAGGTTATCGGGCATGACGAGCGATCATTGTCCGATGCTTGGCTCCAAATCGGACAGTGGATGTGAATATCGCTGCGTGTCCACGTCCGAACTTTAATGCGCGATGGACGGTGGTTTTCGGAACAGTGCCCAGGACACGCATCAAGCAGTGTGTGGAATCGATGGTGATCGGGGAAAAACCACCCTTGCCCCAAAGGCGGTGCGATGGATACCACGCGGTTTCTGGAGTGGGGAGCAACTGGCGGGGACCATCGGGTAGACAAACTTCACACTGTATGATCCGTGGATTTAGATTGACGGTGGAGATTTAGTGGAAGATCGCACCAACGGAAAAATTTTACAAAAATAAAATAAAACCTGAAATTTGTAAATAACAAAGGTTTTTTAATATTTTCGGGGTGGAATAATTATTTAAAAACGGATAAGCGCCTGAATAACTCAGTGCCTGGTTCTGGCACCAGGGTGCATGGATGAAAAGGTTTAGAGACTTAAGCCGAAGGGGGCTTAAGTCCCATACATAAAAAATATGAATTTTAAGGGTTTTTCAAGGGTGTTGAAAGGGATTTTAGGATTTCGATAAGGCTAAGAAGGGGTCTTAGAACTTTATCAAGGGCTTTTATGATATGGAAAAGGGAGAAACATGAAAAAAGAGGGATTTTTATGGGAAGTGGGGGGAAAGAAAAGAAGATTAGTCCTGGAAGAGGTGAAAAAAAGGAAAAGGGAATTTGCAGTAGTACTTTGTCTTGGACATCAGCAGGATTTCAGAGTTTTTTAGGATGTAAACAACATTGTAGGTTTAGACAGAGGCATGAGGCCTTCAAGGAGCCTTCAAGAGCCAACAATTTTTAGTGATAAACTTTGTTCCTTGGAGTCTCAAAAAGTCTTAGCCACCTTTTGGCGTAACAAATATTATAGGTGGCTAATAGTGGCTCCACTTGGGGATGATGCCTTTCTGAAGGCATCAAGAACTTCAGACTTGCATTCTCTGGAAGGCTGACCTGAGCTTGATCCATTCAGCTGCCTTTCCTTTGTTGGGATGATCTTTTCTAAAAACGTATTAGTAGCCATGAAAACAATGGACCTTTCATCAACAAGCTTTCTACCTACCCAATCCTACAGATCTAACATTTTTTTTTCATTAGAGTGCACTTGGATTGGAAAACTCTTTTCACATCATTTTATTCTTTTGAAAGCATAATACTAATCTAATTCTACTCATTATTTCTCCCTGAACTCAGACTAAATAGTTGAGTTTAGATGCTTCTTTAGCTAATCTACTGTCTGTTGGGATTAAACTGTCTAACAGACTTTCATTCTCTAAAGTATACAACAGAAATTGAAAAACATTCAAGTTAGGATTGGACAGTCTAACTTGATGCTGGTCTATGGCATAAAAGACAAACTGCACATAGGCATTTATTTTGCACAAAATTTAAAACAAAAGGGAAAGCTTGAGATCTAAAATTTGAAAACGTTTCCTTCCTCCTTTCTACAACTCTCTTTTGATCTTTGTTTTGAGCTATCTTTGCTTTTCTTTTGGTTCAGGTTTTAATCTGATTAGAACTAGATTTTACATCTTTTGACTTAGGATTTGAAACAGATTTGAGTCATTTTCTCTTTGAAACTTTTAGGTTCATATTTTGAGCATGTTCGAACCTTTAATTTCTATATTAAACTATTTGAATAACTAGAAGTGTGTTGATCAGGAGTGGCATTTAAGCTTGCACACTTTCATAATTTGTTTCTCTCTTTTGGTATGGGGCTGTATACCTTTCTTGTTTTGACAATCTGCCCTCTTTTCTTTCTTTCTTTGTTTTTGTATTTTTTATTTTTCTAACTTTGAATGCAATGGTTAGACTATGATATTTACAATGAAAAATAAAATGCTTTGAAACCTAAGATTCTTGGTAGAAGTAATGCTTGAGCATCCTACCATTGACAGGACCTCCATATAGGTCTTCTCCATTCAATTCTTTCAAGAAAAATGCATTGTGACCCCTCTCAGCATGAATAATATAGGGCCCTTTCCACAAGTTCTCAAATTTGCCATGTTTTCCCTTCTCTTCTCTTCTTGAATCCCATTTGAGAACAACATTTCCAATTTGGAAATTGTTTGCCTTAGTCCTCCTATCAAATTGCTTCTTCATTTTTTCTTGAACTAACTGTGTTCTTTCATAGACCTCCTCACTGGTCTGCTGTAAATGGATTGTTTGGTTGATTCTTCTCTGCATATCATTTTCTTCAATCTGCACTTCTTGAAGGAGTTTCATGACTGGAACTCCCAATGAGGTAGAAAAAACCGCATCCATGCCATAAACTAACTGATAGGGGGACATATTTATTGATTTCTTTGTAGTTAATCTATCAGCCCATAAGTCATGAACCAGCTTACTGTGCCATGATTTCTAATTTTGTTCCAACAACTTTTTAATGATATTGATGAGGCTCTTGTTGGAAGATTCATCTAATCCATTTCCTTGGGGATAGTAAGAAGTGGAATTGCCCAAGGTTATGTGGTATTTGTAGCAGAAATCAACCATATTCTTAGATTTAGAAGCAGTAGCATTGTCTGTTATGATTTTGCTGGGACAACCAAATCTGGATAGGATATTTTTTTCAAGGAACTTGATAATGACAGAGTCATTTGCATTTCTAGAGGGTATAGCTTCTATCCACTTGGTAAAGAAGTCAGTGGCTGTGAGGATCCACTTATGCTGAGCTGAGGAGGATGGATGGATTTCCCCAATGAAGTCCAACCCCCATTTTTGAAAAGGTGCCTCAACTCTGATAGGATGTAAAGGTAAGGGAAGGAGTTTTCTTTTTCCATCAAATATTTTACACTTATGGCAAGACATGACCAGCTTTTGAGTGTCTGGGAAAAGGGTAGGCCAATAGTAACTAGATCTAAGAATTTTTTTGGCTATGGCCTTCCAGTAGAGGTGACCTCCACATTCTCCATCATGCAATTCATGCATGATCTTTCCTGCATTTTCTTCAAGTAAACATTTAAGAAAAATTCCAACAGTGTTTTTCCAATATAATACTCCAGCTAAGATACAAAAATTCAAAGCCTTTTGTTTCAAGAATCTAGCTTTAGTTTTAGACAAAGAAGGATGGGTATTTAAATATAAAAGCACATAAATAATGTCAGCACACCAAGGAGAATTTAGAAGTGTCTCTTCAATAACAGGAGCATCAGATTCTTCTATTTCTTCCAACATATCTACCATATTGATGTCTAGTTCTTGGAAGTTAGACTCAGCCATAAGTTTTTCTAATCCTTGCTCTTTAACTAGTTGGTGGGCCTAATTTCTAAGTCATATTCAAGAATAGTTGCAATCCATTTTCCCCTTTTACCATCGGGGTCTTGACTTAGAATGTCCTTGACAACATTATGTGGAACAAAATAAATTATGTGAGAGTGTAAAATATAGACCCTAAAGTCTTTTAATGCTTTCACTAATGCTAAGGCTTGCTTCTCCATGATGTTATATTTGAGAGGAGCATCTCTCAAGGCCCTACTAAAGAAAGATATTGGTTGTTCTTGCCCCAAATCATTATTTTGAAGTAAAACTGCAGCTATTGTATGTTCAGATGGAAAGGAAAAGATATAGAAATCTTTGGTAAAATCTGGACTAATCAGGACTAGTGCTTGAGTAAGAGCTTGTTTGACCAGTTCGAATGATTGTTTGGCTAGTAAAGTCCATTTTACACCGACATCTTTCTTAAGCATGTTTGTAATGTTTTTTAATAGCTCAGCAAGATTAGGAATAAACCTTCTCAGGAAATTTATCTTTCCGATGAAAGATTGCAATTCTTTGAGGCTCCTTGGATGGCTGATCTGCAATATGCCATCTATCCTTGTAGGGTCTATTTTGATTCCCTCTTCTGAAATTATGTGGCCAAGAAGTTTACCTTCTTGGAGACCAAAGAGTGTTTTCTTGGGATTCAATGACAAGCCAAATTTCCTACACTTCTCAAAAACTTTTCTTAGGTGAATCAAATGTTCTTCATCAGTTTTTGAGAAAATAGTTATGTCATCAAGGTAAATGATTATGAAATAGCCAATGTCTTCAGAAAAGGCTATGTCCATGGCCCTTTGGAAGGTGGCCCCTGCATTCATTAATCCGAAAGGCATTTTGACATACATAAAGGTGCCCCAAGGTGTGGTAAAAGCAGTTTTGATTTGATCACTTGGGAGCACTAACACCTGGTTGTAACCTGAGAACCCATCTAAGAGTGATATCCTTTTTGACCCAACTACTCTCTGAAGTATATGATCCATCTTGGGAAATGGGTAGTTGTCCTTTAGGGATGCTCTGTTTAAGTTTCTGAAGTCGATACAAAGTCTGATCTCTCCTGTCTTTTTCCTAACATAAACTAAGTTTGATACCCATTCTGAAAATCTAACAGGTACTATAATGCCATCATCATGCATATTTTCAATTTTGGCTCTAACTAAAGGTAATAAAAGTGGGTTTATTCTCCTCAGTTTTTGTTTGAAGGGATTTTGATTTTCCTTCAAGGGAATCTTGTACTGAATGATGCTAGTGTCGTAAGACTTCAGATCTGTGCATGCCCAGAAAAAAACATTTTTAAACTCTTTAAACAGATCAATGTATCAAGATTTTATGTGAGTTGGAAGAGTGCTAGACAATTTAATCATCTTGGGTTCCGTTAGGGAGCCTATGTTGTGTTCTTCTACATTTGTTTCTACAGGCTCCATTTTTGGTTCTTTGGCTACATCATTAAAGTCGAAAAGGTGTTCCAAAGGTGAGCGACCTCTTGGAATTGAACCGTTCTTACATTATAAAACTTCCAGGTCTCTTTGGTCCACGTTGTTAATTGACTCTGCTTCAAACGTATTCTCATAATGACTTATATCAGCAGAGTGTGTTATTTCAGCTTCTGGGATTTCTTCAATATATGGACAGTTTTGATTATGGCACGATTATGATGTTGGTATGGCGAAATCGTTTTCTGACCTCAAGAAATCATCTATGTGTTAGTCAGAATCAAAAACTTGCCAGTGATCTACGTTATCAGGAACTGCAGGCCTATGTTTTACCTTCACGCTAAGTTGTTCATTTATCTTAGGTATTTGACAGTTACTGGCATTAAACACAAGTTCATTTGCTAAATGATTCAATTCTCTTGGAATGAAAATAAGCTCATATTTCTCAAAGGTTTTTAATAGATCAAGGGAAACGTTTCGATATTCCCTAAGTCTTGGACTTCTAGCTGAGTATTCTCCTTTGATTTTTTTTATGATAAGTTCAGAATCTCCCAACATTGATATCCTTTGGGCTTCTAACTTTTTAAGCACTTGTAAGCCTAGGAGAAGTGCTTCATACTCAGCAATATTGTTAGTGCATGGGAAATCCAATTTGTATGAAAAACTCTGTTTTGTATTTTGAATCCAAACACCTGCTCCTGCACTTGTTTTATTCCAAGATCCATCAAAATTTATTTTCCAAAGTATGCCATCTTTGTTTTCATTTTCTTGTTACTGTTGATTGTCAATGTTTTGAATTTGATTGAAGGGAAGATTGGATTATTGTGGTGAAGTGATTGGGTCTATGTTTTCTTTATCTTGTTGAGTAATGTCATCTTCGTTATATAAGATAAAGGAATCTAAAATTGATTGAATAGAATAGATTGGAGAGTTGTTTGGTTTGTCTATGTTGCTCACCATGTACTTCATGTGAGATTCCCTGTATAGTCTTCTGTTTTGGTTAAAAACAAGGATAGTGGCATAAGACATGTCCATTTGAAGGCTTCCCTGAAGTTTGGATCCCCAAGATCTTGATAAGAGCATGTCATATTTATGGGGAATGTCAGCTACAACTATATCCATAACTAGATTTTTAGCAGGGATCTGAGCTAGATTAACACATAAATCTTTGATTAGACCCAAACATTTGACTCGGCTTGAGTCAAAAGAATACAAATCTTTGTATGGTTTAGTAATCTCTAAGCATAAGCTCTCCATTACCACCTTGGGCATCAGATTGTGTGAAGCTCCCGAATCTAACATGGCATTCTGTAAAATTTTCTCATGTGTTTTAAGCTAACATAAAAGGGAGGGACAACCCCTTCTTGATATTTTCCTTCAACTTTTGGACCAAACAATAACTCAGGTTTGTCATCTGTCAATTTTAAAGTGTTTGTATCACTTCCTAAGTTCAAAGCTTTCAAAACTTGGTTTTTGTACACCTCTTGGGTTACTAGTTAAACTAGGGAGATGGTGATTTTTATTTTGGAAATATCTCCCTCAAGGCTGAAAGGAATCATTGACTTGTTTGTATTTACATATGCTTTTTCAATTGAATTCTTTTCAGAAACTTTGATTTGCTGAACCTTATTTGGACTGGTAATTGGGACAGTTTTGTTAGGACCACTAGCTGAAGTGCCAGGGGTACTTTTTTCAACATTTGGCTCAATATTTTTGTGTTTGTTTAAGTCTTGTTTTTTGGCCAAAATGTTGGTTTTCTCCGCTGTCTTTTTGGGCTGAGTTTCTGTGGTTTTCTTGATAGAGGTATTAGTGTTCTTGTCTTTTACATTATCTGCATTCCCTTTTCTCCTAAGATCATATTGTTTATGCACTTCCATAATTGCATTTTCAAAACCCAATCTATAGTCATCAGATTTTTCATAGGTGTTTGTATTTTGGTCATCAGAGAAGAATTCTTGTTCTTCCTCAGTGAGGAAAACATCATCTCCACTGTCTGATCCAATCAAGTTTACATGAGCTTCTTCCAACCTTTCCAACTCCCTATCTTCCTCATATTGATCTACATATTTTTGTTGGAAGGGAGGTCTAATCTGTTGGTCATTCTCGTTCTGCTTGTCTTGATTGTTTTCTCTTCTATAATTCTGATTTCTATTTCGAGGAGCGGTTTGATTTTGATTTGCTTGTGCTTTCTTAATTATGCTCATCTCTTTCATCATTTCTTCCAACATCCTCTCCATTTTTGAGCTTGAAGTAGAAGGAGTGGACTCTTCTCTAAAAGACACTCTCTTCTCAGTTTTCATTCTTGCTCTCTTCTCCATCAAATTGACTTCCACAGAAAGGGCACCCTGTTGCATATCTTCCAGAGTTGCAAAATTTCTTTCTCTCAGCTAATAGGTCATGTCAGAGTCAAACCCTTCAGGAAATTTATTTAAAACTGACGCCTGTGGATGTTTTAGTTCCGGGGATAGCACATTGTACACACTATTGAATCTAGTGCAGTAAGCTTGCACACTTTCCCCAGTGTTTCTATGGAGGTTCTTGTAATCAGAAAGGACTTGGAGTGGATTCTTCTTTACTTCCCATTTGTTTAAGAACGTTTGATGGAAGCCTTGGAGATCATTAATACTATGGGGGGCTAAACCTTTAAACCATTTTCTTACTTCTCCCCCTAAGCTCTGAGAAAATAACCTAAGCTTGACAGAATCATCATCAATTTCATTTCTGTCAAAGTAGTCATTCATTTTATCTACATGTTGTGATGCGGTTGTAGCATTGTTAGCATCATATAATGGAATTTTGTACTGATAGTCCTATGGAAGATTAACTAATGGTACAGGAAGGACTAGGTGAGCATACCATGCTGCCATGATAGGTGGTGGGGGTGGATTTACAAGGAGCGGATTTATAATAGGAAAAGTGGGCTGAGGTGTAGTGGTTTGAACAGTGGACGAAGGGTGAGCAGAAGTGGATGGACCAAAAATAGATTTCTGAGTTGATCTTGGATGAGAGACACCTAAGTTGTGAAGGAAATGTAAGTCAGGAGGTGTTGTTTCTCTATTACCAGGATGCTCACTTGTTTCAGGGGATGAATGTGAAAATTCAGAGTCTAGCTGAGTTATATCATCAAATGACCTAGTTCTAAATGGATTTACTAAGTCAGGTTGTGATTGTTTTAGAGCTGCAAGATTTTCGGGAACTGAATTAGCTCTCAAGGGTGATCTGAAAACAGTTGATAATTTAATCCTAGGAGACTTCCAAAGGATGCTTTTTGGGTCATCAACTATCTCAGGTGGATCTGGGTCAGGATGGGCTCTAGTCTGAATCTTTTTAGGAGCCACTATGCTATGTTTTTCAGAGTTGGTTAGAAAGAGAGTTTGACCAAATATGACAATCTTCAAGAGGCTAACTGATCTTTTCAGAAGAAGGAAAATTTTAATCTTAAAGCCTTCTAGCTTAGCTTATTATGATGCTATTAAGACTTGGGGTCTTCCCAGTGGAGTCTTAAGGTATTTTTTTAGGATTGTGGAGTCGCCAGGTGGAATTTTTAAGCTCCCTTGTAGTAAAAGTTTTATAGTCCACCACCAGGTTTATTATGAAGCCAAACTAAAATGTTTTTGGGTTTTCTAAGTTATTTTGGTTTTATAGGTTATGAGAGTATCCTAAATCTGACTTAACACTTAGCTAGGGTGTCAAAACACATAGAGTTTACTCTTATGGCTTGGTAACCGAAACCTTCAAGGTTTGATAAGGCTTTATAAGAATCCTAAGGGTTACTTAGTTTTTCACTGATTCAAAAGGTCCTATCATGATTACCATTGCTTGGTAGTGCTTGAAGAAGGTTACTTATGTTATACTTAGACAGTGAGTGTTTTGTTTTGCAGATTTTACTCAGTGTCCCACCGTGATCGCCATTATGTTGGTGTCCCGTGTTTTGATAGTTTGGAAAATCAAAAGACAAGGCAACATCAGAACCAATCTTTAGAGTTATAGGATCTAGTCCTCCTGCTCTCAGAGAGGGATCTCTCAAAGTTTGTTTGCAAAGGTTTATCTTGTGTGCTTAGAGTATTGGTTTTAGACTAGTTATTAAGTGCAGGTGTTTGTTTGTTTGGTTGGATTGAATTGATACAACAGAACATGAAAGGTCTAGGAAAGATACATAGAATGGAGAAACATCTGGTTCATTGGGCAATGGAGTCAAGAAAAGGTCATAACAAACTCATCAAAGGATATGGGATATCAAAGGGCAAATCTAACTTGGCCACAGGATCCTTTTGTTTTTGGAATGGGATGAACATTAATGATTTGGAAAGAGAAATTGAATTCTCAACAAAGGGAACCTGAAAACATAATTTAAACAATAAAGAGATATTTGGTAGACAGGGCTAACCATAAATTCTACAAACATTCTTTAAGAAAATAATGGCTTCAAGACAACTTTCAAAATGAAATCTAAGATTCGGGGAACACCCTATTTCCTCAAAGATTTTATTCTAAAGGACTTAGAAAACATAAAATATTTACTGATAATTACAGTCATAGAAGAGGGAACACCTAAAAACATCTATGATCATAATTATAACGACCTTTAAGCCAATTGTTTAAGTGAGGACAAAGGGCAAGATCAAAACAGACCTCTCTAATTCATTGTAAGTAAAGAACTTCAAAGGGAGACTTCAATAAAAAAATTTAAGTGGCAGCAGACAAGCAGGGAGAACCATAAATCATGTTGAAACCAACTGTTCAAACTATCAAGGAAATAAACAAGCATGAGGACTAAAGAGAAAGCTTAAAGCCTCTAAAATACTTCAACAGAAGAAAACATAAAACAGTGAAGGATGAATAGGTCTAAGGTGCTTCCAAGAGTCATTTCTTAGCCTAATACTTTCTATCCTACTGTAGTAAGAAATTGTGGAACATAATGAAAACAGGGGGAAAACATAAGATAGTTCAGAATACTTCACCAACAGCCAAGCTCATGGATCCAATAATAGAGCCTTCTCAGGAACAAGCATGCAACAACATCATCAAGATCTCCAAGACTTCAATTTGTTCTTCAACTTCAACAGACTATGTATTTACTTCAAAGAGTTTCAGTATTACAACTTGTGATAAAACAATAACCAACCCCTCACTCATCTTCTGCAGAAGTATATATCGAAGAATGGGGAGGTGAGATCCTGATCAAAAAGATCTCCAATTACAATTAATACAGACTTTAAATGGCTTCTCGGCCCTTGGGGCCTTAATGAAGAAGCTTACAATAGGTGTCTTCTGTATTAAATGATTCACATAAAGATTTAAGCTCCGTGGGAGCTTAATTTGACCTTTGAGGCTCTATGTCATGTTAGATTAACTCTATAGATATTTTGTCATTAAGTTTGTTCGCAGATTTACCCTTTAGCTGTGTTGTGAAGTAGATATTTGATTTCTTGCAATAACTTTGGCCTGCATTTGATTTCTTTGAGGCATAGGTGTCCTTCGTGGTAGCTGAGAAGAATTGATTCAATTTAACTAAGGCGGTGGAGCTTTCTGTCGGATAAAACACTCTGATTTTTCCTTAAAAATGTGTTTAAATCCGGGGATTAGGCTTTTGATAGGCATCTTAGATATAATCCCCACAAATCTGTCTTTTAATGCTTTGTTCTAGTGCATTCTAGTCTTCTATACTGATACTCTTGATTTGTGATTGACTTGCTGTGTCTTTCAAATGTGCAGGACTGAAACAGGAATCGAATGGCATCAATGCCTTATGAAACACCGATGAAACGTGCATTTAACACCTGTGAATGATTTCCTTTGACGAATTGAAGGTGGGAGGGTTACCACTCTTAGCTTGGGAATTTTCTTCAGAATGGAGGAAAACCATTTAAACCCTGAAAAAATACAAACAACTATTAAAAAATCCTGCATATATAGGCTGATTGCTTCAAAGGATGTGTGGATCGGGAAAGATTGTAGAACAAGTGGGAAAAAGATTAAATCCGAGCCGTCGATCGCGCAGAGATCGATAGTGGGGAGCGGAAGTTGAAAGTCAAATGGAGGGAATCAGGGCGGTGAATTTTGGACCGTCGATCTATAGATCAGATCGACGGTGGAGATGTTGTTGCTGCTGCACGGTAGCCAGGTTATTGCGCATGCATCTTAGACGAGTGATCATCGTCCGATGCTCATCTCCAGATCAGACAATGGACATGAATATTGCTGCATGTCAATGTCCAAACTTTAATGTGCAATGGACGACGGTTTTTGGAACAGTGCCTAGGACATGCATCGAGAAGTGTGTGGAATCGCTGGCGATCGGGGAAATACCGCCCTTGCCCCAAAGGCGGTGCGATGGATACCATGCGGTTTCTGGAGTGGGGAGCAGCTGGCGGGGACCACCGAGTAGATAGACTCTGCACCGTCCGATCTGTGGATTTAGATTGACGGTGGAGATTTAGTGGAAGATCGTATCGACGGAAAAGTCTTACAAAAAAAAAATAAAACCCGAAATTTGTAAATAAAAAAGGTTTTTTAATATTTTCGGTGAAGAATAATTATTTAAAAATGGATAAGCACCTGACTGACTCAGCGCCTGGTTCTGGCACCAGGGCGCATGGATGAAAAGGTTTAGAGACTTAAGCTGAAGGGGGCTTAAGTCCCATACTTAGAAAATATTCATTTTAAGGGTTTTTTCAAGGGTGTTGAAAGGGATTTTAGGATTCCGATAAGGCTAAGAAGGGGTCTTAGAACTTTATCAAGGGTTTTTATGATGTGGAAAATGGAAAAACATGAAAAAGGAGGGATTTTTATGGGAAGTGGGGGAAAAGAAAAGGAGATTAGTCCTGGAAGAGGTGAAAAAAAGGAAAAGGGAATTTGCAGCATTACTTTGTCTTGGACATCAGCAGGATTTCAGAGTTTTTTAGGATGTAAACAATAGTGTAGGTTTAGACAGAGGCATGAGGCCTTCAAGGAGCCTTCAAGAGCCAACAATTTTTAGTGATAAAATTTGTTCCTTGGAGGCTCAAAAATTCTTAGCCACCTTTTGGTGTAACAAATATTATAGGTGGCTAATAGCATCAACCTCTCAGTCACCTTTCTTAGATTTGTTGAATCTACCCAATTTAACCAAGCTAACAAATGACCCTGTCGCACACGATTCTACATGGCCTTTCATGCCCGCAAAGATCCCTTCGAATATACCAAAGTTCAAAGGCAAGCAAACGAAAGACCCAGGTAATCATATCATGACCTTTCACCTGTGGTGCTCATCGAAGAGTATCATTGACGAAACTATTCGATTGAGATTATTTCAACACACTCTTACAGGAGTAGCCACGAACTGGTATGTGGAGAAACCCTCAGCTTCACATGGAACCTTTATCTCTCTCGCTACTGTGTTCCTAACATATTTTCAGTTACCCATTCACGATGATTCTGGAATGGAATTACTGACTCATTTTAGACAAACCCCTTATGTCCACATCTTGTACCATCTCCATGAATGGAGGCGGCGATGTAGTTTATGTAAAGCTAAACTCAACGACCAGGTGCTCTTATATTTTTTATTTAAAACTCTTACGGTAGAGATTTCAAAGGATTTGGCACTGCAGAATCCCACATCCGAATAGGATGCAATCAGCAAAGCCGAGAAGCTTGAGTTGATTTATACGTAGTCAGGATACATTTACAACAACCTGCCTAATGCCTCTTGCCTGCAAACTTATAAAGAATTTCTAGGTGCATAAAACTCTGTAGACAGACTAATTGGGTCATTGACCTAAGGTTACCTAGGCAGAAATAGTCAAAAACCTAGTTACACATAAAATTTTACCGAGAATGTGCCTCAACCCGGTTCTCAAAGTCATCATATGCCTCAACAAAATTTGACCAATAGGGTGCCAACATATCACCAAGGAGGACCCTATCCTCTGGCTCAAGGGAATTAGTACACAGAAAGAAACAATAACGGAAGAACTCCCCTCCAATAGTTAGGTGCAAACCAGGGACCGCATGACGCTTAGTCCCCAGCACATGACCCACCTATGCAAAAAAATGAACAGGTGAACTTTGTGCAACCGTCCCAAAACCAACCACACCAATATAACCAGGAGAACTACCCTCCTAAATTGGTAAATAAAAAATCCAAAAACAAGCCAAAAGGGGACCCTGAACAAGGGGGTATCGACCAACAATGCCCACCGCGATCCCAGGCTAGAGGTAACTCCAACTAGAATCAAAACCAAGAGCCGAGAAATGCACAACGATAGATAAAAAGGCCACCTATTAAAAAAAACCATTCATGTTCGATATGTGGTGAGTACGGTCACTATACTCACGAATGTCCCGATCTCCCTGAGCTAAAG
The DNA here is from genome assembly GCA_034641835.2 of Pinus albicaulis. Classification (NCBI taxonomy): domain Eukaryota; kingdom Viridiplantae; phylum Streptophyta; class Pinopsida; order Pinales; family Pinaceae; genus Pinus; species Pinus albicaulis. Next base: position 926,160,924 of record CM076574.1, on the reverse strand, counting down.
AAGCTACAAAGTAACCGATGACAAGGAGGATCTTCCCAACAACCAACCATGATGCAAGAACCTTTCCCGAACCAAGGGACGGTAAGTAGTCACCAGCAAAATACAAATGATTCGGGCTAAAGTAAGGAAACCCAATACATTGAAGTCTTGGATGCTCACTTGTACTACAATATACTCCTTGGGTAGAGTTATATGTATGCCATGTTTGCCATAGCCTCCTCCGTCTTCTACATCATGATGTTCCCCCATGAGGACCGCATCATTGCTGTAGACCAACTGATGCGCAACGAGAAGTGACCCTTAACAAACACAAATGTAATTCTACCCTATGTAGATACAGTCTGAGATGCTCTCTCATAGTACCAAGAATATGGCCCTCGCCAATTCAAACCATCGGTTGTTCTAGGGTTATTCCTAGGAGATCCTCCCATAATCCCTGAGTCATCGCCAGATGTCATAGCCGCTCCGCTATGCATGATGTCCACATCAAGCACCAAAGCTAGTCAGGACATGGACACAAGTAGTAATGGCACCAAGGCATTGACCACGACAGCCTTTCTAGCCTACGCTACCTCCCAAACCCCTTTCCTCTACCCCTCAGCTAGCTTTGTCTCCCAGCAGATTTTGGCAACACTGGTGTTACCCGCCATAGCATTATCAATCTTAATTTGTTACCTCATTCCCCCTTCAGGAACAAGAGCCACCCATATTACTGCCACAGGTTTTAAGCCCCTCAGTCGCGAGGAGCCCCCACCCGTCCAAGAAACAGTTGAGACCACACTTGCAAAGGAATTTCCCATTGCAAAACTAGTGATTACGGCTAAGAAAACTGAGAAGAGAAGAAATAAGATGGTGAACCCAAAAACTCAATGCGAATCACTAGTCTATGCCATATGAGACGTAATAGGTCACCCTACCCATTTTTTTCCATAAATGGATGAATTAAAACCACTCCTTGGATCTGAGACAGACATCGTGACACCGCATTCCCGTAAAAAGGAACCTACCACCAAAGGTAAAGGCAAAGCATTGTGTAAAAATCACGCATGCACTATCTGCAGCATCTATGGGCACTATACCTATCATTTCCTATAGATCTAGTGATATAGGGACATCTTACATGCCATCGAGCAGTCATATCAAGAGGATCCCTCCACCCGTGCATCTGGAGATAAACCTCATACCATCCTATGCCTACAAGAGGACCAACAGTCACCAGAAAGACAACCATTTGTCCCTCCTCCCCCCAAGCCACCATACACCAACCATGGAGAGGGGAACCTAGTTGCCTCATCTTCTTGAGTTATCAAGCGCATCGATTGTTGCAAATGGTTTGGTTGGGTCTTTGACCTAAGGTCACCTAGGCAGTAGTAATTTATATTCAGGGAGATCCTGGACAAGGGATGGTAACTGGAAATTCCCCCCATGATCTCAGTCTGGGGGCAACCCCAACTGAAATCAAAACTAGGAGCTAAGTAAGAATTTCGTGACAAATAGAAGCAATGCCACACATTCACATTCTCGAGAAAGTAAATTTTTAGCGCCGGCAGGTATGCCTCTCTCGTATTCTTTTTTAAAGCCCATACCTTTAAATAATGTTTGATAAATAAGATGCTTTCACTTGAGGTAGTTATTTTTATTGTAAAATCTCGCAAAACATCCACAACATTATCTCCTGAAAGTTCCAGAGTAGGTATCATTCTACCCCCAGCATGATAGAGTCCCAGAAAACTATGAATATCCTGACATCATTTCTCCATCAGAAATAAACATAGGGTCCTCATATCCGACCATTTTTATCATCACCTCACCCTACACATGATAAAAATCTGTGTTGGTTGGTAGAGCCTCCCCTCCATGGCGCCCTTTATCCACAATAGACCATACATCATAGCATCATGATGACATGGACATACCACTCTAGTCTGGGAAGCACCTCATGCTTGTTAGGTTCTCGTGATTTGTTAGATTGGTGAGATCAAATGCACAGGGTAACATCAAACCAGTCTTTGGAGTCATAGTACCTAGCCTTCATGGACTTAGAGAGGGCTCTCTCTATTTGTGCAAAGGATGTGAACTTGTTTGCTTTTAGGGTTTTTATTTTACGCTAGTTGTTAAGTGTAGGGTTTGTTTGTTTGTTTTGGTTGGGTAAGATGATTAAGTAGAATAGATAGAGTGAGGAATATTCAAGTCATTGGGCTATGGAGTCAATAAAAGCCATGGAAATTTTCAACAATAAATCAGGGTGGATCATAGGGAAAATCTAGCATGGTCAGATGGATTTCCAAGGTTTTTGTGAAATGAAATGAACATCAAGTTTGTGAGTCAAATTAGTGCAAAGGGAAATTAAGAATCCTTTTTCATGTAGTTAAACAAGAAGGGATTTCAACACCATTTAACATATAGAAGTAATCAATAGACAAGGCACACTAATAACTCTTTGATTCAACTCAAGCAAATAAACATTTCAAACAAACAATCCAATGAAATATAGAAGGCAAGAAATTCATTTAACTTTTAGTGATTTCACCTTCAAGGTTAGAAAACATTTAAGATAAATAGATAAATTTAATCAAAGAAGAGGGAATGCCTAAATATCATTTATCATAGCTATGAAGATCTCCAAAACAACTATTCAAGCATGGACAAATGGTATGATCGAAACATAGCCTCTTTGGCAAACCTAGTTAGTGGTACTTTAGAGAGAAACCTCAAGAATAGTGTTTTAGTGACATAAAACAAGTAGGGCTAACCATAAAACATATTTTATACCTACTGTATTGAACCATTCATGAAATAAAAAAGCTTAGGTGGTCTAGAGAGCAATTAATAATTCTCTAAAATGACCTAACAGAGGAAAACATAGAGGCAGTGAAGAACAAACAGAGCTAAGGTGCCTTTGAAAACATTTATTAGTATAAAACCTTTGTCCTATTGAATTTTAGAAGGATGAAACCCAATGATACATAAGAAAACAATAACTTAATAAAATCACATCACCATTAACCAAGCTTAGGAATCCTGCAAGCAGCCTTCTCCACCATCAATCAAAACAAGCCATTCACAAACTCCACAACACCAATTTATTCTCCAATCTCCAAAAAAAATATGTATTGCTCGAAAGAGTCATCAAATGTAAACCTTTTACAATGAAGCCCTCATGCTTTATTTATCTAGAAAAGGAGAGAAAAAACCCTAACTAGGGTTTGAAAATGTCAAAACTAGTCATAAATGTCATTTATGCCTAAGAGACCATGGAAGGCCCAAGGCACAAAATATCTCATGAAATAAATGCCAAAATAACTCCTAGCACCCAATTTTGGATTGATTTGCCTCAAAAAACATTAAAATATCAATTTTCAATTAATGAGTGTCTTTTGTTGACTTTTGGCCAAAAATGCACAGTGAGGTCTGAATGCACAACACCTTCCTGGGGAAAAAATGGGTCCTTTTGCAGCCAAGTTTTGGTGACCTTCCCAATGTTAGAATTTGCTCCATGATGGCCCGTTGGAAATTTGGCTAAGTCTACCTTCCAAATATTCCTTGGTTTCTTTATTGAGCTCTATTAAGCTGTCCAAAAGGAAAAATTTCCAAAACTGCAGTAGGCGCAGTGCCAGGTTTGTAAATGAGGTAGAAAGCTGAAAAATGAGGTGTTTTTTGGCCTTTTGAGGGGTCAAAAATGCTCCAAATGCTCTGAAATTTGGTGAGCATACTATACTATATGTGAGGATTCCAAAAATGCCAATTTTTCCTATTGAGGGTGCCTGATATGAAATTGTAGCACCAGGCATGCTGTGCTTAAAGGCCTCCCAATTCACAAAAAAACCAAAATTTGTCAAAAATTTCTAAAATTTGGTGGATGTGTTCCTCATGGGGTTTGAGAGACCTGTAGAGAAGATTGTGCCAAGATTCCAAGGTTAGTTTGGCCTTTTTCCTCTTTGATTTCTTGGATCTTGGTTTGGGCCTTTTTTATTTTAGCCCTTGCAACTTGGTTCCTTCAGGCATAATGCTTGGTCATCTTCCTTTGGAGATCAAGATCCTAATTTTATTTCTTCAATTTAGCCTCCAAGTGTATGTTGGCTCTTTCCAACCAAGGCTCCTGATCATGTGCTATCTCTAGGGCCAAAAGCTCATCTAGAGGGAGCTACTATGCTAAGTTTGATTCTTGTTCTCTTTTTTTTGCCAATGCCTTCTTCAAACCCATGGTTCTAGGTCTCCTCCTAGACTGCCCTTCTTCATCCTCACTCTCCTCATAGGTTCCCATGAACTCTTCTAGATTTACTTGTTCCCTTTGGGCTTATTTCTACGCCCTAATAGCTCTAGTCTCATAAATGGCAATTTGCGCTCCTAGATACATGTTCTCCATCTCAAGGGCATCATTCACACTCTTGGCCCTATTCATATTTTCTTGGAGGTCTTCAATGAGGGAAATTTTTTTCTGGATGAGCAAGTTTGAGATCCTTGCTTCATTCTCCTCATCACTATCAATGTGAATGATTTCAAACTCACTCTCAACCTCATGATCTTCTTCTTCTTCCTTTACCTTTTTTCTTTCTTTGTGAATGTTCTTAGATGAGGTGGATGGCATGGTCCCTTTCCTTTTAGAGGCAACAATCATAGGCCTTTGTCCTCTTTTATATGTCAATGGAAGAGGTGTGATTGTGGTCAGTTCAGTTTCTTGATCATGGTTGCCTTCATTTATTTCCATGGTTTCCCCTTTACTACCCTTACTGTTTCTTATATCTTTGCCTTCAACATCATCCTCACTCTCAACCTCCTTACTGATCTATACACTTTCATTTTGTTCATCATTGAAGCTACTTGCCTCTTCACTGTTGTGATCTTCATTTTCATTATCACCCTCTTCACTTTTTTCATTGTCTTCATGACTGTCATGAATGTTGTCAGGACTTTCATAAATAATTTCCTCATTATTGTCCTATTCATCATTGATGTTTTCTTCACGGGTGCCACTGCTATCTTCAACCTATGCATTTTCCTCAATGTTTTCATGACTGTCATGAAGGTTGTCATGACAGTCATGACTATCTTCAGCCTCTTCTTCATTTTTTGCATAGTCATCATCTTCCTTTTGGTTGCCTTCTTTATATTTTCCCTCATCTATGTCATGGCTAAGAGCTTCACTGTTTTGACTATCATTAGGGCTCCTAGTCTCATTGTTGTCCTTATGATCATCCTCTATTGCTTGGTCACTAGCCGTATCTTCATCATTATCCACCTCCATGTCTTCTACTTCACTACTGACCTCTTCTTCATCACTGCCTAATTCATTTCCACTGTCAGTTTCCTCATTTTCTTCATTGTTATTCCCTTCCTCTGTTTCCATGTTCTCTGCCACCTGTTGGATCCACTCATCCTCATCCTCATCTTCACTTTGGTTTGATTCATTGTAACCTTCACCCTCATTGTCACTAGCTTGTTCACTGTCACTTCCTTCTTGTTTTGATGCATCAGGAGAAGGTAAGGAAGGGAGGTTTTCTTGAGGAGAGGCTACTTGTGTAGATGACGAGGCATGATCTATAGGAGGTGATGGTGGAGTGGAGGGAAGAGGATTAGATGATGAGGGTTAGGCTAATGATGAGGTTGTGGGCTTTTGAATATCTCATGAGCTATGAACATATCCCAAAGTATGGATTTTTTCTCCAATTGATGTAGTACCACCATCTTGATCAAGGAGTGGTGGAACAAACTGTGCATTTGTTGGGAAAAAAACCTCCTTCGGACAAAGGAAGACATCTTGTGGATACTTCTATACAAGTAATAGGGAAAATGAAGCATCTTGACCCTAGTGAAATTCATGAGTAATCTGATATGGTAAGAGTAGAGACTGGAGTATCTCCCCTCACATGTAAATTATTTCATGATGACCTTTATTAGGGGTGCATACCTCTCTACAAAGTGTGAGAAAGGGAAAATAGTGTTGCATCCATTTTTATACCTAGGCTTGAGGAAAGGCTCATCGTAACTCATGTCCAACTTTGACCTTTTGAACCACTTTCACCAACATCAGGAAGTCCAGTAGCTTGAGCAATGGTATCTGATGAGAGTTCAAAGTTCACCCCTGCCAAGCTTGATTGTTTGTTATGCAGTTAACAATGAATAATCTTGTGAGCTCTGGGTGATTTTTCTACTTGTATGACCCTTTCACAGAACAAAAAACACCCTACATTCTGAAAACATGTGAGAATCATGGGAGATGTAGTAATATCCACAGTGTCTTGGGGTTCAAGTCTATTAACCTTCCCACCCTTGTGTTTTTGCCTCATAGGAAATTGACCTCTTTCACTATCCACACTCTCTTCTTCATCTGACATGGTGACTAGGGTTGCCTTTAGACAAACTTAGGCCTACTTGTGAGACTTGGTAGGAGTAATGGAATGAAAATGCGGTGAGGGTAGTTATTGTAAATGAATGAGATGGAGGTGTGGGTTTATCACTGACCTCCCTTGAGCTTTAATGAAGGTTTATCTTGAATTGATTGCAATTACCCTAATTGACACCCCCCTTAACTAATAATTTTTTTCTTGGAGGCCAAAATAAAGAGTTTTCCATGAGGACCTAGGGTGTCCAATGACTAAGGTTTAGTAAATTTCCTTTAACCAGTAAATCATAAAAACCACTTAAGGGGTAAGGAAAACATGCACCTACCAATTTTAACTTGTTTTCAGGTTCTTGAAGGCAGCTTGGAGGGTGTTCCCTTGTGTTTTGGAAACTTTTGCAAATGGAAGAAGGTTTTATACCCTAAGCGCAGTGGTGGGCAGAAATCTGGGCCTGTCGGGTCCTCCTGGGCGCAGCGCTGCCTGCGTGCAGGCCTTCTGGTCTCCTACGCACAACTTGAATGATATTTGGGCCTATCGAGCCTCTTTGAGCATAGCACCGGGAAAATCTGGGCCTGTCAGGTCCTCCTCCTAGGTGAACGGATAGTGCTCAACTGTAAGCACAACACGCTCCCTTCTAATCATAGTGCAGTGTAAAATTACATTGCAAAATCTTCCCTAAGTGTAGTGTTAGATGCTCTAAGCACAACGCCTGCTCCAAAGCATAGCGTTGGGTGACTTTGCCCAGAATTTCACAAAACTCAGAAATTTCTCTTTGAATGCTTTTCATTCTTTTTTTCAAGTGAAAAATGAACTAAGTGATAAACGAAATTGACCTTTTATAGTCTTTGGAAGATACATTTATCTCTTGTAAACCCACATTCTAATGTTTTTTGTCTCTTTATCAGTTCAGCTGATATCCTTTTTTACCTTTTACAATATGTGACTTAAAAACATTCAAATGGTTTTTTCCCTTTCTAATCATCCTTCTTTTTTTCTTTTAAGGTTGTTGACATGGTGAAACTTGATTCCCTTTGGCCTGTTGATGCTTTTAACACTCTGTTATTACCCATTTTGTCATATAAGAACCCTAAAATTGTCTTCTCTATTATTTGAAATATGACACATCCTTCTAGCTCTTTTAGTAAGGGTAAGCTCTTTAAAAAAAATTGAGGGACCTGTCCTTACCCTAACACTGTCAAAATATTTCTTTCTTGCATTGTGAAGTTTGGAAATCATGATTTTACCCTCTTTGATATTTCCGAGTGTGGGTGATCTGAAAACATGGTTTCTTCCCCTCTCATTGATTCTCTAGAGGTATAATAAATCCACTTTTTACAAGTGCCATAGTCTTTAAAATCATGTATGTTGTCTCCTCTTGGCCACTTTTGATTTGTTGTAGGTGCCATGACATAATGATTTAGCCCTGTCTGATGCTTCTTGGTGTTGGACACATTCAGCTTGGAAAACCCTATAATTCACCTAAAATAGTCTCTTGAAATATTCTTTTGTTGTTGATGATAGAAGCCTATCATCTCTATTTTACCTTCTCCTTGACCATCTTCCAAAACCTTAGGTTTCTGGTCTATTTGAGAAGAAAGGGCTAGGTTCTCTATAGCCCTTTCAAGTTCATTCATTTCTGTCCTGTTTACCTCACCTTTTCCCTTTTCTATCTATGACTTCTATGAATCTTCAATTCATGCTTGGTTGTGCTAGTGTGCCTCTATTCATGTGATTTGTTGCATTCATATTTTCTTGGCACACTAATAGCCCAATTAGTCTTAGGAAACCGTGATTTTTCTTGATCATAGGCTGCTTCCTCTTTCTTTTCTATGGATGTCCTTTAATGAGTAGCAGGCCTCTTACTTTACCAATTTTACTTTTGATAATCACCGTGACACTCCTGTAGAAATGTAAAAAATGAATAGTTGTCCTTTGCATAATTTTGAACTTGATAAGGAGGTCTTCCTTGGAGATTTTCTTGATCTAACTTGGACAAATAGGTGTTGATTATTTTCACATTTTGATTTAGCTTTCTATCTGAAGGAAAACAGTGATTTAGAACACCAGATTAACCTTATAACCTATGAAACCCTAGTGACCTAGTGGAAGTCTCTTTGACTTGGTCTTTGATTGAAGTCTTGGCTTAGGGTCTTCAAGTATGAAAAACATATTTTTTTGAGAAATTGGATTATTGAAGATCCAAAATCCAATGTACTTGATTTATCTAAAGATCCTACTAAGATAGTTTTGAGACCATAAATTCCTGAGGTATTTGATGAACATGGGAAAGGGTAGGTTGTTTGGAAATCCTATATGGAAAGTGGAAGGGTTAAGCGTAGGAAAATCATAGTACTGAGGTTATGGGTGTGAAAATGAGACCAATATGAGTGGCATGAGCCCATGAGGGGTCTTCTAGGAGTGGTAGGCTAACCAAGGAATGACAGACTAGTAAAGTAGTGAAAAAATTATCTTAAGGATAATGAAAGCTGTGAGATTTCTAAAATTCACAATATTCATGAATCTTGTTTTTAGAAATCTAGGACAAGTGTTTAGTCATCTACAAATAGAAAAAATTACTGATTACTAATAGTGGCTCGACTTGGGCAGGGTAGCTTCTTTTCGGGAGGTGTCTAGAACTTCAGATATCAAATCTCTAAGTTTATGAAGACCAGTGCCTCATCCATTGGGTAGATTTTCCTCCTTTCATTTGTTGATGTTTTCCTTGAAGGTGTGATCTCAAAATATGAAAGACATGTTTGCTTCAAACTCATCTCTAACTACCCATCATACCTTTGCCTATCATTTTTTCTTCTTGTGGGTGCATTTGGACTGGAAAACCCTTGACATTCTTTTCTTTTGAAAGAAAAACAATCTATCTACTTGTACCCTTATTACTTCCAAGAGTTTAGATTATGGTAGTGAACTCTTTTATTCTCTACCTAGACAATTCATCTGTCAAGATCATGCTGTTTGACAAGCTTCATTCTCTAATATACTGACATGAAATTGAAAACATGATTTGAACCAAGATTAAGCTATCTGATTTTCCATGGGTTGTGGCATTAGGACAAGTTGAACACAGACATTATTTTTGTACAAACAAAACTAGAAAGTATGAGGGATGTGTCTCATCATTTGTAGTCATCCCTATATTTCTCTTCGGTTCAGATTTGGGCATTGAGAACCAACATCTTTTCTTCCTAATCTATTCCTACTGACAAATCAACTTTAAATGATTTGACAAACCTTCTTTCACTAACCTATCAAAAAAAATTTAAAACATGTTCAGCCATGATTAGGCTAGATGACTGAACAAGAATATTTTTCTTAACAATTAGTAGCATTTATACTTTCACACTTTCAGTAGTACTCTTTTTTGGGTATGGGGCTGTACCTATTTTTCAAATCTGCCCCTTTTTCCTTCTTCTTTTTTCGTGTTTTTTTGTTTTTATGATCTCTCATCATGCAATTTTATGTACAATGAATGAAAGTTTGAAGCTAGGAATATTGACAGAGACAGTGCTTGAGCATCCTGCCATTGACAGGATCTCCAAATAACTCTTCTCCATTCAATTATTGTAAACAGAAAACATTTTTACCTCCATTTGAGTGCATGGTGTAAGGATTTCTCCAAAAAAAATAAAAAAGGCCATGCTCTCCTTTGCTTTTTCTCCTTTAGTCTTGCTTCTAAACTTTTATTCTGTTAAAAATCCTTCTTAGGTGAAAAATGTATTCTTCATTAGTTTTAAAACAGACAATGAAGTCATCAATGTATGTCATAGTGAAATAACTCAAAATAGGAGCCATGGCCCCTTGGAAAATGGCTTCCACTCTCCTCAACCCAGAAGGAATTTAATCAAACATGTAGGTGCCCTAAGGTGCTTTGAAAGTGGATTTATGTTGATTAATTGGAAGTGTTATTACCTGATTGTAACCTGAAACACTACCAAGCAATGACATCTTGTTAGAAACTCCTACCCTTTGTAGAGTATGATTTATCTTGGGAAAAGTGTATTTTTCCTTCATGTAGGTTTTGTCTAGGTACCTAAAGTATATACATAGCCTGCTTCCCTTTGATTTCTATCTTACTGACACAATTTGCTCAAATGGTTCTTAGTCCTTTTTGAAAGGAAAATTTCTCTGAATAATGTTGGTGTCACAAGGCTTTAAGCTTTCATCATCATATACAAAAGCATCGTGAAACTCTTTGCGGAACCTTATGTATTTATGTTTTATGTAAGGTGACAGAGTTTTGGATAACTTAATCATTTTGGGTTTTTCTAGGCTACCTACATTGTATTCCTCTATATCAGTCTTTGTAGATAGCACTTTAGGCTCCTTAACAACATTTTTGGAATTAAACAACTCTTCTAAAGTGATGAAACCTTTTGGTGATGAGTTGTCTTTGTATGGAAATACTTAAGATTCTTTTGATCCAGGTTCATATAAAAATATGCTTTATGAAAGTATTTCAACATTTTTACTTTGGCATAAGGGAATGGTTCTATTTTTAATGTTTTTTCTTCGTTTGAGCAACCTTGTTCAAATTCTAATATTGATTTTGGTTTTGCAATTTTATTTTCAATTTGCAGAAAATTAAGTTTAGCTTTTCCATCATGTTGTTGTTCTAGGCTGTTAGAGTTTAAGCTATTGTGTTCTTCATGTAGTACCTGGTTTGACTATTGTGGTATGTTTAGATATGTCTCAATTTCATTTACCTTCTCATCAATGTCCTCTTCATTACATAGAATAAATGAATCAATATCCGAATGGATGGAATAAAGAGGTGTGTTGTTTGGTCTTTCTTGGCTGCTAACCATAAAATTCATGTGTGATTCCCGATACTATATCCTTTTTTGGTTAAAAATAGGGATGGTAGCATAGTACATGTCAAGTTTGAGGTTCCCCTGAAGCTTGGCTCCCCATGATCTAGATAAAAGCATGCCATACTTATGGGGAATGTCCACTATTACTATGTCCATGACTAGACCCTTAACAGGGATTTGTGCCAGACTGACACATAAATCCTTGATTAGACCCAAACAATTGACTCTAGTTGAATGTAATATTCCTTTTTCCGAAATATCACAATCTATTCTAGAGATTGAATATACGGGAATTTACTGGATATGTCACCTTATAGAAAGGATGAGATTCAGAGGCTACCTGGCCCTCTACAGACTCTCTCTATAGATATTGTAATATTCCTCCTACAGGAATTGCCCAAAGAATGGGGCTGAAATGATGTATGAACATACAATGGATTCTCTGCGTTATTTATATAAGCTTGCTTATAAAAAATATGTAAATAGCCAACACATATGATTATAGCAGTAAAAGGAATGCAATGACTTGAGGATTTAGTCATTCAATCAATACAATACAAGCCTCTCATTACATACATGATGAATATGAAGCACACTGCTATAGTTAAGGAACTGTAGGCTATGACTGTGCTGTCTATAAAAGGCACAGCTGCATAAATGTCAGAAATACATGGATGTGGCAATATGAAGCTCAAATAAGAAGGGGGAGTATGATATCAACCCCTGAAAATACAATACATCAATCCTCTAGAAGGATTGGCTACAATACATGTACAAAATGGAAAATACAATAATGCCGGAGTTGCTAGGGAGCAGCAACTCATAAAAAAAATAGGAGGAGATGGTTGAATATGATATACAATCTGAAATGGCCTTCTCTAATGGAAATATAAAGTGAAAGGCTGATCCCTTCACCTAAGATCTCACCCTCCAAATGTCTGCTAATACCTCATAGCAAATGCTCTCCAAGAATAACACTGTCTAAGAGAGGGATTGCGCTGCATATGATGGCAAGTGGTTGGCTTGATGAAAAATATGGTGGAATAATCTCATGAATCTACTTTTCTGATCCCCCAAAGGGATGGAAGCTCCCTCCTCTAAAAAATAAGCCAAGGATGGTGTGGTAGAAAACCTCCCCAACAACACCCAACAACACTGCACAATCTCCAGCTGAAACTGCACTGATGATGAAGGATAATGCTTGACCTCAATGTCTAGATATGGGGAATAGAGTGCAATCCTCCAAGAGCTACTCAAGAAGGAGAGGAAATCCTAAATAGGAATTCCCTCGGCAATTCTTGCTAACCAACAAGATGTTGCTGCAAGTCCATCAGACCAAAGATGAATAATACTCAAGATGATTTGCAATGGCTACCTTGCTCTCCTTTTAAGCAATGTGAGCTCCCTCTCAATGGACCCCAATAATTATGGTTTCCTTCCTCTATAAGCTTCCCTCGTTATCCCACTCTACTGGCCCACAATGTGCTCTCCACCTCATGCTACTGTGCAAATTGACTTGGTCAAACTTGACCTGACCTTCTTGCAAAAGCTCCCTTTCACACATGGAGGTGTGAAATAAAGCTCCAAAAGTGACCCCCCTTCATGATAAGAGGATTTTTATTCCCTATAGATAAAATGAATGGGTATCCTACCCATTTTATTTATCTCCTATGTGAAAATGGAAAAAATTAATGTTCCATAGAAATTGGGAACATTACATTGAATCAAAAGAGTACATGTATTTTAAGGTTTGGTTATTTCTAGGCCTAATCTCTCCATCACTACCTTTGGCATGAGGTTGTGAGAGGAACCAGAGTCTTGCATGGCATTATGTAAGATTTTTTCATGTATGTTTAGGCTAACATAGAAAGGGGGAATGAATCCTTCTTGGTATTTTCCCTCTACTTCAGGTCCAAACAATAGCTTTGGTTTGTCATCTTTCAAGTTTAGAGTATCGGTATCATTTCCCATGTTCAAAACCTTCAGAGCTTGAGACCTATGAATATCTTGGGTTACGAGTTCAGTGAGAGGTATGGTCATCTTTATTTTAGAAATCTCTCCCTCTATACTGAAAGGTACTTGTGTTTTAGGCATATTTACATCATTCTTATTAGCAATAGTCTTTTCTAGAAGTTTAGTTTACTGATTTTGATTTGGGACTTTGGAGAAAAGATTTTTCTCAGGGCCACTAGTAGAGGCACTAGGGCAGCTTGTGTCACCACTTTGTTGGCTAGTTTTTTCCCTGTTTGGCTTAGTTTTCTTAGCCATGGTGTTGGTACTATTTGCTATCTTCTTAGGAGTATTTCTAGGTGTCTTCCTAACAATAGTGTCTTCTTTGTTATTTTTGGAGTTTTCTTGGTTATTTTTGCTCCTAAGTTCATATTTTCTATGGACTTCCATTATGCCATTTTCAAATCCTAATTGATAGTCTTCAGAATCCTCATATTTTGTTTCAGTTTGATTTCAGGAAAATAAAACTTGTTCTTATTCAGTGAGAAAAACATCACCCTCATTGTCAGAACCTATCAAGTTTACATGGTTTTCTACAGGTTCTTCAGACTCTCTTCCCTCTTCATCTACATAATTGTCTTGGAAAGGGCACCTGATTTGTTCATCATTGTCTCTTGGTCTATTTTGGGGAGGGTCTCTTCTGAAGTCTAGTTCTTGTTTCTATTTTGGGGATTTTCTTGGTTTTCCATAGGAGGTTTTCTTTCACTCAAGTTTACCCTTTCCATCATTCTTTCCATTACCCTCATTATATTGTCAATCTTTGAATCAGATGAGGATGTTGAGGCCATAGTTTCATCTTTGTAGTTGAATCTCTTTTCTGATCTCATCCTAGCTCTTTTTCCAATCAGGTTGGCCTCTACACTTATAGCTCCCCTCTGCATGTCTTCTAAAGTTAGGGGATCTCTCTCTCTTAGCTGATAGGTCATGTCTGGATCTAAACGTTCCAGAAATTTTGCTAAAGCTAAGCCTTGTGGGGGTTTCATGTCTGGTGGGAGGGAATTGTAAACACTATTGAACCTAGTACAATAGTATTGGACACTTTCCCCAACATTGTCCTAAGGTTGTTATATTCTGAGAGGATTTGGAGATGGTTTTCCTTGATTTGTCACTTGTTTATAAATGTCTAGTAAAGAGAAGGGAGATCATGTATGCTATTAGGTGTCAAGATTTTGAACCATTTTTTGGCTTCTCCTCCTAAAATTTGTGCAAAGATCCTCATTTTAATGGTTTCCTCTTCTAATTCCATGTAATCGAAGACATCATTTATCCTATCTACATGTTGTTGGGAAGTAATGGATTTAGCTCCAGTAAAGTGGGTGATTTTGGATTGGTAATCATGTGGCAAAGGTAACAAAGGTTGTGGCAGTGCCAGGGGGCATATCAGGCTGCCATGAAGGGAGGGGATGGGAACCAAGGATGATTTATAAGGAGAGGGTTTGTGAGAGGGGGTGGAGGATGAAGTGAAGTGGTTTGAACAGTGGATGTGTGGATGGGGGTGGTAGAGGTACTTGGACCAGCAAACTGATTTTGAGCAGACTTGGGATAAAAAAATCCAAAGTGATGGAGAAGCTAAAAGTTGGGAGGAGTGGAAGGACAGACTTCTCTACTAGAAATTTTCTGCAAATATAAGGGCTCAAGGTGAGTCTGGTTAATCTCACTTTGTGAATTTGTTCTAAAAAGGTTTCTTGTATGGTGCAAGTCAAATTGAGGGTCTTGCAAGGTTGTAAGATGTTTAGGGACAAATATTTCTCTATGAATGGTCCTAATAGTAGTTGAGTTCTTAGTTTTATAAGTTTGCCACAAAATATTTCTTGGGTCATCAACTATGGTGGGAGGGTTTGGGTCTGGGTGAGATCTAGTACTAATCCTTTGTGAAGCTAGATTTCAAACCCAAGGTATAGAGAGGCTGAAATTTTATGACTATTTTTGGAAAGCTAACCTCTCTTAATGTTTTCTAAACTCACACATTGTGTGACTAGGTCTCTAAACTTCTCAGGGCTGATTTGACACAATCCTAAGGAAGTATATGAACACTAATAAAGTTAGAAGGCCTACTGGACGTTTATGGAGTCACTAGGTGGATGTTTTTTTTCTGCTTTAAGGGTACGTGTTTATGGTCTACCACCAATAACTAATAAAAAACCAATCTAGGGATGTTTTGGGGTTTTATGAGTTCCTTTATGTGGCCCTGAGGTTTCTATGAGTGTCCTACAGTTCAGTAATGATTTTGCTAGGATGGTGAAACAACCAGATTCTACTCTTTGGCTAACAGTTTGAGTTCTCTATGATTTGATAAGGTTTTGTGAAGTTCTAAAGAGTACTTAGATTGTCACTAACTTAGAAATATCTCACCTTGATTACCATTTATGTTAGGAGGTGAGTTGGTGATAAATCAATAGATACTGTGTGATAAGGGCTTCTAAATTCTCTAAGGATGTATAAGCTTGTTACTTACTCAGAAGGTCCCACCATGATTGCCATTATGTTAGGCGATGAGGTGGCGAGGAATCATTGGATACTATTTGACAAGGGCTTTCTAAATTTTTTTAAGGATGTCTAGGCTGTTAATTTACTCAGAAGTCCCATCGTGATCGCCATTATTTTAGGTTCCCGTGATTTGTTAGATTGGTGAGATCAAATGCATAGCGTAACATCAGAATAGTCTTTGGAGTCCTAGGACCTAGCCTTTCTCGACTTAGAGAGGGGTCTCTCTATTTGTGCAAAGGATGTGAGCTTGTTTTCTTTTAGGGTTTTGATTTTAGGCTAGTTGTTAAGTGTAGGGTTTGCTTGTTTATTTTGCTTGGGTAAGATGATAAAGTAGAATAGATAAAGTGAGGAATCTTCAAGTCATTGGGCTATGGAGTCAATAAAAGTCATGGAAAGTTTCAACAATAAATCAGGGTGGATCAAAGGGAAAATCTAGCATGGTTAGATGGATTTTCAAGGTTTTTGTGAAATGAAATGAACATCAAGTTTGTGAATCAATGTAGGGAAAAGGGAAATTAAGAATCCTTTTTCATGTACTTAAACAAGAAGGGAGTTCAACACCATTTAACATAGATGAGTAATCAATATACAGGGCACACCAATAACTCTTTGATTCAACCTAAGAAAATAAGCATTTTGGACAAACAATCCAACGAAATATAGAAGGTGAGAAACTCATTTAACTTCTAGTGATTTCACCTTCAAGGTTAGAAAAAATTTAAGATAAACATATAACTTTAATTAAAAAGATGGAACACCTAAACATCATTGATCATAGCTATGAAGATCTCCAAAACAACTATTCAAGCATGGACAAAGGGTATTATTGAAACATAGCCTCTTTGGCAAACCTAATTAGTGGTACTTTAGAGAGAGACCTCAAGAAAAGTGTTTTAGTGACATCAAACAAGAAGGGCTAGCCATAAAAAATCTTTGATACCTACTGTATTGAACCATTCATGAAATAAACAATCTTAGGTGGTCTATAGTGCAATTAAGAATTCTCTAAAATAACTTAGCAGAGGAAAACATAGAGGCAGTGAAGAACAAACAGAGCTAAGGTGCCTTTGAAAACATTTCTTAGTCTAAAAAATTTGTCCTACTGCAATTTATAAGGATGAAACACAATGATACATAAGAAAGAAAAACTAAATAGAAGCACATCACCAATAACCAAGCTCAGGGATCCTGAAAGCAGCCTTCTCCATCATCAATCAAGACAAGCCATTCACAAACTCCACAACACCAATTTATTCTCCAATCTAAAAAAAAACTATGTATTGCTCCAAAGAGTCATCAAATGCCAACCTTTTACAATGAAGCCATCATGCTCTATTTATCTAGCAAAGGAGAGAAAAAACCCTAACTAGGGTTTTAAAATGTCAAAACTAGTCATAAATGTCATTTATGCCTAAGAGACCATGCAAGGCCCAAGGCACAAAATATCTCATGAAATAAATGCCAAAATAATTCCTAGCACCTAATTTTGGATTGATTTGCCTCAAAATAATTAAAATATGATTTTGGAATTAATGAGTTTCTTTTGTTGAATTTTGGCCAAAAATGCACATTGAGGTCTGAATGCGCAACACCTTCCTGGGCAAAACATGGTTCCACTTGCAACAAAGTTGTGGTGACATTCCCAATGTCGAAATTTTCTCCGTGATGGCTCGTTGGAAAGTGGGCTGAGTATAATTTCCAAATATACCCTTTGTTTCTTGATTGAGCTCCATTAGCCTATCGAAAAGGAAAAATTTCCAAAACTTCTCTAGGCACAACGACAGGTCTGTAAATGAGGCAGAAAGGTGAATAATGAGGTGTTTTTTGGCCTTTTGAGGGGTCAAAAATACTCCAAATGCTCTAAAATTTGGTGAACATATTGTAATAGATGCGAGGATTCCAAAAATGATTATTTTTCCTGCTAAGGCTTCCTGAGATGAAAGTGTAGTGCCAGGGGTGCTACACTTAGAGGCCTCCAAATTCACAAAAAACAAAAATTTGTCAAAAATTTGTCAAATTTGATGGATGTGTTCCTCATGGGGTTTGAGAGACCTCTATAGAATATTGTGCCAAGATTCCAAGGTTAGATTGGAATTTTGCCTCTTTGAGTGCTTGGATCTTGGTTTGGCCCTTTTTGAGTTTAGCCCTTGCAACTTGGTTCCTTCGGGCATAATGCTTGGTCATCTTCCTTTGGAGATCAAGATCCTGATTTTCTTTCTTCAATTTAGCCTCCAAGTGTATGTTGGATATTTCCAACCAAGGATCCCAGTCATGTGCTATCTCCATGGCCAATATCTCATCTAGAGGGAGCTGCTCTGTTAAGGTTCATTATTTTTCTCATTGTTTTGCCAATGCTTTCTTCAACCCCATGGTTATAGGTCTCCTCCTAGACTGCATTTATTCTTCCTCACTCTCTTCATAGGTGCCCATGAACTCTTCTATCTTTACCTATGCCTGTTGGGATTCTTTCTAGGCCCTGATGGCTCTATTCTTATAAATGGAAAATATGTGCTCCTAGCTGCCTGTTCTCCATCTTAAGGGCATCATTCACACTCTTGGCCCTATTCAGATTTTATTTGAGGTCTTAAATGAGGGCATTTTTTTTCTGGATGAGCAAGTTTGAGATCCTTGCTTCATTCTCCTCATCAATATCAATTTGAATGATTTCAAACTTCCTCTCAACCTCATGATCTTCTTCTTATTCCTTTACCTTTTGTTCACCTTTGTTAATTTTTTGAGCTAAGGTGGATGGTATGGTCCCTTATATTTTAGATGCAGTGTTAGTATGAATCTTTCGTCATAAAATTTCACTTTATCTACGCATAAAAAATACCCCTAACATCAATTATGGCTGCCAATATCTTTAAGTCTGCAATTAGTTGATCCAAATAATGCTGTACACATCCAGATCTAAGCATAAAAGACATTAATCAGTAATAAAATATGGCTCCATGCATCCAATAGACAAGACAAGAACGATGTATTTGAAAGAATTTTTTATATTAAAAAGGGGGCACCTGAGAGGAAAACAAGAAAGGTGTTTTCTGGTTCTCCTCAATGGGATGGGTTCTTGAAAGTCCTCAGCATTTCAGCTCTAAAATTCCTCTCTCTTGTTGGTGTAGAAAACCCAGACAAACATAGAACTCAATGGGAGCTCACAAGGAAAAAATGGAAAATGTGAAAAAGTGTATAGATCCAGAGTGATCTAATGCAATGAAAGGTGACTAATGAATGGGGAAAACCCTTCTATTTATAACAAAATATTAGGGTGATCTAGAACTTGGTGCGTGAATAAAATATTATTAATCAAATTCTAGAACCACCCTTTAGGAATATTTTATTATATTTGTTGGAGGGAAAATGATTTTTTGGCTTGGGTCAATTCCTTTATTTATAAATAATAAATAAATAAATGGTTTATTTACTATTTTAAGGAGATGGTGGGAATATAATTAAATAAATAATGATTTATTTAATTATTTATAAATGATTTAGTCAAACTTATTTAGGAATATTATTTAAATAACTTATTCCTAGGAAATAATCAAATAAATAAGGATTTATTTAATTGATTTCCTCGTTTTCGGTTAAATATGACCAGGAAATATAAAAAAATATAGATTTGTTTATTATTTCCTTTTGGGGTTTCCTATTTAGGCTATAAACAACTTAATAAAAGTGTTTTACTAAGTTATTTCACATAGTGAAAGCAATTTTACTTAAGGTAAAATTGGTCTTACATGGTGTACTTGGGTTCATCTAATGATAGTAGATTAGATGACCAAAAAATGGTGTAACAGATTTCCCCCCAATGTACGAGTGTTAGGAGAAAATCGTATGTCTGAAGTACTGTTACACCATTTTTTTGGTCATCTAACCTATTATTATTAGATGAACCCAAGTACACCATGTAAGACCAATTTTACCCTACGTAAAATTGCTTTCACCATATAAAATAACTTATTTGGTCATATTTAACCCAAAATAAAGAAATTAATTAAATAAATCCTTATTTATTTAATTATTTCCTAAGAACAAGTTATTTAAATCATTATTTAAATAATATTCTTAGTTAAATTTGACTAAATCATCCATAAATAATTAAATAAACCATTATTTATACTCCCATCACTTCCCTAAGATGATAAATAAACCATTTATTTATTTATTATTTATAAATAAAGGAATTGACCCAAGTCAAGAACCCTTTTCCCTCCAACAAATATAATAAAATATTCCTAAAGGGTGCTTCTAGAATTCGATTAATAATATTTTATTTATGCACCGAGTTCTAGACCGCCCCAATATTTTGTTATAAATAGGGGGGTTTTCCCCATTCATTAGTCACCTTCATTGCATTAGATCACTCTGGATCTACTCTTGGTCACCATTTTCCATTTTTTTCTATGAACTCCCATTGAGTTCTATGTTTGTTGTTCTACACCCATAAGAGAGAGAAATTCCAAATCTGAAACACTGAGGGCTTCCAAGAACCCATCCCACTGAGGAGAACCGGAAAACACCTTTCTTGTTTTCCTCTCAAGTGCCCCATTCTTTAATATAATACAAATCATTATTTTAAACATTTTGTTCTTGCCTTGTCTATTGATCCATGGAGCCATACTATATTTTATCTTCTTAATGTCTTTTTGTGCTTAGATCTGAATTTATGCAGCAGACTTAAAGATATTTTGCAGCCATAATCGATGTTAGGGCTATTTGTTATGCGTAGCTAAAGGGATATTTTACGACGAAATATTTACACTAACAATTGGCGACTCCACACGGGTTTTCTTTTGCGACCGCTGTCGTTTTATCTATTCCTGCATATCTAGCTGTTTCAGACCCTGGGGTTTCTCTTCCATTTTTTTTTTTCCTATTTTTATGGTGATTTTCACCCCTAAAACCCTTAAATAGTCAAATTTTTAACTTTTGTGTGTTTCTGGCCTTATTGCGCAGGTGACAAACATCAGTCGCAGCTGAGATGACAAATTTTTCTAAAATCTGCCGCCGAGAGAGCTGGATCTGCAGGTCGCACTTATCAGCCCAAAAAGTGTGACCTGAGCCTCAGGACGCACTTTTCTACCCCAAAGCTGTGACCTGGACTGAAAACAGGTCAGAACCTGTGACCTGCAATTTTTCTGCAAATTTTTCAGCACTTTTTCTGGGTTTGTCTGAAGCTTCTGTCAGGGTTTTCCAGCCTCTATCTCTGCCCATTTGGACCTGTTTCTGATCTGCTTCACTCAAATAAGAGGGAATATTGCCCCTTAATGCTCTAGTACGCTCCACTTTTTGTGGACAAGTCTTTACTGTTTCAAAAGTCTGAATTTCCAGAGTTTCAGCCCTCTTTTTCTCTGATCTTATACCTCCTTTTCAGATCCATTTTAGATCAGCTCTTCTCCCTCTCAAAACCACCTCATATCGTTTTTTTTGGGTTCATTTCTAAGGCCACTTCCTTTTCTCTTCTATTTTTAGCTGATCTCCTCCTTTTTAGCAGCAACCTTGCCTCTGCTTATTTGTTGTTCTTTGCACCACTTTTCAGCAGATTTACCCTTTAGATCCTGGTCCCTTCGGACCTTCGATCTATTGGCCTCTTTTTAGCGTGCTTTGCCTAGTTTTTTCCCTATTATAGACTATTTTTGAGAGACCCACCTTCTTGGGTTAGATTTCTACATTTTTAGTTGTTAATTTTATGTTCTTTTAGTCTTATTTACTGCAGATTTCTTTTCTGTTACGCAGCACACTCTTTCTTTTACTCTCAAAACATCTGGGTTTAAACAATTAAAATTAACGCACGCCACACACTAACCCTAAGTGAAGAAGTTCCTTGTTAACACCGCCTGGCAAAGACTTTAAAATCAATTTTCACTGCACCTTTCTGCCCTTGACCTCACTTGATTTTGTCCCTCCCTGCCCTCATCGGTTTTCTTCTTCTCGTCATCATTGCGCCCCCAAGGTGCCTCTCTCGGAGACTTATTGGCCTTCATCCTCAGTTTCCTCTTGGTCGAATTCCTCCTTCCCATCGTCATCGAGTAATTCTTTCCCCGAGTCCGCACTCCGACTCTTCCTCTGATTTTTTGGGTTCTCCCCCTCCTGGTTCTCCCCCTATCACTTTCACCATGTCTACTTCAGGGCCTACCACCAACAGTAACCCCAGTACTACTGCTGGGTCTGTTTCCAGTGGAACCACTTCAGGACCTACCTCGACTGCCCCATTACTCCCTTATATGGCCGGCCGTAGTCTCCCCGACTTCAATCACCTGATTAATGATCCTATCCGCCATGATGTTAGTTGGCCTGCTATGTCAACCAAGCTCCCCTCTGACATTCCCAAGTTCGAAGGCATTTCTAGTGAGGATCCCTCCAACCATATCCAATCCTTCCATATGTGGTGTTCCTCCAATTCCATTACTAACGACTCTATTCGTCTTAGATTTTTCCAATGCACGCTTACAGGCGAACCTTCTAAATGGTATGTTTAATAGGCCACCTCCTCCCATACCACTTTTATGACCATTTCCCAAGCCTTTTTATCTTATTTCCAGCTCCCTCTCCAATACAACACTGGTACCGAGCTTTTAGCCTCCTTTTGTCAATCCTCCTCAACCCGCCTTTCCGCTCCTGTCCAAGAATGGCAGCACAGAAGAATCTTATGTCGAGCTCCTCCCTTTGAAGATCAGGTTTACATGGAATGGTTCCTTCGCCCTCTCTTACCTCCCATTGGCAAATATGTCGCATCCCATTTTCCCCAAACCAAAGAAACCGCCCTCCAAATCTCCTTAAAGTATGACCTTATCTACGCCCAATCTGGTTATGTTTATACCGTCCTTCCTAACCTTCCCAAACCCGGTGGCCCTAATGCCTCGGGGGCATCTCATTCTACTGACAGTATCGTTGGAGCTCTGTCACATACCTATGCCCAACCTCCTTTGGGCCATGGTTTTCCTCTAGGGGCCAGCCCCTCCAGCGTTTTTTCCCCTCCCGGCAGCATCTATTCAGGCTACAGCATGCCTCCTCCCTTTTCCCACCCCCCTGCTTACCTTACTGCTACCCACCCTACTCCTTATCCATATCCACAACCTGGTGTCCCAGCTCCTCTGCACTTACTACCCCCTCCAGGGAAAGTATTTGCACAACAGGGGGCACCTAATTTTCCTCCTTCTCAAAGAAGGAGAAGAGGCAATCAATCCGCTTCTGGTAATCGTGGACCCAATCCTTCCAATATCGACTCTACCACTGCCAACCAACCATAGGGCTCTCAGCCCAAGCCAGACAGGCCACTTCGCACCAATAAGCCCTATTCTTGTTGCGGTGTTTATGGTCACTACACTCACAATTGTCCCTTATTACCACAAATGTGGCAACTTTGGGATTCTCAAGCCATAGTACGGGGACAACACTCCTCCCCTACTACCCCTCCTACCCCCGTTACTTCTCAACCTGCTATGTTTACCGATCCTTTCCCACAACAAGGATTCGTGGCCACTCAACCATCTCCCGCCTCGGTAACCACTAAACCTTCCCCTTCTAGTTCCTATGATTACCAGATTCTCATGATGGCTTCTGACCCACCTCTCACTGTCGACCTCAACCTTCAAACTCGGTCCCGTCATTATTCCACACCTCTTGTTCTTACTGTCTCTGAGTCTCCATCGCCAGGTCCTATAGAGCCTCTATCGACACCTAATGGTCCCTTGAAACTCCCTCTGCCCAAAGCCGAGGTTCATCCCAAGCCTCCTAAGGGAGCATTACGCCAAAATGTTGCCTTTGTTCGGGCTGCCCATTCATACAACATAGTAGATGATCTGGCCCAATCTCCTGCTGCCATTTCAACATTGGAACTCCTCCAGTCGTGTCCTTCTCAAAATAGGGCTCTACTATCTGCCGTGGGCGCTGTAGATCCTGCTGATGACCAATTGATTGTTTTCGATGCCCGTCAGTTAGACCATCCCCCTCTTCCTCCTTCAGTTGCTTTCCAAATCGCAGTGAAAATCCGACACGCCAATGTTGCTCGATGTATTATTGATGAGGGGGCATCTACCTGCGTAATGTCCGCTTCAGTTTAGAAACAACTCAGATCCCCTAAACTTGTCCCTTCCACCATCACCCTTCGTGCATGGTATGGCCATGCCTCCCAGCCCATTGGCCTATTTCGTAACTGTCCTATCACCCTTGCTAGCAAGATTGTTTATGTCGACGTTGAAGTTATCGATGCCCCTCTTGACTATAACATCCTTTTGGGGCATAGTTACACTTATGCCATGTTATTCGTCTCGTCTACAGTCCACCGCAAGATGTTTTTCCCTCATAATGGCAAGATTTTTACCATTGACCTATTGACCTACCATGAACCAAAATCTCAGACCTCCCCTGAGTCCACCATCTCTACTGTCACCAACAAGAAAAATGTTGATTATTTGACCAGTGTTTCCCCCAGCATCTACAAAGACTCCTCCTTGCTTGGCACCTTTTTCGACTCCCCTCCCGTCTCTGATCCTAACTTGGTGAACGTTTGCATGATGCAATCATCTTGGGCTAACCTTACAGAGCCCAGTTTGTCTATTCAGCAACCTCCACCTCAACCAGCTCCTAGCCCTTCGCCCCCATTAGCCACCCTTCTTCCTTATGACTCTTCTTCTACCTCCATTCCTCACAGGTCGATTCCACCTGACATCCACCCCCTTGGCACCATTCCTCCTGGCCATTTCCATGCTGGTCAAATCCCTTTCCTCACTCCCCCTCCTAGAGCTTATTCGGTCCCTACCTTGGCCACCCTATCCCTCCCCATCTTGACCTTGGGTATACCCGTCTAGTACCTTGACCCTCCAGCCACCACTCCGCCTAGTCAACCTAAACCATATATTACTTTGACCCCGGTTCAACCAATCCCTATGAATTCTCTTGCTACACCGGTACCTCAGTCACCTCAATAAGCACTGCCTCCTGTTACAACCACTTCGAGTATAAATGGAAAAGCTCGCAAGGAGGCATCAAGGGACAAATCTACCCCACCCAACCCTACCCCTTCTCGGCCTCCCAAGCATCCCATCCAGTGTGCTCTGTGTGATGTTGTTGGTCACGCCACTCATACCTGCCCTGAATTATCACCTCTCAAGACCATGGTTAATGAAACGTTTCCAGAATCAGACATCCCAGAAGTCCATGTCACCATACTGGATTCTACCCCTAAACTTAAGAACTTGCGCACCAATCACCCTTGTTCTTTGTGCAATTTCCATGGCCAATGTACCCACCTTTTCCCCCGCCTTGACTAGTATCGTGCCTCTTTAGCCGCATCCCACCAATTCGAAGCCGCCCTCACCCGTAATCCTTCTTCCCTCACACAGGACCACCTGTCTACCACGATTTCCATTCCTCCTCCTAATACCAAAATGATAGAGAATTCAGCTACCATTTCCTACCTTTCCTCATCACCGTGATTATCGACTACCAACCCCTTACTCCCTTCCCCCAATGCTTCACCTGATCATTCAACTGCTCACTCTGTCACCTCACATAACATCGTACCTATGAGCCCTTCCCATCACAATCAAGAGTCTCATCCCTCCACCTCCTCAGGTCAACCTCTTCCATCCTCCCTTCTCATCTTCCAGTCCGATGAAGACATCATGGAAGCCATGACCAACCTTGATTTTCCATGGGATGATATGCACCATCGTGCATATTTCCTCCCACATCAATCCCTTTACCAATATTCCCTCGAATCCAAAGACTTCATCCTTGCTAAAGTCGATTGGTTCAAAAACCCCATCCCTGCATCTAATGCTTTCGAGGAAGGCAATATGGCTATATCTCTCCCACCATCAAAATCAACATTTCTGTCAAGCCAGGTATTGAAGAACATATCACCATGGGTGCCCAATGAACTCTGAAATAAATTGAAGCCTACATGCAACTCTTCAAAGAATTCCGTGATGTTTTCACCTGGTCATACTCAGAAATGCCCGGACTTGATCCTACCATTGTCGAACATCACATAGACACATGGCCTGATGCCATTCCAGTGCGTCAAAAGTTGAGACCCATCCATCCTTCTAGACGTGAAGCCATCAAAGCTGAAATCGACAAGCTCTGACAGGCTGGTTTCATTTACCCCATTGAGTATACCACTTGGGTGTCTAACCCAGTTCCTGTCCTCAAAAAATAAGGCACCATTCGTGTTTGCACTGACTTTCGCGATCTGAACAAATCTTGTCCCAAAGACAACTTCCCCACACCATTTATTGACCAAATCATCGATGAGTGTGCAGGGCACGATATTATCTCCTTTATGGATGGCTTCTCTGGATACAACCAAATTGTTATCCGTCATGCTGATCAACTTAAAACCGCGTTCATTAGTCCGTGGGGCACTTTCACATACCGAGTCATTCAATTTGGCCTTAAAAACACCAGTTCCACCTTTCAACGAGCCATGTCTTATTGCTTCCATGACTTAGCCCATATTATCCTTGCCTATTTAGATGACCTTACCACACGTTTTAAACATCGGGTGCAACACCTTCATGACCTGCGTACCATTTTTCTCCAATGCCGCAAGTATAAAATTCGCCCTAACCCTTTGAAATGTGTCTTCTGTATTCCCGCCAGTCGTCTCCTCGGCTTCATCGTGTCTAAAGACGGGATAAATTTTGACCCTTTGAAGGTTCAAGCAATTCTTGACCTTCCTCTGCCTCATACGTTACGCTAGCTACAAAGTCTCCAAGGCAAAGCTAATTTTCTTCGCCAATTCGTTCCTGACTATGCCACTACCACACACGGCTTCCTTAGACTTCTTCGACCTCACACCCATTTTTTCTGAGATACATATGCTCAAGAGTATTTTGATGCCCTCAAGCATGCTCTCACATCCGCTCCCTTGATCCGTCCCCCTAAATTTGAATGAGATTTCATCCTATACATCTTTGCTTCCACATATTCGGTTTCTGGTGTACTTATCCAGGAGGATGAGAATGGTGTCGAACATGTGATCTATTATGTCAGTAAGAACCTTTCCAGTCCACCTGTGTCCTACACGCATGAAGAAAAATTAGCACTAGCTATCATGTTCTCAGTCCAAAAATTGCATCATTATATCCTCATGCGTTCCACCAAGGTTGTGACTGACTCCAACCCCATGGCTTTCCTATTGAGTCGCCGCATCCTCAATGAGAAGTATGCCCGTTGGGTCTTTATTCTCCAAGAATTCGACCTTGAATTTGTCACCCCAAAATTAAGAAAGGTTTAGTCCTAGCTGAACTCATTTCTGATTTCCCTACCCGGATGCAAGATACTCCAATTAATGATGCTCTTCCCGATGAACATTTGTTTGCCATCACCACCAACGATCCTTGGTATGGTGACATCCTTACTTACTTGCGAACCCAAAAGTTCGCCCTTCACCTTGATCGTGATGCTCGATGACGTATCCGACACCAAGCCTCTCGCTACCTTCTACTTGGTGATGACCTTTATCGTCGCGGCGTAGATACTGTCCTTGGTCATTGCCTCACCCACACTAAAGCCAAGCAATTCCTAAATGCCTGTCATAGTGGCGCTTGTGGTGGCCACCTCTCTGGCCTCGCCACCGCCCAAAAAATCATGCGTGCTAGGTATTTTTGGCCTTCTCTCTTCAGTGCTTGCATTGAAGCAGTCAAACACTGTTCCAATTGCTAACATGTCACCCCCAAGGCGCGAGCTCCTCCCTCTCCTCTCCATCCTTTCATCACAGCTGGTCCTTTTTTTAAATGGGCCATCGACTTTATGGAATGTCGACCTCTATCTGCTGGTAACCACAAGTATATCATCGTGGCGGTTGAATACTTCACTAAATGGGCTGAAGCTATGCCTACGTTCAACAATACGGAAGCCACTGCATCCCTCTTTTTCTTTAACCATGTCATTGCTCGATTAGGAGTTCCAAAATAGTTATTCTGGGACGATGGCCGACATTTTGAAGATTAGATTTGGCATGAGCTATCCTCCTTATTGGGTTTTGAACACCAATATTCATCTTCCTATTAACCCCAAGGAAATGGCCAAGTTGAAACAGTCAACAAAATTCTTAAAACCATGCTTCAACGAATGGTGAATAAACACAAAACCAATTGGCATCTCATGCTCTTCCCTGCTCTGTGGGCTTATCGTACTTCTGTTAAAACCACCACCGGTTTCACTCCTTTCCACCTTGTCTTTGGCGAGGAGACAGTCCTACCAATCGAATGTGAAATCCCTTCCCTTCATTTGGCCATTGAACTCCTCCCTGATACCCAACCTCTAGAACAATGACTTATCATGCTTAAGCACGCTTCTGAAGATCGTCGTGTTGCATTACAAACTCTTGAAGTGGCCAAAAAGCGCACCAAAGCTCAGTATGACCGAAAAGTGCATCCTCACACCTTTCATGAAGGTGACCTTGTTCTAGTCTATGACCAAGCCCACGATACCCTCGGTCATGGGAAGTTTGACTCATTATGGCTAGGTCCTTACATAATTAGTAAAAATCTTGGGAAGGCGACATATCTTTTAGAGGACTTTGAAGGCCACCCCCTTCCTAATCCTCACAATGCACTCCATCTCAAGAGGTATTACCCTTAGAATTTCCCGCTCGTAATGCATGTTTTACTTTCTTGTAGATAGCCAGCATATGTTTGTTTTCATCAGTCACTACTTCACCAGGACACATGTCATCCACGAAGTCTTCCTTTCCTCCTTTTTCAAATCAGATTTCCTCACTTACAACACTTTTCCTTGGGGCACCACTTAGCCTCCATCTTTATTCTTGTCTGTGTCAATTTCTGTCATGAGATACCATTTCATACTCATGTTTTTCAGGTCCCATTTGGACCTTTCATCATTTCAAAATCATCATTAGTCTTTGTCTAGGTACCTTGGATCCATCCCCTTTTCAGCATGTTCGTGATACGTATCCTCAGTGGTCCAGTGATGCCGCAGCATCTATTGGTGATTCCCGGGCATGTGTGAGATGTCTCAACCCTCATGAGGGTGTGGCCCTGTAGGTAGCCCCCCACATGCCCGGATGACTTCATTCCCGCCTTTGATGCATCTCCTCTCATTTGATGATATCATCTTCAGCCACTTGCAGCACCATTTTTGATTCGCATGTCTCTGTCAGATTTTGAGATCCCTTCCCCGTGTGTAGGGGGGATTTGGGTATATTTGTATCTCATGTACTACCATATTACTGTATAAGTCCTGATGATTATTCCAGGCATCGCATGTATGTGAGATTCATCATTTTATTTATCTGGCTCATGTTTAGGCCAACACATGCTTCGTTATTGCGTTTCGTGGTTTTCCGGGTGCCTTATTCTTTGTACTTATTGCATTCCGTGGTTTTCTGGGTGCCTTATTATTTTTACTTTGTCTCGGCGGGCATAGGTATGCCTCCCCCACCGCCTTTAGCATAGGTACCACTTCATAGAGACTTGCTGCACCTGTAAGTATCGTCTCCTCAGGGTCTAGTCCTTTAACATATCAGACACCATTACACTTCTCTCTCTCACTTCCATTTTGATCTCTAGTGACTCAGTTCTTACAAAGTACTTTGGTCATACAATTTTCTCCTAACACTCGTATGTTGGGGGGAAATCTGTTACACCATTTTTTTGGTCATCTAACCTATTATTATTAGATGAACCCAAGTACACCATGTAAGACAAATTTTACCCTACGTAAAATTGCTTTCACCATATAAAATAACTTATTTGGTCATATTTAACCCAAAATAAAGAAACTAATTAAATAAATCCTTATTTATTTAATTATTTCCTAAGAACAAGTTATTTAAATCATTATTTAAATAATATTCTTAGTTAAATTTGACTAATTCATCCATGAATAGTTAAATAAACCATTATTTATACTCCCAT
This sequence comes from Pinus albicaulis, assembly GCA_034641835.2. Lineage (NCBI taxonomy): Eukaryota > Viridiplantae > Streptophyta > Pinopsida > Pinales > Pinaceae > Pinus > Pinus albicaulis. The sequence continues at coordinate 926,131,368 of CM076574.1, read as the reverse complement.
CACTTCCCTAAGATGATAAATAAACCATTTATTTATTTATTATTTATAAATAAAGGAATTTACCCAAGTCAAGAAACCTTTTCCCTCCAACAAATATAATAAAATATTCCTAAAGGGTGCTTCTAGAATTCGATTAATAATATTTTATTCATGCACTGAGTTCTAGACCACCCCAATATTTTTTTATAAATAGGGGGGTTTTCCCCATTCATTAGTCACCTTCATTGCATTAGATCACTCTGGATCTACTCTTGGTCACCATTTTCCATTTTTTTCTATGAACTCCCATTGAGTTCTATGTTTGTTGTTCTACACCCATAAGAGAGAGAAATTCTAGATCTGAAACACTGAGGACTTTCAAGAACCCATCCCACTGAGGAGAACTGGAAAAAACATTTCTTGTTTTCCTCTCAGGTGCCCCATTCTTTAATATATTACAAATCATTCTTTTAAACATTTTGTTCTTGCCTTGTCTATTGATGCATGGAGCCATACTATATTTTATCTGCTTAATGTCTTTTTGTGCTTAGATCTGAATTTATGCAGCAGACTTAAAGATATTTTGCAGCCATAATCGATGTTACGGCTATTTGTTATGCATAGCTAAAGGGATATTTTACGACGAAATATTTATAGTAACAAGTATGTTGTAAGAACTCAATCAGTAGACATCAAGAGGGAAGTTAGAGACAAAAATGTAAGGTAGTCTAATGTGCTAAAGGACTAGACCTTGAGGAGACGAGACTTATAGGTGCAACAAGTCTCTAGTTTATGAAGTGGTACCTATGCTAAAGGCGGCAGGGGAGGCATACCTATGCCATCCGAGACAAAGTACAAAATAATATTATGTCCAGTAAACAAGGAACTGAACTATAAAGTACATGTTGGCATAAATACGAGCCATAAAGATAGAACAATTAATCCCACATACATGCTGTGCCTGGAATAACAGCCAGGAATTAGACAAAAATATTGTAGTACATCAGATACAAATACAACCCAAATGCCCCCTATACTCGGGGAAGGGCTTGCAAAATCTGACTGATATATGCAAATCGAAAAGGTGCTGCAAGCGGCTGAGGCTGATATCATCAAATGTAAGGAGCTACATCAAAGGCTGAAAATGAAGAATTCATCTGGGCATGTGGGGGGCTACCTGCAGGGTCACCCCCTCATGAGGGTTGAGACATCTTACACACACTCGGGAATCACCAATAGCTGCTGCTGCATCACTGGACCATCGAGTATACAGATCACGATCATGCTGAAAGGAGATCGAACCAAGGTACACCGCTCTCTATACCTGGCTTCTGGAGTAAATGAGTTGATGTCGACAGAAGGAGGTCTACCATAGGTGAGGTGATGAGGGATCCCCATCTAAGGCACAAGAGAAAATAGTAGAGCGACAAACAAACAGACACTAATGATGATGATGGAACGAGGGATACTGAGTAGCGGATGGACAACTTCCCTTGTTAGAGCATAAAGGGCATGAATGGCTTGGTAGCTACTGACACAATATCATAAGGGATAGGGGAAAATGGTACTGAAGTCCATAATGTGCAACACGAGAGAGGGACGAAGCAATGAAGGATGGAGGACTATAGCGGGATACAAAGGGACTCGAGATAGACTCCATGACTGATGATGACTCAACTCGGATGCTCTAACCAAGGGCGACTCGATGGTTCTGCCACACAGTAAAGTTCCAATGGGGGACCATAAAATCATGAGTAAAATAGGGTATCTCATGACGAAAATCAACACAAACAAAGACAATTAAGGAGGCAAAGTGGTGCCCCAAGTACAAGTGTTGTAGGTGAGGAAATTCAATTTGTAGGGGAGGTGAAAAGAACCTTCGTGGAAAAATTGGGTCGTGTTGAAGTATGAAAACATAAGAAACTAACAGATACCCATTTGAGTGCTCGGTGAGAGCTTTCCAACGGTGCAGATGGTGTGTCAAACGGGGCTACAGTTTGGTCGCAGCGGGCGAAATAAAAAGCAGGGGTTTATCTTCTAATAAGGCATTTTCCCTCCAAATTCATTCATTTTCTTGTGTAGTTGTGGTGAATGTGGAGAGGAGAGAAGGCCCTAAATCTTGCGGCAATCGTAGCGGACAAACCGACCATTGGAATCGAGATCCGTCAGTTGCAGGTGAGAGGCCTAATCCTACTCTTGGTTTTTGATGGATTAAAAGTTTAGATTAGGATATAAAGTTGCAGTAACAACCCCTACCTCATCCTTACGGTCGAGTGGCACTTTTTGGGGAAAAAAATGTGACCTGGGACATAGGTTTGGGCCTAAAAAGTGCGACTTGGCCCAGGATTTGGCAAAAAAGTGCAACCTGTCAGACAGAGGTGGTTTTAGTGCTGTTGTGGGTTGTCATTTTTTGTGTAATTGGATGTAGTTTTACCTATCTGTATACTGAAAAAGATGATGGTTTTGTGTAGATATGGTAGATATATGAATCAAGTGGAGAGAGAGAGACATGGGTACATTACGGATGAAAATCCATGCGGATCAGGGTGTCCGTCGTGCATTGGCCAGGTTTGGGGTTCTGAAATTTGTGAAGAACCCCTTGATGAGAGCTGGGGAGCCCTCGTTGGCCCAGATTATTAGTTATTGGGATCCAGATCATGAGGTTTTTATAGTGCAGGGGAACAGGATTGAGCTGACAGTCCAGGATCTGTATTTCCTTACTGGTCTCCCACCATTAGGGATGGTGGGAAATACACACCCAGTGTTACCGCATGGGCATAACATCATGAAGTTTGTAGAGTGACATTGTCACCCAAGTGTCTGAGTCAAAGGGACTTGGATATCGATTGGGGATTTAGAGAGGTTGGAGAACCAGGAAGTGGTGGCAGCAGTTTTGTGGATCTTGGGCAGCCAGGCGCTCCATCACATCACTGGAGGGCAGATGATGATTGTAGAAAGTGTGTTGAGTGGGACCTACTATGGGTTGGCCCAGATGATTTTGGTGTCATTGAAACGACAGTTTTCGCTGTGTAAGCAGCAAGTGAACCATGATTGTGCTTATGGGATGGTATTGTGCTCCTTCTTTTTTGAGAAGATCCCGACCCTATGACCTCGTGTACAGCTACCTGATGGGGGTCCAAGAGAACCCAGGATGCATCGGTGGGGACGACTACTATGTAGAGGAGGGGGAGGGGTGGTCGGACGGGTGTTCCGACCAGAGTTATTTTCCCATTTGGATCATATGCCATTGTACATAGATGACTATCCCTATAGTGGAATGAGTTATTGGGGAGATCCGGACTTGCCGCTTCCACCTAGTTGAGTATGGGGGCCTGATGGTAGTGACAAGTAACTAATCTGTTATGTGCATGTTAAAGTTTGTGAATAGTATTTATGGTACTGATCCTTATTCTTTTTGGAATGCAGATATAGCTCCGGTGAGACCAGCTGGATATATGGGACGACCTATGGCAGCTGGAACTACAGGTGCCAGTGGATCGAGGACGAAACAGAATGAGGATATGGCTGCTATTTTGGAGGACATTCGTCTTAGATGTGAGGGGCTACTGACCAGTGTGTCACAGCGGGGCTGGCAAGATTTGGACGACCAGTACATGGAGCTATGTATTGGGCTACCCTCGGAATGACAAGGTATCATGCGATGCATGGCGATGGCTGGTCAGACTGTGCGTGATCTACGAGCTGCGGGAGTGGAGCCATTGGCTCAGGATCCTCCAAAGAGTGATTAGATGTAGGGCAGGTGGTGCCCCCTAGTGTGTATGTAGGGGCAGGTCGTGCCCCCTAGTTTTTTGAGTTTTGTTTTTTGAAACATGCTATGGGCATGTCATATGTTTCAGAGAATATGGACTCTAAAAACATTTTATATGATATCTATTATGTGTATGCATTGTGTTGATGGTTTGAAATGTTAATGTTGTGTGTGTGATAAATGCCAGTCTAGAACATGATTTGCAATTCTATCTATGTAGTGATTTTGACTTGTAGGGACATGGTTGAAAGTAATGAATCTAAAGTCATGTATCAAATGTTTCACTCGTAAATATTATCTAAATAGGATAGGGTTATGGACACGATAGACACCATTGAGTTGTAAAACAAGAAGCAGGGAATCTAAATGAACGTGCAGATGGAGGATGCGATGAGATAGGGCATCGGCTAAGAGACCACGTACTGCAGCATATTTGGCCTGATTATTGGTGGCATTACCAATGCAGACCCCATTGGAAAGCATGAGGGTATGCAAGGGGGTAAATATGGCCCAGGCAGCCGAAGCGAGATTCTGGGAGTAACGACTTGCCCCATCGACATAGCCAATATAAGGTGTGGATGAGAGGTCCAGCAGAATAGTGTCACAAGATAAGAAATGGGAGGAAGGAGAAGAATGAGGGCATCATGAGTATAGGTTAGACGTCAAATGACTACTATGGGAGGGAGTAGTCTGGGTAGGATGGCTAGGACTCATAGATCGACTAGAGGGTGATGAATGAGAACTACAGGAGGTAAAGCAGGAGCTCATGTTGCGAAGGACATCATAGATACGGATGGTATCCTCCTGGTGATTAAAGGAAAGGGAGAGGTCGAGGGAACCACATGATGCTGCAAAGCTACCTAAATCATTAGCATGGGAAGAAAGGCGCACATACGGATCGTCACGGGGGATGAAGGAAGAACAAGGCAAAATATGGTCAAAGCATGTAGAGCCCAAGAATGTTGCTGAAGGGGAAGCAGGCAAAGCAGATGGAGTGAATTCAGAGGGAATGTACTTTAAGGGTCATGCGGATGATGATAGGTATAGGAGGGGGGCAGCAGGTTCTTACATCTCAACATCGGGGGGAGGAATTTCAATGGTAGCGGGGGGATCCTCGATTAAGCCTGACGCATATTGAGCAAGGATGGGAGAGGTAGATTTATTTTGTTCGACCTCGTACTCACGAATGACCTCTAAAGAGGCTCGGTAATGCATGAGGTGAGGAAAATGGTGAGAATAATGGCCATGGACACCACACAGAGCACAGGGTTTGTTGGTGTGAAGAGTCTTTGGGTTCTTGGTTGCAGACGAGGAATAAATAGAGGTTTCAGGGATCGTAGATTCAGGGAACACGACATTAACCATGGGTTGGATATGGGGCAACTCAGGAAAAGTATGGGTGGCATGACTGACACCATCACACAAGGCACAAGGCTTGGTGGGTGGAGGAGGGGTAGGGTTGGGTGCGGTGGCCTTGTCTTTGGATGCCCCCTTGCGAGCTTTTCGTTTCTTGCCCATAGCTATCACAGTAGGACAAGGGTCCTATTGAGGAGAGGGTGGTACTGTAGTGACGGAAGTAGCTACAGGAACTAGTTGAATTGGTGTCAAGGCAAGGTATGGTTTGGGGTGACCTAGTGGGGTAGCGGCTGGAGCGTCAAGGTACGAAACGGGAATACCCAGGTTCAAATTAGGGAGGGAAAGGGTGGCCATGATGGGGACCAAATAGACTCCGGGAGGGGGAGCGAGGAAGGGTATCTGACCAGCGGGGTAATGGCTAGGAGGGATGACGCCAAGATGGTTAAGACTTGGGGGAACCGACCCAGGAGGGTAGAGAGGCTCATGGGTACTAGCTGTAGGGGAAGGGCCAGCAGGAAGAGGTCCAGTTGGCGGTGGCGAAGGGCTAGGAGTAGGTAGCGACAGGCGAGTTTGAGGTTGCTGACTAGCCGAAGTGGGCTGTGTGAGGTTGGCCTGAGACGATTGCATCATGCAAACATTCGCCAAGCTGGGATTCGAGACAAGAGGAGGAGGAAGACCAAGGAAGGTTCCAAGCAAGGAGGAGTCTTTGTAGACACTGGGGGAGACACTGGTCAAAGAAGCAACGGTTTTCTTATTGGCTACAGAAGAAATGATTGACTCAAGGGCGGAAATATATTTTGGCTCATGATATGTCAACTGGACAATTGTGACTATCTTTCCATTATGAGGGAAAAACATCTTATGATGAACCGCTGATGGGATAGTAGACATAGCATAAGTGTAGCTACGCCCCAAAAGAATGTTATAATCAAGAGGGGCATCGATAACTTCAACGTCAACACAAACTATCTTGCTTGCAAGAGTGATAGGACAATTATGGAAGAGGCCAATGGGCTGGGAAGCATGGCCATCCCATGCACGAAGGGTGATGGTGGAAGGGGCCAGCTCAGGAGATCCGAGTTGTTTCCAAACCGAAGTATACATGACACAGGTAGATGCTGCCTCATCAATAATACACTGAGCTACATTAGCATTCTGGATTTTGACTGGGATTTGGAAACCGATGAAAGCAGGAAGGGGAGGATGATCTAACTGACGGGCGTCGAAAAAAATCAATTGGTCATCAGCAGGATCTATAGCACCCATGGCGGATAGTAGAGACTTCCTTTGATAAGGACACGACTGGAGGAGTTCCAGTGTTGAAATGGCGGCAGGGGACTGCACCAAATAATCTACTACGTTATATGAATGGGCAGCTCGACCAGAAGCAGCATTTTGGTGTAATGGGCCCGTAGGAACCTTTATAGGGACCTAAACTTTGGGTAGAGGGATTAGTAAGGGACCATTGGGTGTCAAAAGAGGCTCTATAGGACATGAAGATGAGGACTTGGGGATAGACAGAGCGGAAGGTGTGGATTACTAACGAGACCGAGTTTGAAGGTTAAGGTCAACGGTGAGGTTGGTTGGAGGCCATCATGAGAATCTGGTAATTGGAGGAACGAGAAGGGGAAGGTTGAGTGGTTACCAGAGCATGAGGTGGTTGAGTGGCCATGAATCCTTGTTGAGGGAAAGGATCGGTAAACACAGCAGGTTCAGAAGTATCCGGATGGGGAGGGATAGTAGGGGAGGAATGCTATCCCTGCACTGTGGCCTAAGACTCCCACATCTGCTACATTTTCGGTAATAGGGGACAATCGTGAGTGCAATGGCCATAAACACCGCAACATGAACAAGGCTTATTGGTGTGAAGAGGCCTGTCTGGCTTGGGCTGAAAGCCCTGTGGCTGGGTAGCAGTGTGAGAATCAATACTTGGAGGAGTGGGTCCACGATTACCAGCAGCAGAGGGACTTTGATTGCCTTTCCACCTTCTTTGAGAAGAAGGAGGATTAGTCGCACCCTGCTGTGCAAATACTTGCCCTGGAGGGGGTAGTAGTTGCTGGTGCTATGGTTGAGAAGGAAAGGGAGTGAGAGGTTCAAATGCTGGAGGAGTTGGGACACCAGGCTATGGGTAAGGATAAGGGTTAGGATGGGAAACATTAAGGTAAGCAGAAGTGTGGGAAAAAGGAGGAGGCATGCCATATCTGGGATACATGATACCTAGAGGGGGAAAAGTGCTGGAGGTGTTGGCCCCTCATAGAGGGAAACCATAGCCCATAAGAGGTTGAGCAGAGGTATGTGAAAGAGCTCCAATGATACCATTGGCAGAGTGAGATGCCCCCGGGGTGTTAGCGCCACCGGACTTGGGGAGTTCAGGAAGGACGGTATAAACATAACCAGATTGAGCATAGATAAGGTCATATTTCAAGGCTATTTGGAGGGCAGCTTCTTCGGTTTGAGGGAAGTGGGATGCGACATCTTTGCCAATGGGAGGTAAGAGAGAGTGAAGGAACCAGTCCATATAAACCAAATATTCAAAGGGGGGAGCTCAACATAAGCTCTTTCTTCGCCGCCATTCCTGGACATGAGCAAAAAGGCGAGTCGAAGAGGACTGACGGAAAGAAGTCAAAAGTTCTGTGCCAGTGTCGTATCGGATAGGGAGCTGGAAATAAGATAAAAAGGCTTGGGTAATGGTCACAAAGGTGGTATGGGAGGAGGTGGCCTGATCAACATACCATTTAGAAGCTTCACCGATAAGCGTGCATTGGAACAATATAAGACAGATGGAATCATTGGTAATGGAATTGGATGAACACCACATGTTGAAAGATCGGATATGGTTGGATGGATCTTCACTAGCAAGGCCTTCGAACTTGGGAATGTCGGAGGGGAGCTTGGTTGGCATAGCAGGCCAAATAATATCGTGGCAGATAGGATCGTTGATCAGCTAATTGAAGTCGGGGAGACTGAGCTCGGCCTATAAGGGAGCAAAGGGGCAGTCGAGGTAGGTCCCATAGTGGTTCCACTGGAAACGGACCCAACAGTAGAACTGGGGTTGCTGCTAGCGCTAGGCCCTGAACTAAACATGGTGAAGGTAACAGGGGGAGAACCCAAAGTAGGGGGAGAACCAGAACAATCAAAGGAAGAGTCAGAGTGCGGACTCGGGGGAGGACTTACTCGATGACGATGAGAAGGAGGAAGTCGACCAACTGAAAACTGAGGGTGAAGGCCAAAAAGTCTCTGGGATAAGCACCTTGGGGGCGCAATGATGACGGGAAGAAGAAAAACCGACAAGGGCAAGGAGGTGCAAAATCAAGTGAGGTAAATGTCAAAACAAGGGCAGAGAGGTGCAGTGTTAATTGATTTTAAAGTCTTTTCCAGGAAGTGTTAACCAGGATCTTCTTTACTTAGGGTCAATGTGTGTCGTGTGCTGATTTTAATTTTTTAAACCCAGATGTTTTGAGAGTAAAATAAAAAATGTGCTACGTAACTGAAAATAAATCTGCAAATAATAGTATATAATTATGAAATAACAGAAAATTAACAACTAACAATGCATCAATCTAACCCAAGAAGGTGGGTCTCTCAAAACTAGTCTAAAAAGAGGGAAAAAATATAGTCAAAATGCACTAAAAAGAGGTTGATAGATCGAGGGTCGAGAGGGACAGGGATCTAAAGGATAAACCTGCTGGAAAGAGGTGCAGAGAATAGTAAAGAGGCATAGGCAAGGTTGTTGTAACAAAAGGGGAATTAGCTAAAGGTAGGAGGGAAAAAGAGGTGGCCCTAGAGGTAAACCCAAACAAAACTATATGAGGTGATTTTAAAGGGATAAGAGCTGATCTAAAGGGATCTGAAAAGGAGGTATCAGATCTGAAAAGAAGAAGGCTGAAACTTCAAAAATTTAGATGTCTGAAACAGCTAAAACTTGCCCACAAAAAGTGGAGGGTACTAAATCCCTAAGGGGAAATATTCCCACTTATTTGAGTGAAACAGATCAGAAACAGGCCCAAATGGGTAGAGACAGAGGCTGGAAAACCCTGACAGAAGCTTTAGACAAACCCAAATTTTTTTTTGGAAAATTGCAGAAAAAAGGGAAGGTCACAGGTTCTGACCTATTTTTCGTCCAGGTCGCAATTTTGGGGTAGAAAAGTGCGCCCTCCAGTCCAAGTCACATTTTTTGGGCCGATAAGTGTGACCTGCAGATCCGGGTCTCTCGGTGGTAGATTTCAGAAAAAATGTTGTCTCAGCTGCGGCTGATGTCTGTCACCTGTGCAATAGGGCCAGAAACACACGGAAGTTAAAAATTTTAATGTTTGAGGGTTTTAGAGGTGAAAGGCACCATAAAAATAGGAAAAAAAAAACTGAAGAGAAACCCTAGGGTCTGAAATAGCTGGATATGCAGGAATATATAAAACGACAACGGTCGCAAAATAAAACCCGTGTGGAGTCGCCAATTGTTAGTATGAATCTTTCGTCGTAAAGTATCACTTTAGCTACGCATAAAAAATAGCCCTAACATCAATTATGGCTGCCAATATCTTTAAGTCTGCAATTATTTGATCCAAATAATGCTGCACACATCCAGATCTAAGCATAAAAGACATTAAGCAGTAATAAAATATGGCTCCATGCATCCAATAGACAACACAAGAATGATGTATTTGAAAGAATTTTTTATATTAAAAAGGGGGCACCTGAGAGGAAAACAAGAAAGGTGTTTTCTGGTTCTCCTCAATGGGACGGGTTCTTGAAAGTCCTCAACATTTCAGCTCTAAAATTCCTCTCTCTTGTTGGTGTAGAAAACCCAGACAAACATAGAACTCAATGGGAGCTCACAAGGCAAAAATGGAAAATGTGACCAAGTGTATAGATCTAGAGTGATCTAATGCAATGAAAGGTGACTAATGAATGGGGAAAACCCTTCTATTTATAACAAAATATTAGGGCGATCTAGAACTTGGTGCATGAATAAAATATTATTAATCAAATTTTAGAACCACCCTTTAGGAATATTTTATTATATTTGTTGGAGGGAAAAGGATTTTTGACTTGGGTCAATTCCTTTATTTATAAATAATAAATAAATAAATGGTTTATTTACTATTTTAAGGAAATGGTGGGAATATAATTAAATAAATAATGATTTATTTAATTATTTATAAATGATTTAGTCAAATTTAACTAGGAATATTATTTAAATAGAATTTAAATAACTTATTCCTAGGAAATAATCAAATAAATAAGGATTTATTTAATTGATTTCCTTGTTTTGGGTTAAATATGACCAGGAAATATAAACAAATATATATTTGTTTATTATTTCCTTTTGGGGTTTCTTGTTTAGACCATAAATAACTTAATAAAAGTGTTTTACTAAGTTATTTCACATAGTGAAAGCAATTTTACTTAGGGTAAAATTGGTCTTACATGGTGTACCTTGGTTCATCTAATGATAGTAGGTTAGATGACCAAAAAATGGTGTAACACGCAACAAACACATGCCTTTGTCCTCTTTGATATGTCAATGGAAGAGGTGCGATTGTGGTTAGTTCAGTGTCTTGATCATGGATGCCTTCATTTGTTCCCATGTTTTCCTCTTTACTACCCTTACCGTTGCTTGTATCATTGCCTTCAACATCAGCCTCACTCTCAACCTCCTTACTGATCTCTGCACTTTCATTTTGTTCATCATTGAAGCTGCTTGCCTCTTCTCTACTGTGCTGTTCATTTTCATTATCACCCTCTTCACTTTTTTCACTATCTTCATGATTTTCATGACTGTTGTCATGAATCTCATGACTACATTCCTCCTTGTTGTCCTGTTCATCACTGATGTTTGCTTGATTTTTTATTCATGGTTTTCACTGCTGTCTTCAACCTTTTCATTTTACTCACTGTTTTCATGACTTTCATGACTATTGTCATAACAATCATGACTATCTTCAGCCACTTTTTCATTTTCTGCATAGTCATCATCTTATTTTTGGCTGCCTTATTTATATTTTCCCTCATCTTTGTCATGGCTAAGAGCTTCACTGTTTTGAATGTCATTAGGGCTCTTAGTCTCACTGTTTTCATTAGGATCATCCTTTGTTGCTTGGTCACTAGCCTTATCTTCATAATTATCGACCTCCATGTTTTCTGCTTCACTGCTAACCTCTTCTTCATCACTGCGTAATTCATTTCCACTGTCAGTTTCCTCATTTTATTCATTTTTATCCCCTTCCTTTGTTTCCATGTTCTCTGCCTCCTATTGGCTCAACTCATCATCATCCTAATATTCACTTTGGTTCGATTCATTGTCACCTTCACCCTCATTGTCACTAGCTTGCTCACTGTCACTTCCTTCTTGTTCTGATGCATCAGGAGAAGGTGAGGAAGGGAGGTTTTCTTGAGGAGAGGCTACTTGGGTAGATGATGAGCCATGATCTGTAGGAGGTGATGGAGGAGTGGATGGAGGAGGATGAGATGATGAGGATAAACTAGGCTGAGGATGAGGCTATGTGCTTGTGAATATCTCATGAGCTATGAACACATCCCAAGGTGTGCCTTTTTGCTCCAACAGATGTATTACCACCATCTTGATCAAGGAGTGGTGGAACAAACTGTGCATTTGTTGGGAATAACTCCTCCTTTGGACAATGGAAGACATATTTCCAATACTTCTATATAGGTAATAGGGCAAATGAAGCATCTTGACCCTAGTGAAATGCATGAGTAATATGATATGGTAAGAATAGAGCCTGGAGTATCTCCCCTCACATGTAAAGTATTTCATGATGACCTTCTTTAGGGGTGCATACCTCTCTAGTAAGTGTGAGAAAGGGAAAATAGTCTTGCAACCCTCTTTATACCTAGGCTTGAGGAAAGGCCCATAGTAACTCATGTCCAACTTTGACCTTTTGAACCACTTTTCACCAACATCAGGAAGTCTAGTAGCCTGAGCAATGGTATCTGACGAGAGTTCAAAGGTCACACTTGCCAAGCTTTATTGTTTGTTATGCAGGTTAAGAATGAATAATCTTCTGAGATCTGGGTGATTTTTTACTTGTTTGACCCTTTCATAGAACTGAAAACACCCTACATTCTGAAAACATGTGAGAATCACGGGAGAGGCAGTAATCTCCACAATGTCTTTCGGTTCAAGTCTATTAACCTTCCCACCCTTGTGTTTTTTCCTCATAGGAAATTAACCTCTTTCACTGCCCACACTCCCTTCTTCATCTGATATGATGTCTAGGGCTACATTTAGACAAACTCAGACCTGCTTGTGAGACTTGGTAGGAGGAATGAAATGAAAATGTGGTGAGGGAAATTATTGTAAATGAATTAGATGGAGATGTGGGTTTATGAGTGACCTCCCTTAAGCTCTGATGAAGGTTTATATTGAACTGATTGCAATTACCCTAATTTACACCCCCCTTAACTAATAATTTTTTGCTTGGAGGTCAAAATAAAGATTTTTCCATGAGGACCTAGGGTTTCTAGTGACTAAGGTTTAGTCAATTTCCTTTAATGATTAAGTCATAAAAACCATTTGAGGGGTAAGGAAAACATGCACCTACCAATTTTAACTTGTTTGCAGGTTCTTGAAGGTAGCTTGGAGGGTGTTCCCTTGTGTTTTGGAAACTTTTGCAAGTGGAATAATGTTTTCTACCATAAGTGCAGTGCCAAGTAGAAATCTAGGCCTGTCAAGTACTCTTGGGGCCAGCACTGCCCGCGTGAAGGCCTATTGGGCTCCTACGCGTAGCGCTACATCAGCTTTGGGTCTATTGGGCCTCTTTGAGCATAGCACCGGGAAAATATGGGCATGTCGGGTCCTCCTCCTGGGCAAGCGGGTAGTGCCCAACTGTACACATAGCATGCTCCCTTCTAATCGCAGCGCAATGTAAAATTACATTGCAGAATCTGGGCTAAGCGCAGCGCCTGCTCCAAAGCATAGCGTCGGGTGACTTTGCCTATAATTTCACAAAACTCAGAAATTTCGCTTTGAATGCTTTTCACTCTTTTTTGCAAGTGACAAATGAACTAAGTGATAAACGAAATTGACTTTTTATAGTCTTAGGAAGATACATTTATTTCTTGTAAACCCAAATTCTAATGTTTTTGGTCTCTTTATCACTTTTGCTGATATCCTTTTTGACCTTTTACAATATGTAACTTAAAAACATTTAAATGGTTTTTTCCATTTCTAATCATCCTTCTTTGTTTCTTTTCAGGTTGTTGACATGGTGAAAAATGATTCCCTTTGGCCTATTGATGCTTTTGACACCTTGTTCTTAGCCATTTTTTCATATCAGAACCCTAAAATTTCCTTCTCTGTTATTTGAAATCTAGCACATCCTTTTAGCTCTTTTAGTAAGGGTAAGCTCTTTAAAACATTTTTGAGGGACCTGTCCTTACCCTAACATTGTCAAAAACTTTCTTTCTTGCATTGTGAAGTTTGGAAATCATTTTTTTACCCCCATTGAGATTTCTGAGTGTGGGTAATCTAAAAACATGGTTTCTTCCCCTCTCACTGATTTTCTACAGGTATAATAAATCCACTTTTGACAAGTGCCATAGTCCTAACAATCATGTATGTTGTTTCCTCTTGGCCACTTTTGATTTGTTGCAGGTGCCATGACATAATGATTTAGCCTTGTCTGATGCTTCTTGGTGTTGGACACATTTAGCTTGGAAAACCCTAGAATTCACCTACAATAGTCTCTTGAAATATTCTTTTGTTGTTGATGATGGAAGCCTATCATCTTTATTTTACCTTCTCTTTTACTATCTTCCAAAACATTAGGTTTCTGGGTTGTTTGAGAAGAATATATAGTGATGTCTTCTGAGTTATCTATAGCCCTTTCAAGTTCATTCATTTCTATCCAGTTCACCTCACCTTTTCCCTTTTCCACCTATAACTTATAAGAATATTAAATTCATGCTTGGTTGTGCTGGTGTGCCTCTATTCATGTGATTTTTTGCATTGATATTTGCTTGGCACACTGCTGGCCCAATCGGTCTTAGGAAACCATGATTTTTCTTGAACATAGGCTGCTTCCTCTTTCTTTGCTATGGATGTCCTTTAATGAGGAGCAGGCCTCTTACCTTACCAATTTTACTGCTCATAATCACCTTGACACTCCTACATAAATGTAAAAAATGAACAACTATCCTTTGCAAAAATTTGAACTTGATAAGGAGGTCTTCCTTGGAGATTTTCTCGATCTAACTTGGACAAAAAGGTGATGATTCTTTTCAAATTTTTATTCAACTTTCTAGCTCAGGGAAAACATTGATTTATAAGACCAATATTAACCCTATAACTGATGAAACCCTAGTGACCTAGTGGAAGGCTCTTTGACTTGGTCTTTGACCGAAGTCTTGGCTTAGGGTATTCAGGTATGAAAAACAGAGTTTTTGACAAATTGGTGTATTGAGGATCCAAAATCCAATGTACTTTATTTATCTAAAGAGCCTATAGAGATATTTTTGAGACCATCAATGTTTGAGGTATTTGATGAACATGGGAAAGGGTAGGTTGACTGGAAATCCTAGATGGAAAGTGGAAGGGTTAAGCATAGGCAAAAAAAAGTACTGAGGTTATGGGTGTGAAAATGAGACCAAGATGAGTGGCATGAGCCCATGAGGGGTCTTCTAGGAGTTGTAGGCTAATCAAGGAATGTCAGAGTAGTAAAGTAGTGAAAATTTTGTCTTAAGTATAATGAAGGCAATGAGATTTCTAAATCTCACAATATTCATGAATCTTGTTTTTAGAAATATAGGAATAGTATTTAGTCATCTACAAATAGAAAAAAATATTGATGACTAACAGTTCCCATCCATTCATCATGCATAAGGTCAAGTTTACCATACAAGCTAAAACCCCCATTCATAGCCGGTTTACACCCGCGCTGGAAGTCCTACCAACTCCATGGATTTCCCCTTCACAAATAACTATGAGTGTCGATAAGCTGCTTAAGTATACTCTGACCTCAGGCTACTGAATCCCCATCATCAGTTTTCAGTCACCCCTCACCAACATCCCTATGTTAAACCCATCACATCCAGGTCCCCAATCCCTCATATCGGTGATGCCTCATTCGGTTGAGGCTTCCTTTTTGTTGACTTCAACACCTATATTCCAAAAAGGAAGAAGTACCTTGGATCAACCCTATCCATACAAAGGGGAATCATCAAGTGGAATTATGGGAGACATCATTGTCAATAGATGCCATCGATCCTCCTAACATTTGACAATGACAAAAGTTTTCATGTCAAGATGGTATCATACCTTAAAGCCATTTCAATTTGATCAAAACCATGAAAGACCCGTGCCTACATAAGTGTCTCTGTCAACAATGCTTACACATGAATCTCCCAACCAGTACATATGCATACCATGCGCAACTATATGCCATACCAATTTTATGCATATGGTTACCATGTTCCACCTATTTTCAAAGAAAAAACTCCCCTGAGGGTGTCAATAGTCATCGTTAGCAACTACCAATGTCACTACCATATCAGTGACACAGACATAACATATATCTTCAATTTTGTTTAACTAGCCACAACATCACGAGCATGGGACATGCCTGCCTTGTTGAAAATTTGTATATATATTGTAAATTGTATTTTCTTACACGTACCCCTTAGGCCATGGTCATTATTAGAAATGGTGCAAGGTGTTTTCAATTCCAAGGCTTCATGCAGGTCTCTCTCTCTCTCTCTCTCTCTCTCTCTCTCTCTACGCACGATAGATAAAAGAAACTATAATGTATTTTGGCTATATAGTTCTTCCTAAACCTCATAAATTAGGGGGCAATTGTTAACACTGGAAAATTGTACAACAGAATATGGAATTAATTAATGTCAGGACAAAGGATTTATAGGGCTGGAAGACATTACATAATCTAGAAAGTATTTAAAAATATCTAAGGTTTGAGGAAAATCAAATTTGAACTAGTCCTAACTGCTATTTGTGCACATAATCCTTCGTGAAGAGCGCCTTATGCGAGCCTTTTTTCCCGATATGCCTGCATTCCTGAGAGTGGAAAAATGTCACTATCCGGGACCACACAAAGCAAAGGACAAGGGATGCCTTACTTGTAGACCCCTAAGGACGGCCACCAAGGCCTACTTAGACACTATGTGAGCACACAATGAAATATTTGGAGCACACAAAGGAATCATAACCCTCTCTTGGGTCACCATCCTCCCTGTACCAAGAGAGGGAAGGGATGATTTGAAATATCCTATATAAGACCACCATGAGATGAAGAATTGGTGATCACATTGTTATGCTGGCCAGAATTTCTCAAGCAATACTAGTAGTGTGTGACCCGGAGCTGAAGATAGAGGGGACTCAATTGTTGGCCACCCAAAAATTTCAGTCCAACATAGTGGAGAGAGAGGGAGACTGCACCAAGGAAAGCTTGGGATAAAAACATCCTTGCATCAGGACCTAGAACCATTTTCTAGTGGACCTTTGGCAACAGGGTAAAGTTTCACTCTTCTTACTACCAGCGCTCAATAATAGGGGCCTAAAGCCACTGTTTGCATTATTGTTTTCATTTGACTCTTTTCAGAGCTTCTGTTTATTTGTGTTTAGTTTTAGTTTAATTTTAGTTTACATTTGCATGCTTCTTCCTCTATATAGTATGCTCATTGATTCTAGCTTGTTCCACTAACTTGCTTGAATCCACTCTTTTATGCCTATTACCGATAGCTTAACGGGGTAAACCGCACCCCTTAAGCTGGTGTGATTTCATACATACATGCACCAAACACACTATAACAGTTGTAACAATCAATCTGTAATGCCAAATGACAAAATGCAAGAAGGGAAAGCTGAAACAGTTTGGCTCGGGGTCTATCTTGGTACTGTTAATCCTATAATGGTTGCCAATATTTCAATGTCAGGAGGTAATAGTCCCTACACCACCAGCATGAGAGCCATGAATGGTCTATTTGGGTGGCTTTGATTCCTAGCGTAGGAGGCGGTCAACATATGCCGCAGAGACCAGAATTCTTTGACTGGCTTCGTCGACAACTCATTATCGTGGAGGATTGGCCCTACACTATCATGGACTTCACGGGTGATGCAGATCTCCCACTCTCAGAAGGAGAGGATTGGGGTGAAGCATTGGGTAAGACTCATCTTTTTATTTTGATGAGTATTATGATATTTTTTATTATATATGTTCTGATGTTAATCCATATATTTGCAGATGTTGGCCTAGAAAGACCTGCAGGAATGTCTCCAATAGCACGGAGGGTTTCGTGTGATTTCGAGGTGGTCCCTCATGGTGAGGGAAGCGAGGAGGAAGAAATCATACGTAACCTGGAGGGACTCACCAGTAGAATCCCGGATTACATAGGTTTGAAGATGTTCCTCGCGCATACCAGAGGCACACTACGGGGGTGTCTAATCATGTCCATCGCTTATTGAGGTGACTTGTGTGTGCAGTGACATGCTACCATGAGAATAATGCTGATTAGATGCCTAGGCTTTTATTTTTGCATATTTTTTGAGAGACATGATGTCTCACGATGTAACCAAAACATATATATTTTTTGAACTTATGATAAATGTGGATGCAAACACTTGATCTCTCTCTCTCTCTCTCTCTCTCTCTATATATATATATATATATATATATATATATATATATATATATATATATATATGTCTATTTTCATGTATGAATCTTATTATATGATGATGATGTTTTTACAAATTACGCAAATGTATATCTAATACAATAGTGGCTACTATATCAGTTAATGCATTCATTCGTCTAGGAATATGCTGATATGTGATGTAATAAAAGTTCCTTTCTAATAAAACAACACAAAAATACAACCTTAATATTTGAGGATTTATAACAAAATAATGCCCTTTAAGCTAAAGAACAACAAGAAGAGAGTCTAGATTAACAATTTATGCACGAATGTTGAGAGAAATGGCCTTAGTTAAGAGTTAAATGATGGCACTATATTCATTGACATTATTTGTGGTTCATCCTAGACAAATACCTTGAAGGTTTAAAACCTCACCATTAGGATTATAAATCACCTAGGGTGCGGAAGACAGATTCTGGGTACTACGGGAGGCACCATCCGCGAAACCAACATAAGGAGTGACAGACATATACACTGAAAGCAAAAACATAATAAGCAGGAAAAAATTCTTGCAAAGTACACCAAGCCAAGAAATGTACAAAAATGAAAAAGCGCACCTATGTACAAAAATGACATGCACGAGAAAACTAATGCATATTATTTTTGGAGATACAACCCATTTCTAGGTTGATCCAAAGGATAGACTTTGTAATCAATTAGCTAATAAGCCCCATTATGCAAAACGTGCTTAACAATATAGGGCCCATGCCACATGGGGTGGAATTTTCCTACCCCCAGCTTATCATGAGCTTGGTCATACAAGAGGACGATGTCTCCTTCTACAAAGGAATGAGGGAAAACTGACTGATCAAAATGTGCTTTGACCCGATTTTTCTATGCCTCTATGACAAGAGCAGCAAATCGCTGAGTTTCATCAAGCGCCTCTAAATATAGAAGACACTCTTCTTCTAGCTAAGTGTTAGGCAACAACTCAACAACTATCTTGAGAGAAGGGATTTCATATTTAATTAGAAGGGTAGCTTCTAGACCATAAAAATTATGGAATGGAGTGAATCCAATCACATCCTTCACTGAGGTTTGGTGAGCCCAGAGAGCTGAAAACAACATGAGATTCTAGTTTCACTTGTGCATCCCAATCGTACGCTGAAGCATAGTGACTAGAACTTTTTTCACTGCTTCAACCTAGCCATTGGCCTAAGGGTAGTATGGAGTTAAGTTGTCATGACGCAAACCCAACTTGGAAGTCAACTCAGCCATCATGTAATGACAAAAGTGATGACCATGATTGGTAACAATGGCTTCAGGGACACAAAACCTGGTAATGGCATCATTGAACAAAAATTGTGTGGTTGTCTTATCATCAGCTGTGAGTGTAGGCATTGCTTCGGACAATTTATTGAAGTAGTCAATGAATACGATAATATAAGCATGCCCCCCGGCTGAGTGAGGGTTACACGTCATAAAATTGATGCCCCACTTCACAAAGGAACCAACAGTAATGACAAGATGGAGGTGTACGGGTGGCACGTGCATCTTGCGCTAGTAAATCTGGCAATCATGACACTTGCAGACAACAAAAATGCAGTACTTAAATATGGTAGGCCAGAAATATCTAGCACTAACAATGTTCTGTGCAATAGCATATCCAGACATGTGACCACCACAAGCGCCAGAGTGGCAATCATTGACGAATTTTTCAGCCTCCTTCAGAGTTAAACACTAGCGGAGAACATAATCAGCTTCGATGTAGTAGAGAGTATCTCCGACTATGCGATAAGGTTGTGAATGATGGCGGATTAGTAGACCAACATCCTTCTTCAACTCAGATCAAAAGGTAGAAGTCTGAAGATATATGATGATATCACCATACCAAGGATTGAGGGTGCTAATGAGAAAAATGGTGTCGTCCAGAATGCATTCCTCTAAACCAGAGGGAGCAGAATCAGAAGGGAGAGAGAAAATAAAATTAGTGAAAACCAATGATTTCTTCGATTTGGCGATAGTAAACTCCAAATAAAACTCTTGGAGGATAAAAATCCACTTGGAGAATCTTACCCTAGCAATTGACGAGTCAATATATAGGTCATGTGATTGCAATCAGAAATCATGGTTACTATGCGTAATAGAATATAATGGCAAAAAAATTGGAGGGCTTGAACAACAACCAATGCCAATTTCTCGATATGTGCATAACATGTTTTGGTATCGAGAAGAGTGTTTCTCAAATATTGAATGACGTGCTCATTACCATCATCATCGTTTTGTACCAGAACCATGGCAATAGTCCTAAATGCAGCAGCCAAATAGACGAAGTAGTCGCGATGATAATTGGGAGGACGTAATAGAGGAGAATTGATAAGCAATGTCTTTAGTGCATCAAATGATTTTTGGGCGATCTCATCCCAGAGGAATGGGACACCTTGCTTAAGTAATCACATGAAGCCTTTGGATACTTCATCATAGTTTGGTATAAAACGGTGTAGGAAATTAGCTTTCCCTTGCAGAATTTTCAACTAATGTAAGGAGGAAGGGGAGGGGAGATTGAAAATAGCTTTGACTTTGAGGGGATTGAGATGAATTCAATTTTTAGAGATGATATACCCTAAGATTCTACCATAATCAACACAGAAGACACACTTATGAAGATTGATCCAAATGTTGTAGCATCGACAACAAATAAATATTTGACAGAGATGATCTGGGTGGTCCCTACGCTTAGCAGAATGAGCCGGAAGGTCATCCAGGTAAGGTTAAATAATGTGCTTGATATCATGGAAAGTGTATGACATTTCTCTTTGAAATGTAGCCTCAACATTATTAAGACCAAAAGGGAGCTTGTTATAGGTGAAGGTACCCCAAGGACAGATAAAGGCAGTCTTATGTTGATCGGTCGAAATAATATTGATTTGGTTGTACCTAGAAAACCCGTCCATAAGGGAAAATATATTACTCCCAGCACATTTTTCAATGATCTGGTCAATAAAAGGAGTGGGATAGTTATCCTTAGCGCAAGCATGGTTGATATCCCGGTAATATACACAAACACAAATAGTACCCTTCTTTTTATCCACAAGAACAATATTAGAAGCCCATTCTATCAGGGGAATCGGATAAATGAAGCCAGCTTTAAGAATTTTTTCAACTTATCCCTTAATGGTGGCTACCTTTCTAGGGTGCACGGGATGAAGAAGTTGGTGAACAGGCTTCACGCCAGGATAAGTAGGAATCTCATGCACAACTATACTCCGATCGATGCCCGACATTTCTTCGTAAGACCAAGTGAAAATGTCTCGAAAATCACAAAAGATACTAGTATAGACCTCGATCTCATTAGGAGAACAGGTCACCCCAATATGGATGTTCTTGACAACCCCCGATTTGACGGATATGTCGATAGGCATCGTTTGCATAATGTTTCCCAGGTTACCTTTCGCAAAGACTTCATGTGTCAGGATGGGCATTTGAAGTGGATGGGAAGGAGCTTGAGAAGAGAACTTCTCAAGACAAGTAGACATGGCCCCAGGGCTAGGCATGGAAGAGAAATGATGATTACTATAGTCCCAAGGAGGATCCTCAAGATACATAGCTTCCATGATGTCCTCACCAAAGGGAAATATCTCTTTTAAGGGATCGGAAAAATCCAAAGTGTCGAGCCAAGGGGATTCAAAATATGTGTCACACTCAAAGGAGTATGATCACTGGGAGGAGGTGCTGAAGCCAAAATAATTCCACAATAATCAATTTCTAATGGGCTTAACAGCATTACATCACCAAATGAATCAATCTACTCAGGTGAAGGGATGATCCATGGATTGGAATATTTGGAGATCATGTTGACCTGAGCAGTGTTGGGTGGAGGAAGAGAAAAAAGACCCATGAGGGCAGGATATTTGAAAATACCTGGTCCTATGCTCTCATAAGGTGTAGGAAGATGATCTACATATGGAATGTTGCTCTCAGAAGATGTGGAAGTGAAAAAGGACAACTAATCGATGGTGATAATATTTCCTTCGTGCAGAAATTGAAGAACATGAAAGAGAGTGGATGGGATGCATAGCATGGCATGAGTCCAACTGCGACCGAGGAGAAGATTGTAATTGAGCTTGGCGTCAACAACATCAACCTCAATGTTAACCGTTTTCCTTGCTAACATAATAGGTAAACTAGCGAGAACACCAAGAGGGCGAGATTCCCTTCCATCAAAAGATTCTTAAGCTTTTGGAGATTGATTGAAGTCTAGAGAAACGATGGCTTTCCAACAAGAATAAGGCATGATGTGCATAGAAGCACCCTTGTCCACAACCCCTCGATGGATATGTTTTCCATTAATCCCAACTTGAATGATCAGTGCAAGCTGGTGAGGAATACGTGGGATGAAATTTTCCAAATTGAAAGTGATAAGGCTAGAATTGGTGGAGTCAACCCCTCCGATGGCAGATAATAGAGCCTTCTGTTTGACAGACAAATCTGAAGTACTTCTAATGCAGAGATAGCGGATGGTACCTGAGCCAAATCCTCAAAAATACTGTAACGTTGAGCGACACAGGCGTTGGGATTGTAGGAATATTTCTGGAGTGCACCTTTAGAAGGTGGCCATACAACAGGCTCATTACTGGGCCTTTCGATGTGAAGAGGGCCAGAAGAAGGTGGGGGTGGAGGACCATCACTGATTTCCTTCCCTGCTACATGACGCAGTTTGGTATAATCCTTCGATTGGGTAGCAATAGAGACAGGTGCAGTATTTTTCATCATGAAAACCTAAGAGCTAAATGAGGTGGAGGACTGAGGTTGATCCACCATCTGCATTTGATGGAATGGGAATGGTTCTTTAAGAACAATCAGAGTGCTTTGGGAACCTTTGAGAAATTTACTCACCTCGACCCATCATAGACATTCCTTAGTATAATGCTCTTCATCACAAATTAGACAAGGGTACTTCGGTTTGTGTTTGGAACCATCATCAACATTAGGTTTCAGAGAATCTTGTTTCAGGTTATCGGATTTGGCCTTACCCTTACCCTTATTCTTACCTTTGGAAGTTTTATCTACTGGATTGTTCTAGATGAAATTTACTTCCATAGTTTTACTAGGATTTAGAGGTGGATGAGAAGAAGTATCAGTGGAAGGAGTATATTTTTTCTTCGCAGAATTTGGAGAAGACTTTCAAGAAGTCTGGGACACAGAATCAATGATACCGTCGACATATGGTGTCATCAGTGCTTTGGTAGTTCCATGTCGCAGAGCATTGGGCAAGATTTCATACAATGTGCCAGACTAAAAGTACATAAGATCGAGATAATGAGCACATGTGATGGCTTGTTCCTTGGTAACACATGCCCACATAGCAATGTCCTTAGAAATCAGACCGATAAAACAGGTAGTGAGCCAATCAATTAGAAGTTGTTCAGGAATTGAAAACTTGATCAAATGATTATGCTTCCTCCATTCATGAATAATATTGGAGATATGAGTAGCTCGATCCTGTTTCAAGGATGTGAGGAGGTGCATCCCAATTTCATACCGAACTAGTAGTTTAAAGTGTGTGAGAAATTCCATAGAAAGAGAGTTGAAATATTGAAAGATGTCATGTGAGAATTCAATGTACCACTTTGCAATGACACCAGTGAGAGTCCTTTGGAAAAGGAGTAGCTGAATTGAATCTCCAACCCAAGAGTTAGAGGAACACCAAAGATGGTAAGTCATAACATGCGCTTGGGGGTCTTCTCTGGACTTTCCATCAAATTTGGGACAATTGCTAGGGATTTTAGTCAAAACTGGAGGCCAATATGGATTATGAAGGATAGGATCATTCATTAACTTCAACACATCGAGAAGTTCTAGCATAACAAGAAAAGGAATTTGTGAATTAAAAGGCATTGTAGGCCTTTGATAAAGACTAGTATTGGGATTCCAACCAGGCTGGGAGAAATTATACCCCATATGTTATGTCCTAGAGGATTTTGTCCATAGGGGTTATAAGCCTAATAATTCTACCCATACACTGGTTCAGGACTAGGATATTGATTCTGAGCGAACCACTGAGGTCATGTCTGAGCAACATATGGATTTTTTTGCGGAATGTAAGCAGTGCCTTGAGGCACACTATATAACACCTAATATTGACCTTGAGGAATATAAGCAATGCCTTGAGGTGCAATTTCCACTACCTAATATTGACCTTGAGGAATGTAAATAGTGCCATGAGGCTATGCGGGTTTCCCTTGGGATATAGGTTGACTCGAATGCTGCGGTTGAACGGGCTACCCCTGGGGTATAGGTTGGCCTCGCCATTGGGGTTGGACAGGTTGTCCCTATGGTGCAGGTTGGCCTGGATGCTGAGAGGCACCAGGTTGCCCTTGTGGAAGAGGTTGGCCCGATGGATGGGATGAGTCAGGTTGCTCCTAAAGAATAGGTCGAACCGATTGAGAAGTAGAGGGTTAACCTTGTTGTACAAAAGTTGGGCCTTCATGAATGTAAGGCTGGTGTTGTTTCAGAAAAGGTTGTCCCTGATATGGATAGGTTTTCCCCTATGGAACATAAGATGCTCCCTGTTGAACATACGGCTGACCAGGAGGACTATAGGGTTGTCCCTAAAAGGGTTATCCTTGTGGACCGTAGGGTTTTCCCTGTTGGATTGATGTTTTTCCCTGAAAGGGTTGTCCTTGTGGACCATAGGGTTTTCACGGTAGGTATGTGAATTGTTTGGGGTCAATCACAGGTAAATAGACAGGATTTTCGTACTCATCATAATGATGCGGAGGATTAATAGGAGCTTGTGGCTGCTGAGAACCTTGAGGAACGTAATTCTGCTGCTGAATGGCCAAAATTTACTAATCGTACATCAAACCTTAAAGGATTTTACTAGAAGAGACAAGTGCACTATCAGTAGGCTGGATTCCCGAAACATGATGCTGTGATCGACGCACAACGGGCCCAACGGGTATCATGGAAGTGATAGGAATCGACCCACAAACAATAGAAGATGGCTGTACTGATGAAATCACGCTAGTATATGGTGCAGATGAAGCCACAAAAATAGTGCGCTAAGTTGGGACATACGTAACAATCGTCGACATCATGGTAGTCAAGGGTGATGCACCTGATACTGTTACAAACGACCCTTTTGAGGGAGTCGATGTACCTGCTCATATCAGGTTCTGATAAAATGATGTAGCACCAAAAATAATCTAACTCAACGAATGATAACCAGGTGGGAGAGAGGAAGGTTGACCTGAGACATAAGGAAAATTATTCGGAGGGAACTGATATTCTCCTGTAGAAACATAAATCTCTTCACTACTGATGGGACTCGAAGCATCCATGCTGGATGAAGCCATGTTATTGGAAAAAAGGCAATGAGAAGTGGCTAGTAAAGCACACGTTAATGGTGATTCAAGTGGTTCTGAGGCAAGTGGTTGTGAGGTAAGAGGAGGAAATTCTTCTTCATCTCTGAAACCAACCCAAATGTCCAGAGGTTTCCAATTGATATAAAATGGTTCCTCGAGAGGAGATCGAGTAGAAAGGGGTAAGATACTCATAAAAATAGAATTTCATTAACCTATAGTCCTAGTACGCTGAGGTGCCCTTGAAGAAACTTCAGGAGATGGATCTCCACCAGGAGGTAATGAAGGGGATGACAAAATTGATGGTTCTGCCACCATGTCTTTGTCTAAAAAATAGAAGAGAGACGAAATGACCAATTCAAGGTTTCAAGACCAAACACTAAGGAATTACTTAATAACAAGCCAAGAAATTATCTTTAATGGGTGTGTGATCATAGGAAATTCATTTTATGACATTGAAACAAAACTCCATCTTTTCATATTTTAAGAGTCAAGAAAAGGGAAAAATTTGACTCTAGTCACTTTCAAGTTGAACGAGTGCGAAAGGACAAGTGCTCGATGATGTTTTCAATTTTAGAGAGTTACAAAAAGACCAAAATGACTACTCAGGAAATCTAAGCAAGAGGTTGTTCCAAGCTTCTTTGAGCTATAATATACACCTTGTTGATCAAATGAAAGAGAAATGACCAAGGACTTAATGTACGTGCAGATAGTCTCCCCGAATGTTGTGTTCGGTGTATATCAATTACAGGGCAGCAAAGTTGGCTTCCTATGGATAAAGTATTGCAACCTATGAGGGTCTCCCTTTATATAATCGATGGTATGGGGAACACAAGTCTGTGCTAGTGCTATCTACTGCCATATGGCAAACGATAGCTACTAGGCTTAACGATGTTGGAACACATCACTAGCCTAGACCTCTAAATTTGAGTGTTAGGTTTAAATGCTTCCTTAGGTTGACTGAGTTCATCTTAAAGTTGATATTGAATTAATGTTTCAGTTTCAAGGCCTTACCGAATGTAATCTCAGATCCTTAATGCACAACTATAAGAAAAAAAAAATCATTCCAATTCGATGAATAACTAGCTAAGAGAGGGATAGTAGTTCAGAACAAAGAATCAATCAATCAAATAGAAGAATAAATTTTCCTAATGCATCTAAGACAACCAAAGAAGAAAAGGAAAAGCTCTTTCCTTTTTCACTAAAAGCTACTAATGCAAAAGAACATTTTTCATTTTCAAACTAAGAGAAGGAATGCAAATTTTGTTCTTTTAGATGAATGAGAAGAAAAATGCACTATTACACTAAAAGACAAAATAGATACTAGTTTTGAGCAACTCGAATTAAATGATCTAACACAAAGAGACATGAACATCAAACACACTCAAAACTGAGATGCATTCCTTCAAGAAAAAAGAGGGCTTTCAAATTGATTCAGTGACAAAATGTAATCTATGCTTAGGGTGACAGATGGAGAGCTAAACAAACACCAATATGATCATTCAACAACCCAACGACACGTAGAAGTGATAGAAAAACTAAGACAATTAGTCAACAATATGAAAATATAAAAGACCAGACTGACTCAAACTCAACTTAGAAGAATCAGTGAGGAAGTAGCCAAACAAGCGACAGAAGACACCTAGAAACCCTAGGGTGACAAAATTCACTGATCAGATGAGGGGGAAACAACTAAGAAGAATGAGACAAGAGAGTCAAAGTAATTCCAGTGGACTGATTGAAAAATGAAAATCGAAACCAGAAGTAAGACACACTGACAAAACCTAGGGAAAAGGCGAAAATACTAACCTACAGGATTTACTGTGTCTATTAAGATGTAATCTGAGCTAAACATAGGATGGTGCACCTGTTAAAAAGGAAACAAGTGCCAATCGGTGCGACTGTTCAAGAAACAACAACACCAAGCCAGAAAACTATGGAAAAGATAAAAAACCACTAATAAAATATCATAATTGAAACTCTGAGACTTAGTATGATGGCTGGAAAGAGTTAGACAGGAATAAAAAAGCAATAAAGCACTAATACAACCAAAGTAAAAAAGACAAGAAAAAACAGTAGACGAATAATGAGAGATGACAAACACATTGATCCTCAGTATGGTCGCCAACTTTTTGTGCAGGTAAATCCTTTATGTGGATAGAGGTGATCCCTCTAGCCCTAGAGTGGGTCTAGCAACAAGGGAACAAGCTGGACTTTCAGACTCCTATCTTATAAATGAAAACAAGTTAGGATAGATGACCTACCTTGGTTCAATGCTTTTGTTGTAGTTTGTAGAAGTGGTCCTCTAATATTTGGCTTCACACATCCTAGTCCTTCAGTGATAATGCCCATGTACCTGCACAAGGATCAAGTGAACGGTGATAGCATATGAAAACATACTTTCATTTACAGCTATTCAATTGGTCAAGGAGAATAAACAATTTTTCATTTGATCGAACACAAAATTGGAACCAAAAAACCAGTCATGTATTAATGAAAGAGAAAATAAGTTTACAACCTTAATGCCTTAATGTTGAAGCCTCCTTTGACAGGTTCAGTTAAGTGCATCTCAGGAATTCATCGGAGATCAGACTTGGTGAGGAAATGGGCCTAAAATCTCTCTCGACAATGGATTCCTCTCTGCCTTATTCTTCACACCAGCTATAGTAAGGATTGTTCAGCTAGCTGAAACCATGTGAGAAGAAATTATTTATAGGAGAGGAGGTGGTGGTTTAGGATCCCTCATAAGGTGGAAGTGAGGTCTTATCCCTTTGGGGATTTTCCAAATTGTAGGAAACAAGAAGCCAAAGGGAGAACTTCGACGTTATTTAGTCGAACAAACCATGATGATTGTGCTCATGAAGTAGTTAGGAATGGAAACTTCGCTTCTATTTTAAAAAAAATTCCAAAAACAGCTCGATGCAAGTTCCCCACTGAGATAGAAGGCCAATGGGCGTTGGGCCAAGTGTTAATTTTTCTATGGGCATAAGGCCATAACTTCCTACCAGCGTCGATCCAAAATCATATGTTTTTGAGAGCCCGCTTAAGGAATGATCAACAGAGGAAATGTTATTAAAATTCTTAGGGATGAAATGACACTTTTGGGAAGGTATGAAAATACACAGAAGTGACTGAAATGGTCCTCTAATGTTCAGGACGGGGATTGCAGGGACAGTGAAAAAATATTGTGTAACACACACTTCTCTTGTTGATGGATATTTCAGAGTAAGAAAAAGTGTGGCACATTTTCAGAGGTATTGTTATTGGCCTTGTATGGTTGAAAGTGTGTCACATTTCATTAAAGGTTTTTTATTTTGTGTAGTCATTAAGCCTAGCAATAGGAAGTTAGGATTGTACAAACCACTTCCTATACCTTCACGTCCATGGGAGATTGTTTCTATGGATTTTTTAAGAGGTCTTCCATTGTCAAAAAGAGGTCATGATTAATTGTGTGTAGTTGTGGATAAGTTCAAAAAGATGTATATATTAATGCCATGTAAGAAGAAAATAACAGCTGTACAAACAACTCACTTGTTATTTCAACATATTTGGGTTCATTTTGGATTTCCCACATCCATTTTTAGTGATCGAGATTTTCGATTTGTTGGGAGATTTTGGTCAAGTTTGTGGGACTTGATGGATACCAAGTTGAAAAAGAGTACAACCTTTCATCCACAAATAGATGTTCAAATCAAGGTGCTCAATTGAACAGGAATACATCTTATTCAACGATACTGTAGGAAGAATCCTAAGTTGTGGGATGGAAACTTGCACTACATGCAACATCCTTACAATCGTGCAAAACACTCCTCTACACGAACATCACCATTTGAGGTATGGCTTGGATACTTGCCTAGATCATCATTGGATTTCATTTTTGGAAAGGATGTTGCTATTGATGTACATAGAAACATAGACAAAGCTAATAAGTTCATAGAACAAATCCAAATTATACGTCAAATAGTTCAAGATCAGCTTGAAAAGAGCCAAGGCAAGTACAAAGCAAGGCACAACAAGCATCATGTAGATCACAAGTTTAAAGTTGGTGATGAGGTTTGGCTTCACATTAGCAAAGAGAGGCTTTAAGGGGAAGGTAAAAAACTGAAACCAATTCGTTATGGTCCTTTCATAATTTTGGAAAAGATTGGTGAAAATGCCTTCAAGTTAAATTTTCCTTCATACATGCAAATTTACTTTGTTCTTATTGTTGAGAACTTAATGTTGTATGAGCCGCATTTGACTAAAGATCAAGGAGAAAAGGTTCATATTCCTTCTATTGAATAATTTTCTTCTGAATATATTAATGAGTTGTAGAAATATACCATTCTTGACAGAAGAAAAAGGACATCAAAACGAGGGAGTGTAGACTACCTTCGTGTGGCGCTTAAAGGCACAAATCCTTCTGATGCCAACTGGATCGAGATGAGAAAGGTGAGGGAACCGTACCCTCATATATTGAACAAATGAAAGTGATATTTTGGGGTTAAAAAGCTTCCAATCGGGAGGAGTGATTAGGTGCTCAAAATTATGCTTAAAAATAAAAGTTGTAAGAATGGTGTGGAACATGAACGACCACATAGATCTTGTTATTTTGAATCTGGCACAACTCGTTTCTTGGAAAAATGACACTGTATTCTCCTTGAAATGAATTATGTCCACTTTTTCAAACAGGAAATTAAAAAAAAAAAATGCAGGGACAACCCATTCAGCAGTCCGTATTGCTGACTGGGCATGCACAGTGGCAGGTTGACCTGGTCAATGCATTGTCTTCGACAAATGGAATTGTGCCAAGTGGTACAGTTTGGTTGGGTCAAACTGGAAATTTTTAATTGATTGATTGGGTGGCCAATCACAAGCTACCACATGGCCCAACTAGGGGCCACCACATGGTAGCTCAAGGGCTGCCAAAATTTCTAAGGGTCAAATTGCACCCAGTGGGGGTCGAACACAAGACCTCACCACCACAAGCCTAATACAGTACCACTATGCCCCGTGTTTTTTTCCTTACATGCTATGATTTCCATATGGTTTTATTTACATATATTTTCCACCATGGGGGAGAAAGCTAGGGTCTAGCCCCAACATTGGTCACCGCTGGGGGCAGGACCATGGGCAGGAGGGTAGCCCCGCACCCCATAATGGTCCATAACCACAACGTTAAATGCCATCGTTGCAGACTTGTAAACACCGGTGAAGACCTCCACCATAACCACTGAAGGAATAGGACTGCATACCTAACTACTCACCTTATCCACCATGTGTCCACCCTTAGTGGTAATCGCCAACAATTAGCATCAAAATTGTGACATTTTTTATTTAAAAAAAAAAAAATTCAGAGTTTAAGCATTATTGGAAAAATTAAAGTGTCGACATTTTCGCCCAGTTTTTTACGAAATTGGTGCTCTGTTAGCACTTTTGGGGGTGAAATTGTAGGATGGTGATGGATTTGGAGAAAATTGTTGAGATTTTAGTGCCAAAACATGGAGAAATCATAACTTACTCAACTTTTGACCAAATTCGAGGCAAAAAGAGGCCACACGAGCATTTTTCGGCATTCTAGAGATAATGGAACATTTTTCAGAGTTGTTTGAGCATTGTAAACATATGTAATTAGAATTTTGAGCATAATAGAAGAGGGCCAAGCCATTGGAAGTTGGACCAAGGAGACAAAGCCTAGGTAGGGTGAACTCCATCATGTGATGTTTTGTTACACTTTATGGTGATGTTAATGTCTATTAGATATTGTTGTTCTCTTTTTGTTTATGTTAATTTTCTCAAGAAATTCACATAAAAACTCACAATTAACTTGAAATTTACCTCATAATCATAAATCACTCTATGCATATTTTGAATTGGATCTTAGCACAAAAAACAGTAATATTCCTATTCATATTAGTTATGTTGTTTGGTAGGTAAAATCTAGATCGTGTGGTGATAGATGTTGATGAAAAATAAAATATTATTTTCTCTCACTAGGTTTTCCTATAAGCTCACTGTTATGGTCCTGTGATTTGGCAGATTGGTAAACCAAATTACAGGGTAACATCAGAACAAGATTTGGAGCCCTAGGACCTAGCCTTCCTGGACTCAGATAGGGCTCTCTCTATGAAGCGAGGGATGTGAGCTTGTTCGCTTAGTATATTTTATTTTAGGCTAGTTTTTAAGTACGTTTGTTTGTTTTTGTGTTTGGAGGTGAAAACTGATTAAGTAGGCATCAATGAAAGATAAGTTATCAAATCAACAGGGCTATGGGGTCAAATGAAAACCAAGGATGCCTAGACAACAGACAAGGTGTGTGGCAGGGCCGATTTAGTCGAGTCAATGGATCTTTTGGGTGGTTTGTGAAGTGCAATGAACATCAATTTGTGCAATACAAAGAGATTTTAGGCATAAATAGTTTAAAAGAAAAGCATTCATGTGGTAGGGCTAACCATTAATCACTATAAATGAAACTCAAACTAATAAATAAAGAAAATAAACAATCAAGTGATCAATAGAAGTATAAGACCCTCTAACTTTGGGAGAATCACCTTCAGTGGTTGAGAAAAACATATAAGATAAACTAACAACTCAAAATATGAAGAGGGGAATCCTAAACATCATATCTTGAGCTATCTAGAACTTTGAAATAAGACTGCAAAGCATGGACAAAGGGCAAGATCGAAACAAGACCTCTTTGACTTAACTAAACAACCAATAATTCAGAGAGAGATTTAAGAAATGGAGTTTCGATTAGCTACGAGTAAGAAGGGCATACTGTGAATCATACTAGACAGCATATATAATAACTATTGATGAAACTGATAACAAGTTCTTAGGGTACCAAAGAGCAATTAATAATTCTTTGACATAACCAAGAAAGATGAAAACATTTAAGCTGCAATGAATCAGGAAACTTGAGGTGCCTCTATGGGCATATCTCAAATCTATTCTTTACTGATGTACAACAAGCAAGAAGCATGGAAACATGTATGAGAAACTAATAAAACATAACAAATAAGAAACATAATACCGTTTACCAGGCCATCGAATCCTGCACACAAAGCTTCTCCATCATCTAGACAAGTAAGAAAATCATCCACTTCATAAACAAGTTTCGTATTCAAAACTCATATCCATGTATTGATCTTCAAACTTCAAGTTCTGCTTCTAAAACCTCCAACAATTTACAATGAGTCTTCATAAGTTATATAGGAAATGAGTAGATAAGCTCACAAGAGCATCTAGAAGCTCATTGGTCTAATACAAATATCTGATTTTGTCCTTCAGGCTTTGCAAAGCCCAAGGCACAAAATATCTTCAAAAATATCTATTTAAGCTAATAATAGAAAGAAAATTTACTTTTAATCTCTGTCATGGAGTTAAAAATAGCTAAACGCACATTTGGATGATCATATTCAGATAACTGCTTTTTTAGCCAAAATGCTACATGAGCGTAGTAGCAGAAAGAAGCTTATTTTGCAGACAACTTTTGAAGGACCTCCCGATATTGAAATGAGGCTTGTGATAGCTCGTTAGAAAGCCCTAGGTGTCTAGTTTATAGAAATACTTGATTTTTCCCAAAATTATTCCTATAAGTCTATCAAAAGGTGGATTGAGTGAAAAAACCCAGGAGGGTATCATCTGCTGATATGTGAGGCAGAAAGGTGAATTTTGACTGATTTTTGCCTCTTTGGGGGACCAAGACACCTTCCTTTGATATGAAAATCTGTGAGTAGCTGCCCCAAAATTTAATACATCCAAAAAAAATACTTTCAGGAGCTAAGGATGCTCCTAGCACCCATGGCAACGCCTAGAAAAATGTGCAATTATGGCCAAAAAACACAAAAAACAAGATCATCTCAAAATTTGCTCAATTTTGGCGAGCAAACCATTATGGGTTCTTAGAAGCATGCAAGGAAGCTGAAGCCAAGATTCCAAGCCTAGATATGCATTTTTCCCTTTTTTTCACCGGGTGCCTCCTTTGGGCAGTTTTGAACTTGGCTTGGGCAATTTGCCTCTACTCCTGAGCACTTTAGTGACATTAGTAGTTACAGCTTGAATAGTCTTCTTCTTTGCAGGTTACCACGGCATTTTTCCTCAAATGAGTGATGGTTTTCTTCCTGATCCTGCTTGCTCTCTTCTTGGAGATTATTTTCACTAGCTGTTTGAGGGCTTTCATCATGCTCACTGCCTTACTGATTTTCACTCTGTTTGTTTTCACTACTTTGCTAAATACCATCTTGTTTTTCGTGATTAATACCTTCTCCACCACTGTCATGCTGACTACCACTATGCTTTCTTTCATGAATTTGTTCATGCTGAGGGTTGTTATGTTTTTTACCACCAATGCTTTCCTTCATCACTGCTTTCTTGTGGACTGTTATGTTCATTATCATCACTGCCTCTTTCACTGTCATGATGACAACCATTATGCTCATGTTCACTATTATGCTGAGTGCCACTCTGTTCTTCATCATCACTACTTTGATTAGACTCTTCTTTGGAGGCATGTATGCTTTAGGTTTCCTTCACTCTCTTAATAAAACAGGTTTTTGACATGAACAAAAATAGAACTCTTATTTAAGCACTGTTTTTCTCTTTTTAACTAGCAACCAGGTTCTTTTTAATGAAAATGGGTTTCCTTCCTAAGAACTGTGCCTTTTTTGCTTTGAAATCACTGAGTTATGTCCTTTAACCTTTTACACCAAACAAATTTTGTAAACTGATAATAGGCGCTTTCTTCCTTAAACAATGTCTTGTTGTATCTAGCAAACAGGGTGTTTTTAAGAACCAATTGTTTTTTCCTTCATTGGAATGTGCCTTTTTTATTAACCAAATTGACTCTTAAAACCTCCCAAACTCAGAAATTATACGAAGAAAACAGCAAAATACCTCTTAAAAATCTATTATGCGCTTTTGGAGACAATTTCACTATGCAAAAAATCTGATTTGAGGTGAGTTGGAGGTCTTTTGAGCAGTGCTATGCTCCTGTGCATAGGCACGTAGCACCTGCATGCACTGTGTTGTTGGTCGGGTCAGGCACTGGGTGCCCTCTGAACACCGGGCGGGCCAGTTGATCAACACACACAGGCACATCACATGACGCTACAGGAGCATCGTGCCACGTGCAAAACCCTTTGTAAAGGTGCTTACAGGCGTGTTGCGCTAACTTACAGGCGCATCGCGTCTTCAATTTTCTACAAAACACTCGCCCAAGGTTAGAAAAGACATTTTCTTTTGTCCCCTTGCACAATAGAAAATGATCTTTAATTTTGAGAGCTTTTATAGCTCCTTTTAAAACGTTTTTGAACACCCTTTCCCTCCTTGTGGTGGTTTTGGACATTATGCCTTTGCCTTTGTATTGAAATAAAATAACCTTGCCCTTTTCAAATAGAATTGTTTTTGAAAACTCCATTTGACATGAAAAAAGGCTGTCACTATGTATTAGTGACACTTTTTCTCAATCACGGAATTAACACTGGGCAACCTGACGATCTGCTTAATTTGAAGGAGGTCATCTGCAACTGTGGGAAGTGGGCCCTCTGCTTGTTATGAAGGAGGCCTTGTTTGACAAACTGCATGGGAGCTTTATGTATACATTAGGATTTCAACCTCTTATAGTTTTCTAAGGGCCTGTCTCTATTTTGTAAATGAGGAATGTTTTTTAAACAAACTAGCTTTTTAACTTCCCTTGTTTATCATTTTCAAAATTTCCCTTTAAACAGAACCTTGCCCAACATTTTTATCAATTGAAGAAGTTTCTCTTCAACCTTTGAACCTTGTAATTGTCATCTGATGGAGGTCATTAATCAACTGTTCTTTTCCTTTTCAAAAAACCTTTAGACCAACTGAGTTCCATCGGCTTATTTATGAAGGAGGCTTCTTGAAAACTTAGGGCTTTTTCCTTTTGCTAAAAAAGACACTCTAAACATAAAGTTTCCTTTCATCCTTGCTACCATTGAAAAATTTCTTTGAATCAGTTTTCTGTGGGTCCTCTGATTTTCATGAAGGAGGCAATGATTGAAAAAATGTATGGTCACCTTTTTTGACCTCTGTTAACCAACTGAAAATTGTCCATGAACAAACTATTTGTGGCTCTTTAGACAAACTATGCTTATCATTCAAAAGAGATCTTGTGCTTGTCATTCAAGGGAGGCTTATTTAGGACTGTGAGGGGTGCCCTTTCTTCTCTGGAAGAAGGTCTTTGATATGATAGTGTTATCCTTTGAGAAAGGCTATTTGCTTTCTTTATCCACTCAACACACAATTTTTCCAAATTGAAATAGGCCTCTTTCCTTTTTTAAAATTCTGTTTTTCTTATTTTTAAGTTTGGATTTCAAATTACCTTCAAGAAAAAAATTGAGATGCAAGGGAATGAAAAATACCTTTGAAACCTCCTTTCTGTGTTGAAAAACGCAAATTCTAAGCAAAAACTAGGTTTTTGTCACTTTTGGAGGCTTTTGGAGAGGTGTGATGCTCTTGTGCACAGGTGTGTAGCGCTTTTTGTAGAAAGCTTTTGGGAGCTTTCTCGGCATCAGAATTGGGCGTGGGATGGCTCGTTGGAAAGATATGGAAGTATAAATTCCACATATGCTTGAATTGTTTTATTTGGTGTTCATTTGGTTGTCCAAAAACTGATTGTCCCAACACTGGTCAAAAAATGGTGAAAGCTGGTGCAGAAATGCATAGTGTTGTTGCAGACCACTTTTGGATGCCTTCCTCAATTCTGAATTGAGCTCGTGATAGCTCATTGGAAACATATTCAAGTATAATTTTCATTTGACTCATGAAGCAAGTCATTTGGATACTCCATCTATGATAAAATGAGATTTTCCCAAGGTTACTCCAGCTGTGCAAAAATTCTCCCGTGACACTTGTAGTTTTGACATTTTCTCCCAAACCATGATACCTGTGTAAAAATGGAAGGAGGTTTTTATTATTGAGCCTATTATGGAAAAAAATATCTCTCACTATTTTTAATTTAATATCTGTCTATTCAGAAACACATTTTGAAGCAAAACTGGCCCTGGGCATGACACATGGCTTGTCTTGTCTATTTGCTTATTTTCCAATTTTTTTGCAATTGTTTCCACATATTTTCCATTGATTTGAGGAAAATAAAACAAATTGTATTTTCAATGTAGAACATACCTGATGTTTGATTATTTTTAGTGTGACTATATTTTTGTGCAGCAGTTCATCTAAACATTTTTTTGCAAATAGCAAAACTAGTTTTCACTCGTTAGTATAAAGGCAAATCTCTCTTTTTGCAAACTATAAAATGTGCCCTCTATTTCTCATTTAATGGGTAACTCATAAAAAATATGTGTCCTCTGCTTATCATTGAAGGAGGCACTTCAAGCTTGTTCATCCTTTATCCAATCTATTTAAGACATGTCCTTTGCAGAAATTCACTGTGAAGATAATGAACAGGTGATGTATTTCAAAATCCAACATATCTGCTTTTTCTCTCCTAGGTGTGACCTTTCCTTTGTAGTAGCCTTAGCTTCATTTGTGATGATGGTGTCTTTGATGGTTTTCAGTCTAGGTTTCATGGGTATGAAAAAGGAAACTTTTCCTTTTTCATGCTTTTCACTTTGATGCATAAAGACTGTTGGAAGGGTCCCTTTGCCAGAAATCTGCCATACCTAGTCTCATAGTCCTAATTTTCATATTTGTACCCAGATGTTTGGAAAGAGTAGAAAAACAACATCCTGAAGTGACATGGAGTGTTTGTTGTAGTAGTTTCCCAACTTTTGCACTTATTTTCCATGATGGATGATTCCTTGACATTCTTAGGTATTTTTGATTTGCAGAGATAAAACCAATTTGTTCCTTTTTCTCTCAAATCTGCATTTACTTTAGTTTCAAACAGTCAACTGCTTTGACTGAAATTTTTTCTTGAAATGTATCTTAGCCCAATTTTTGTTAATGCCATTCATTCTGGAATCCTTGCAGAGATGTCTTGATAAGGTGGCTTCATCTTTGGCAACCTTTTCTCTTGTACCATGAGGATGGACCTTGAAACTCACTTGATCACTTTCTCTTTGGAAATAGGACCATATTTTAATTTGTTTTTTTCTTGAGTTGACCTTTTGAGATTTGCTGAAACAAAAACACATGAAAAACCTAATGGTGTGTGACCTAGGGATAAATAATGGATTTTCTTTGCCAGATTTAAGGAAAGGATAGCTAACTAATATTAAAAAGCATAGTTTTTTTACTAGAGACAGTTTTCTCAAGATACTTACCCCAAGCACCATCGCCTAAACCTAGGCACTTTGTCATAATTTCTAAAGGGTTTCTTAGACATAGTCAAGTCATCAAATGGACATTCAAACAGTGAGAGGGGAAAAATACAACTTGTCTTATGCTTTGACAGTGAGCTGTGTGAAAACAAGAGATTTTGAATATTCAGAGATACAAGGCTTGTGACAATCATGGACAAGGAAGGTTTTCTAATTTAGGGTGGGACTGAAAAAAGAAGACCACTTCCACCTTAGTATGCAAGAGAGGGGTAAGAAGACAAAAAAAAATTGAGGTGTTTTCTAGATGACAAATGTACAGATTGATATTAGCTTCTAGAAAACTTAGACAAGGGATCTAGTCATCAAAATAGGAAAAAATACTAATGACTAACAGTGGCTCCATTTGGGGAGAGCAGCTCCTTTTCATGAGGTGTCTAGAATTGCAGATCTCTGGCTTGTGAAGACCAGTGCCTTATCCATCAGCACAAATTTCTCTCTTTCTTGATGCTACTTCTAAAAGGTTAACACTACGAAAAAATTCTATTGGTTATCATCTGATATCACCTTTAGGTGCATTTGGACTAGCAACCATTTGACATGATATTTTTGAAAAAAAAAACCTATCTAATTCTACACTTATATCCTTCGGGAGTTCAGATTAAACTGATGAATTCCTTTTATTCTCTACCTACGCTAGATCAACTGTCAAGATTAAGCTGTTTGACAGGATTTCATTCACTAGACTAAAGCATGAAATTGAAAAATGGTCAAATCAGGATTAGACAGTTTGATTGTCATGCGTTCGTGGCATAAAAGACAAGCTGCACACAAATATTATTTAAGCACAAAATGAGATTTAGAAAAATCAGGGCTAGGATACATAGTTTGTTTTTCATCCATGCTTTCCTCTTTGGTTTTGTTTTGAGTGTGGAACCAGCATCTTTGTTTCCTAATCTACATTCTTTGATAAGTCAAGCTTGCATATTTTGACTATCATTCTTTTTCACTAACTTATCAGCAATCAATTTAAAACATGCTCAGTTATGATTAGGCTAGATAACTGAACAAGACATCTTTTGAGCACTAGTAGTGGCGTTTAGACTTGCGTACTTTCAGCATGACTATTTTTTAGGTATGGGGTTGTACCATTGCTTTAAAAACTTCCCTCTTTTTCTACTTTTCCTATTGTTTTTGTATTTTCTATTTTTACTTTTTCTTCAAACAATCTAGGACTAAAAAGATGCTCACAAGGCTGAGATTATTTTTCACACCTATATATCTATCCTAATCTAACCTACACACAATATACATTCATTTAGTGAAATCTCTCTTCCAACAAAGCCAATCAAGCAGATGATTCCATGAGGGATTTTGTTTTAGCTTTTTGAGAGTGCCGAAGAAATGAAAAGGCCACTTCCACCTTACTTGTTTTCGAACAATAGTGCCTAAATTTTTTCTCACACTCTGCAACAGACTATTCTGGGTGGAACACACTACTCCTTCAGATTTCTCAAGGAAAACAACAAATGTATCTTGGAATAATACTTGATCTAGAGGATTCAATATATAAGCGTCATTCAAGACTACTCTTTCTTCCACTTGGCTATGTTTGGGACTCTCTTGGGAAAGAAACTCTTCCCCTTGCTCATGATCACTTGAATTGTCAGACTCATAATATATTTTATTGTAGTCCTCTTGCCAAGCTAATGTGCTCTTATTGAGAGGGATGGAATCTGTGTGAAGGTCATCATGTTGATGAGCAGGGATACTCTTTGGCAGTAAATCCTCTTGAGAACTTGGTGCAACAAATATCATGTGATTATCAACTTCTACGCCTTCATCTACAATTTTGAATTTCAATGGGACTTGGTGGCTGCAAATCTGAAGCTAAAGAAGATTTCATGTCCCAAATGATTTCATCAAACCATTTCAGGAAAAGGTTCTTCACTTACAACTTGCTCAAGAATTTCTTTTTCTTCTCCAATTTCAACATCAAAACTGAAAAACTGATGATTCCCAATCACATGAAGGCTATTGCTGATGGGCTGATATGAAGTGGAACAAAGGTTCAGTGATCCTTCACTTACTTCTGAACTTTCAAGGCTTCCCTCATCAGTGGCATAGGTGGCATGAATTTGTTTAATACTTTTTTGAAGTTGATGAAAACGATCTTCCTCCCACAAACCAATTACTGATTTCTCTTAAAAGTTAGTTTCCATTTGAAGGATATCATCATCAAATTGATCAAAATTTGGAAACTCATCAAAATAAGTAGTGTCACCAATCAAACATACTAGATTATCAATTTTTTCTTCTTTGAATTGATCTACAAGTTCACTTTCTGATTTATGGTAGATGGATTTAGTAGGAGAAAGAACAAGAATGTTTTGTTTACATGAAGGCTTAGAGGCTGGTTGTACTCTCAACATCTGATCTATCTCTTCTTTAGTTAAAGGAGGAGGAAATTTTTTTTTTCTTTGGATTGGGAAAAAAAAAATTCCTTCTCTAGAGAAGACTGATTCTAAGGTTGGATATCTTCTTGAGCCTCATCTAGTAAGGGTGATGAAACATCACTTGTACCTTCAGAGAGATATTATGGGTTTTATTCTATACCTTGATTGATTCCTTCCTCAACTAACTCATCTAGGTTGTCATGATAGTTATCTTGAGAATGAAATTCATGAATTGCTGCTAAGAGATCTTTAGGATACAAATTATCTAAATCATCCCTATCTATAAGGTGTTGTATGAGATCTTTAGATTTATCACAACAATTTTCAGCTAAGGATAGAGATGGACAATACCTTATATATTTTTTGTAAAACACCTTGTGGAAATCCTTTAAAGAAAACAAGATATCAGGTTCTAACCATTCATACCAATTTATTGCCTTACCTTCTAATGTTTCCATGAAAATTTTCATAAGACAGTCCTCATGCCATTCAACTTTTAACCTCCATATATGCATACGAAACTTGATGAGATGTAACAAAGGGTCATCAAAGTTTTCATCTTGGAAAATAGGTAGGTTTTTCAACCAATCTATTTGAGGCATTTTGTGTGGGAATCCAGGGATATGATCTCTGTTAATTGGAGCATATCTCCTTTGTATCCTTGGATCCATCTTTGTTAATCAAAAGGGTTACTTTGTGCTTTCAACCAGTCTAGATTTCTCTACCAGTGGAGTCTTTTGGTCTATTGAGGGATGTGGAGTCACTAGGTGGAAGGTTTGAAATTTTTTGTCCACCATCAACATGATTTGGATTGCTCAATGCATTCCTAGGAGATTTTATAAGGACTAGTGGAGTAATAGGCCTACTGGAGGCTAGTGGAGTTTCCAGGTGGATGTTTTTAGTTTATTTGAGGGTATATGTGTATGGTCCACGACCAATACTGACAAAAAACCAATCTAAGGATGTTTTGGGGTTTTTCTAAGTTTCTTTATGTAGCCCTAAGCTTTTCAAGAGTGTTTTATAGCTGAATCATCATTTTTTTAAGATGGTGAAAGAGCTAGTTTCTACTCTTCAGACAACACTTAAGTTTTCTAAGTTTGAATGAGATCTTGAGAGGTCCTAAGGGATACCTAGGATTTTTTGACTCAAGGTCCCACCGTGATCGCCATTATGTTAGAGAGAGGTGGGATGGATCAATAGGATAGCATGATCAGTTCGACAGGGGTTTTCTGTGAGTCTTGAAAGATACTTAGATTATCATGAACTCAGAAAGGTCCCACCATGATCGCCATTTATGTTATAGTGAGCAGTGGGATAAATCGACAAGACGGTCTTCTTAAGGGATGATGAAATGTTTAGGGAGTCTAAGTTTGTTTTTTACTCAGAGTCCCACCATGATCTCCATTATGTTATGGTACCGTGATTTGGCATATTGGTAAACCAAATGATAGGGTAACATCAGACCAAGCTTTGGAGTCCTAGGACATAGCCTTCCTGGACTCAGAGAGGGCTCTCTCTATGAAGCGAAGGATGTGAGCTTGTTCACTTAGTATATTTGATTTTAGGCTAGTTTTTAAGTACGCTTGTTTGTTTTTGTGTTTGAAGGTGAAAACCGATTAAGTAGGCATCAATGAAAGATAAGTTATCAAATCAAGAGGGCTATGGGGTCAAATTAAAAGCAAGGATGCCTAGACAACAGACAAGGTGTGTGGCAAGGCCGATTTAGTCGAGTCAATGGATCTTTTGGGTGGTTTGTGAAGTGTAATGAACATCAAGTTGTGCAAGACAAAGATATTTTAGGCATAAATAGTTCAAAATCAAAGGATTCATTTGGTAGGGATAACCATTAATCACTATGAATGAAACTCAAACTAATAAATGCAAAAAGTAAACAATCAGGTGATGCATAGAAGTATAAGACCCTCTAACTTTGGGAAATCACCTTAAGTGGTTGAGAAAAACATATAAGATAAACTAAAAACTCAAACTATGAAGAGGGAACTCCTAAACATCATATCTTGAGCTATAGGGAACTTTGAAATGAGACTGCAAAGCATGGACAAAGGGCAAGATCGAAACAAGACCTCTTTGACTTAACTAAACAACCAATAATTCAGAGATAGATTTCAGAAATGGAGTTTTGATTAGCTATGAGTAAGCAAGGCATACCATGAATCATACTAGACAACATACATAATAACCATTGATAAAACTGATAACAAGTTTTTAGGGTACCAAAGAGAAATTAAGAATTCTTTGACATAACCAAGAAAGATGAAAACATTTAAGATGCAATGAATCAGGAAACTTGAGGTGCCTCCATGGGCATATCTAAAATATATCTTTACTGACCTACAACAAGCAAGAATCATGGAAAAATGTATCAGAAACTAATAAAACATAGCAAATAAGAAACACAATACCATTTACCAGGCCATGTAATCCTACACACAAAACCTCTCCATCATCTAGACAAGTAAGAAAATAATCCACTTCATAAACAAGTTTCTTCTTCAAAGCTCATATCCATGTATTTCTCTTCAAAATGTCAGGTTCTGCTTATAAAACCTGCAAAAATTTACAATGAGTCTTCATAATTTATATAGGAAATGTGTAGATAAGCTCACAAGAGCATCTAGAAGCTCATTGGTCTAATACAAATATCTGATTTTGTCCTTGATGCTTTGCAAAGCCCAAGGCACAAAATATCTTCAAAGATATCTATTTAAGCTAATAATAGAAGAAAAATTGACTTTTAATCTCTGTCATGGAGTTAAAAATAGCTAAACGCACATTTGGATGATTATATTCAGAAAACTATTTTTTTAGCCAAAATGCTAAGGAGCGTAGCAACAGATAGAATCTTGTTTTGCAGACAACTTTTGAGAGACCTCCTGATGTCGAAACTAGGCCCGTGATAGCTCATTCGAAAGCCTTGGATGTGTAGTTTCTATAACTGCTTGATCTTTCCCAAACTAATCCCCAAAAGTATGTCAAACGTTGGACTGAGTGAAAAAACCCGGGATGGTCTCATCTGCTGATATGTGAGGCAGAAAGGTGAATTTTGACTGATTTTTTCCTCTTTGGGGGACCAAGACACCTTCTTTTGATCATGTTCACTATTATGCTCATGTTCACTATTATGCTAAGTGCCACTCTATTCTTCATCATCACGGCTTTGATTAGACTCTTCTTTGGAGGCGTGTATGCTTTATGTTTCCTTCACACTCTCAATCAAGCAGGTTTTTGACATGAACAAAAATAGAACTCTTATTTAAGCACTATTTTTCTCTTTTTAACTAGCAACCAGGTTATTTTTAATGAAAATGGGTTTCCTTCCTAAGAACTGTGCCTTTTCTGCTTTGAAATCACTGAGTTTTGTCCTTTAACCTTTTACACCAAATTTTTTTTGTAAACTGATAATAGGCACTTTCTTCCTTAAACATTGTCTTGTTGTATCTAGCAAACAAGGTGCTTTTAAGAACCAACTATTTTTTCCTTCATTGGAATATGCCTTTTTTCTTAACAAAATTGACTCTTAACACCTCCCAAACTCAAAAATTATACGAAGAAAAAAGTAAAATACCTATTAAAAATGTATTGTGTGCTTTGGAGACAATTTCACTGTGCAAAAAATTTGATTTGAGGTGAGTTGGAGGTCTTTTGAGCGGTGCTGCACTCCTGTGCACATGCACATAGCACCTGCACGCACTGTGTGTTGGTCAAGTCGAGCACTGGGCACCCTCTAAATGTTGGGCGGGTCAGTTGGTTGACATGCATAGGCGCATCGCACGACGCTACAGGCGCATCACGCCGCGTGCAGAACCCTTTGTAAAGACACTTACAGGCACATCGCACTAACTTACAGGCACATCGTGTCTTCAATTTTCTGCAAATCGCTCACCCAAGGTTCGAAAAAAATGTTTTATTTTGTCCCCTTACACAATAGAAAATGATCTTCAATTTTGAGAGCTTTTATAGCTCCTTTTAAAACGTTTTTGAATGCCCTTTCCATCCTTGTGGCGATTTTGACATTGTGCCTTTGCCTTTGTATTGAAATAAAATAACCTTTCCCTTTTCAAACAACATTGTTTTTGAAAACTCCATTTTACATGAAAAAAGGCTCTCACTGTGTTTTAATGACACTTTTTCTCAACCACAGAATTAACACTGGGCAACCTGACCATCTGCTCATTTTGAAGGAGGTCATTTGCAAGTGTGGGAAGTGGGCCCTCTGCATGTTATGAAGGAGGCCTTGTTTGACAAACTGCATGGACGCTTTATGTATACTTTAAGCTTTCAACCTCTTATAGTTTTCTAAGGGCCTGTCTCTATTTTGTAAATGAGGAATGTTTTTTAAACAAACTAGATTTGTAACTTCTCTTGTTTATCATTTGCAAAATTTCTCTTTAAATAGAACCTTGCCCAACCTTTTTATCAATTAAAGAAGTTTCTCTTCAACCTTTGAACCTTGTAATTGTCATTTGATGGAGGTCCTTACTCAACTGTTCTTTTCCTTTTCAAAAAACCTTTAGACCAAATGAGTGCCATCTGCTTCTTTATGAAGGAGGCTTCTTGGAAACTTAGGGCTTTTGCCTTTTCCTCAAAAAGACACTATAAACATAAAGTTTCCTTTCATCCTTGCTACCATTGAAAAATTTTCTTTGAATCAGTTTTCTATGGGCCCTCTGCTTGTCATGAAGGAGGCAATGTTTGACAAAATGTATGGGCACCTTTTTTGACCTCTTTTAACCAACTGAAAATTGTCCATGAACAAACTATTTGTGGCTCTTTAGACAAACTATGCTTATCATTCAAAAGAGATTTTGTGCTTGTCATTCAAGGGAGGCTTATTTAGGACTGTGAGGGGTGATCTTTCTTCTCTGGAATAAGGTATTTGATATAACAATTTTATCCTTTTATAAAGGCTATCTTCTTTCTTTATCCACTCAACACACAATTTTTCCAAACTGAAATAGGCCTCTTTCCTTTTTTAAAATTATGTTTTTCTTCTTTTTAAGTTTGGATTTAAAATTACCTTCAACACCAAAAATGACATGCAAGGGAATGAAAAATACCT
Source organism: Pinus albicaulis (assembly GCA_034641835.2). Classification (NCBI taxonomy): domain Eukaryota; kingdom Viridiplantae; phylum Streptophyta; class Pinopsida; order Pinales; family Pinaceae; genus Pinus; species Pinus albicaulis. The sequence continues at coordinate 926,086,528 of CM076574.1, read as the reverse complement.
TTGAAACCTCCTTTCTGTTTTTAAAAACCCAAATTCTAAGAAAAAACAAGTTTTTTGTCACTTTTGGAGGCTTTTGGAGAGGTGCGACGCTCCTGTGCACAGGCGCGTAGCGCTTTTTGTAGCAAGCGTTTGGGAGCCTTCCTGGTGTCGGAATTGGGACCAAGATGGCTCATTGGAAAGATATGGAAGTATTATTTACAAATATGCTTTATTGTTTTCATTTTGTGTTCAATTGGTTGTTCAAAAACGTACTTTTCCAAAACTGGTCAAAAAATGGTGAAAGCTGGTGCAGAAATGCTTAGTGCTATTGCAGACCACTTTTGGATGCCTTCCTCAATTAAAAATTGAGATCATGATATCTCATTGGAAATATATTCAAGTATAGTTTTCATTGGATGCATGAAGAGAGTCATTTGGATACTCTAGCTATGATAAAATGAGATTTTCCCAAGGTTACTCTAGCTGTGTAGAAATTCTCCCATGACACTTGTATTTTTGACATTTTCTCCCAAACCATGATACCTGTATAAAAAAGGAAGGAGATGTTTCTTCTTGGGCCTATTTTGGACAAATACATTTCTCAATTTTTTCAATTTAATATTTTTCTGGCCAGAAACACATTTTGAAGCAAAACTGGCCCTGGTCGTTACACATGGCTTGCCTTATCTATTTGCTTATTTTCCAATTTTTTTGTAACTGTTTCCACATATTTTCCATTGTTGTGACGAAAATAAAACAAATTTTATTTTCCAAGTAAAACATACCTGTTGTTTTCTTCTTTTTAGTGTGACTTTCTTTTTGTGCAGCAGTTCATCTAAACAATTTTTTGCAAACAACAAAACTAGTTTTCACTCTTTAGTATAAAGGCAAATCTCCCTTTTTGCAAACTATAAAATGTGCCCTTTATTTCTTTTTAAAGGGGTAAATCATAAAAAATCTATGCCCTCTGCTTATCATTGAAGGAGGCACTTCAATCTTTTTCATCCTTTATCCAATCTGTTTGAGACATGTCCTTTGCAGAAATTCATTGTCAAGATAATGAACAGGTGATGTATTTCAAAATCCAACATATCTGCTTTTTCTCTCTTAGGTGTGACATTTCCTTTGTAGTAGCCTTAGTTTCATTTCTGATGATGGTGTCTTTTATGGTTTTTAGTCTAGGTTGCAGGGGTATGAAAAAGGCAGTTTTTCCTTTTTTATGCTTTTCACTTTGATGCATAAAGACCGTTGGAAGGGTCCCTTTGCTAGAAATCTGCCATACCTAGTCTCATAGTGCTAATTTCCAGAGCTGTACCCAGATTTTTGGAAAGATCAGAAAAATACTATCCTGAAGTGACATGGAGTGCTTGGTGTAGTAGTTTCCAAACTTTTTTAATTATTTTCCATGATGGATTATTCCTTGACATTCTTAGGTATGTTTTATTTGCAGAGATAAAACCAGTTTTTCCTTTTTCTCTCAACTCTGCATTTCCTTTAGTTTCAAACAGTCAACTATTTTGACTGAAACTTTTTCTTGAAATGTCTCTTAGCCCAATTTTGGTTAATGCCATTCATTCTTGCATCCTTGTAGATATGTCTTGATAAGGTGGCTTGATATTTGGCAACCTTTTATGTTGTACCATGAGGATGGACCTCGAAACTCACTTGATCACTTTCTCTTTGGACATAGGACGATCTTTTACTCTGTTTTTTCTTGAGTTGACATTTTGAGCGTTGCTGAAACCAAAACACATGACAAACCTGATGGTGCGTGACCTAGGGATAACTAATGGATTTGCTTTTCTAGATTTAAGGAAAGGATAGTTGACTGATATTAAAAAATAGAATTTTTTGACTAGAAACAATTTTCTCAAGATACTTACCCCAAGCACCATCGCCTAAACCTAGGCACTTTGTCATAATTTCTAAAGGGTTTCTTAGACATAGTTAGGTCATCAAATGGACATTCAAAAAGTGAGAGAGGAAAAAGACAACTTTTATTATGCATTGACAGTGAGCTGTGTGAAAACAAGAGATTTTGAATATTCAGAGATACAAGGCTTGTGACAATCATGGACAAGGAAGGTTTTTTGATTTAGGGCAGGACTGAAAAAAGAAGACCACTTCCACCTTAGTATGCAAGAGAGGGGTAAGAAGAAAAAAAATAATTTGAGGTGTTTTCTAGATGACAAATTTATAGATATAGATTAGCTTCTAGAAAACCTAGACAAGGGATCTAGTCATCAAAACAAGAAAAAATAATGATGACTAACACTCACTTTTACAAATAAACTACTTTATAAATTGACCCACTTTTATAAAACATGTGAAGCTCACTTTTACAATGAAGTTACTTCATAAATGAGAGTCATATGAAGAAAAAAAAAAAACTAAAAAAAAATATTAAAGTTATTTTATAATGATTCACTTTTAACAAGTGAACTAGTGCACAACATGTAACAATAGTAGGGTAGGAGAAACTATTGTTGTTGGTGTAGATTTTCCTCGAAGTGTGCACTTAAGAAAACTATGTGTTAACTCAAAATAAAAAACCAGATTCAAAAAATGACATTCAAAACTCAACAACAATGGTGTTAGATCTAAATTACGCTACAAGAAAAAAAGACATTGGTGAGGGTCATGCTTGTGAGGGACCTTTAAGGTCCATCACCAATGTCACATATGGTGATGGTCCTTAAAAAAATGTCGTTGTAAGTGTATATAGTGATGGTCCTTTAAGGTGCGTCACCAAATCCATTGTCAATGACACTTTTGGTGAGGGTCGTTAAAGTCCCATCACTAATTCTCTCTTTGGTGACACTTCTAGTGACGAAATTTTAATGACCCTCACTAATGCTATTTTTGTTACTTTTTCTGATATTCAAAAAATGTTCGCCACCATTGATCATTCTAATGCGTTTTTTATGACGTTATGTATTTTTTAATATATTTTTTGTTAAAAGATAACGATTTAAAACCATTATTGTGGAGTATTTTTTATAATATGTCCAAGGCCATAATGGTTAGATTCAGTCAATTTTTTAAGAAGTAATTAGTGTGCATCAATTCCCTCATGTAATGACTAGTCAAATAGATTTTTCCTATGAGTCAACACATGGCTCATATTTGTTAATTTTATTATCTAGAAAATTCCCTTTAGATAAAGTCCCACTAGTGTGTGTATGAAATATATTATTTAATACATAATCAAGCTCTGTCAATTCTATTAATGAGAAATACCTAACACTCAACAATCTGGGCACACCTTAAATTAATTCTTTGGCACACACTAACATTTCTTAGCACCTCGCATGTATTGGAACATCTTTGTACATAGAACATATTTTCATGACACTGGCATCCAAGCACATGGTGGCATGCGCTAGCACAACATATAACTCTCCTAATATGTGTTGGCATTCATGTAGTCCCTAACATGCCCTAGAACACCTTGGTTGAATGCATTGACATACATTAGCACTTGGCACACAATGCCACTTGTCATTTATTAGGGCCTATTGTTAGTGTGGTTAGCATGCCCCTTCTGAAAAATTTAAATTCCCAACTTATTAACCCTCTTATTGGTTCTTCCTTTTGTTTCCTTGAAACTTCTTGACACATATTGCCATACCTTGGCACCATACACATCCTTAGCACCTGACATGTATTGGCATATCTTGGCACTATTTGGCACATATAATTAGAACACCTTGGAACTCCCAAGAACACTTTGAGACTTCTTGACATGCCTTGATATTCCCTATAATGCCTTACCAATCCTTATCATACCTTTTCACTCCCTCCTTGGCATGAAAACTAGCACTCATTAAGACTAGTCCCTTGCACACATTCCTTATATTCATTAACTTCCATGAATTTTGACCTAGTGCTCCCTTAATTTTTTTTCCTAGTACTCCTTAACACTCCTCAATCTGCATTATCACTCTCTAGAACACCTTAGCACTCTTCAACATGCACTTCCACTTCATAGCATGCATAACACTATGTGACACATATTGGCACTTGGCACATGGACATAATTTCGTATAATTTGGCATGGTTTAATATTGAATTCATTTTATGTCAAATATCGGAAAGTATATGAAAAGAAAAAAAGGAAGACTTGGCACTTAGAATGCACAAAGGATTTTCACTTGGCACCTATTGGTGCCTAGTGTTGGTGTGCCTAGCATTCCTTTCTTGGAAAAGGTAAATTGATGAATTATTAACTCTCTTATGCGTTCATTTCCTTGTATTTTAAATTTTTTCTCCCTTTTGTTGCATTGACAGTCCCTAGCATGCATTGACACACCCTTGCACATCCTGGAATGCCTTATCACTTGACACATCTTAGCATGTTTGACATGCCTTCGCACTATCTGACACATGTTAGCATTCCCTAGCATGCCTTGGTACTCATGTCCTCAAAGCTATCCCTTACAATTTTTCATGACTTGGGAGCCCAATCAATTCCTTGGCTGCGGTAATTCATGTGACAATATTGGCTTGCTTCAACTACAACAACTTGACCAATTGTTTTTGGGAAAAATACTAAGAGGGGGGGTGAATCAGTATTTAGAGATGACTGACAATTTTTTAGTTTTCCTTTCTCTTAAAACCATATGTTACATTACTGCATCCAACTTGTATGTCCAGAGATCTTATTATGTCTTTACTTAGATCATTGCATCATTCATTCATCAGAGAAGCAGTAAGCATGAACAGAAACAAAAGAACAAACCATCAAACATAAGCAACACATTTGAACACCAGGATTTAAGGTGGAAACCCAATTCGGGAGAAAACCACCGCAGCTATTATCTCAGTCTTCAATATTTATTATATATAAAAATTCTTACAATTTTATGCTAGTGCAGACTCATACCAGCACGCAGGCACCCACCTACAGAAGGCTACAACCTTCTCTCGCTTACCACCCTCTCCTGGAAGGGAGCTTCAACCCCCTCATTGAAGGCTTTGAACCTCAGATCTATTGCGGACCACGTTTCATCAATTTTCATACTGGATCCACCAGTTTCCACATGACATACCTTGCAGGGCACCATATTTATTCATTCAGTACACTCACACCAGTTCTTCATGATTTCTTCAGTCGATCAAAACCAGAGATTTATCATCGAACGGTCGTCGTGTTATATCCTTAGAGAAATTTTTCATTCACCACCCTTACGCATGCACACTTCATACTATCATCCTCTTTGCCTTATATAGTTTAACCTTTATCAATACCATGAGTAAAAATCATTCAACCGCTAATGGTATTCCTTTGACAGTATTTCCTTTAGTTTACCCTACGTGCCTCTTTGATTTCTTTTTAATTTATTTATCAATTTGAAGAAATTGATAAATAAATATATTTACAACTTTGAACTGAACTTTAGGATTAAAGTTACAACCCTTTGCACTTTAGAGAAATATCCAACGCTAATTAACCTTATGATAAACCTTTGACCCCGACCCCACATATATAGTAAATATCCAATCAAATACACGCATGGTAGCATGAGTAAACTTCGCGCAAGTCCAGCGTCCGATCACAGTTAGATAGCAAGCTTCCAGATCAACGTCAAATATGCATATCACTCGACCTCCGATGCCGAACGTTAACATGAAATGGCCCGCCGTACTTTGGTTAATCTTCATGCATCATCCTCACACGACCACCGTTCGATGGCTTCCCTCCATATCAACGGCGCACAATAATATCGCTGGGCATCCTGGATCGAACTATAACGCGCAATGGCGCGCAGTGACAAGTGGTTTTGTGAATTCGTACAGGGACGCGTGTCGAGCACTCTATGGAATCACTCCTCAACCAAGAAATACTGCTTGCTCCGCATAGGCGGTGCGATGAAAACCATAAACCGCCTTCATTGTTCACTCGGTCATGGTTCCGCTCTTCCACGCAAGGTTCCGTCACCTTTTCAATGTATTATTATAATTAAGTTGCGCTTTAATGTTTTGCCTTTTATTACAGTTCCATTGCTAAGTTTAACGCTTTGTTCACAATTTCGTTTGAGTCTTTTAACATACATTCTTTACACCGGTTTTTGCCTTTCGACCTCGACACAACACAATGTCACTCTGTCTTCAATTCTGCTATGATATATATAATATATCAACCTTCCATTGCATGTTTGGAGTTCTATCCTGTCACAGTTCCGCTTCTAACTGCACATTCAAGTTCTTGATTCTGTAATCTGATCACTGTACTATGGTCCATCGCAATTACAATCTTCGCTACATTCATCATATCTCTGCAACCATTAGTTCCTTCAATTTATACACTAAATCTTTAATTTCGTATCCTTGCCACAGGGTTTATGATGCTTATCGAAAATGATTCATAGTTGTCCACAAAGACTCAACTGTCCTTCCTTCTGAATTCTATCAAGAATATACATATAATTCAAAAAAAATGCAGAACCTTTTTCTGTTTGATGGCCATTTTCTTCCTATACTGTCTCTGCACAACTTTCAATTCACTACTTGTCCCTGCTCCTTGACTAATACTACTCTCTGTAGCTCAAACTGTAGATGCACTCTTTCTTTGTTCTTCTCTGCTACATTTAGATGCCAATTCCTTTGCCACATCCTTTTCCATCAATGCCAATATTTCCAACAATTGCACCTACTACAAGTAGATTGTACCTTGTCCACCTAAGAACTTCCTATAACTCATCTTATGCTAGTCATGTACAAGCTCAACTTGTCCCACTTTACTAGTTACTAAGACAAGGATCACATGATCTATCCATGGCCATAAAAAAACTAGGCAACATAGCTTACATAGGAAATATTTCACATGTATTTTCAGTTCATATAAATAGTAGAAAATTAACTGAGATTTTGCAAGAACCACAAGAAGCACAAGGCACATAAGATATATAAGCCGACACAAGTCGAGTGCGCCAAAAATTGTACACAAAAATGTACAATATGCAATTATCTATAATAGTTTAAAACATGAGCATGTAGCCAAAGTGTGTCACATCTCATATAAAAAAATAGCTAAAGGAAAAACAATGTTGTGCCTAGCACAAAGTGATCTCCCTTTGTCTAAAATTTCTATGTCAATCCACGTATAAAAACCATAGGGTTGCCTCCTATAAATCCTATTATGAAATTCTCCTAACACACTTCATCCTTAACACACTTGAATTCGATGACAGTCCCTGGCACACACTCTTATTCCTTCCTTTCCATGTATTTTGACCTAGTTATCCCTTGATATGCCTTGACACTCCCTAACACTCTTCAACATGCATTGAAATTTTTCAACTTGTGTTAACATGCCTTTTCATTCCTAATGTCTATTCCCTAGCCCTCCCTAGCTATCATGCCCTCACAACTAACCTTACTTAATTTGCAACTTGGGAACCAAACCAATCCGTCAATTGACTACAAGAGCTTGACCAAGTGACGATTACTACAAATAGACTATGTTGTTGAATTATGTAGCTTGGGATGTAATCCACAAGCCTAGTGAGATGGGTTTATGTGATTTTAGTCACAAAAGGCTTTGTGGGAAAATAATCCAAGAAAATGGATTTATGACCCAAGACGGGGTTTAAAATCTAAAAGAAAATTAAAAAGGAAAATTAATATTTCCTAATGTCTAAGTGGATAAAACCTATAAGTTTTAGAGAGTTCCTAAGAGGTCTAGGAAAAACTATTTAAGGAGGCCTTAGGATGACAGAAATAACATCAAGTGAGAATGATGTCATTTGATCAACTGGCCGAAGAGAGATGTAGTCCTGAAGTAGGTCGAGTAAGAGGTTTGAGTAAGGGTTGCTAAAGGGAGGCCATGATCATCCTCCAAGAGCAATATCATCATGTGAGGGTTCAAAATAATGTATCATACCTTAATGTTTGGTTCGAGCTAGGAAGTAGGATGGCATATTGTTGGTTCTCTTATGGCATATTGAGCTTAAGAGGGGTTGCTCTTGAGAATCTAGGCATGTGATTTCAATGGCGTCTTTGTGTGAAGGCCACATCAAATTATGAAATGTTGAAATTTGCAACAAGAAACATTGAAATTCAAAACCAGAAAGGAAAAAAAAATGCACCCATAGTGGTGAGGAATTTTGATGCACCAGGAGTGAGGAATGTGGGGCGTCTAATTTATTTTTCCCTTAAATAAATTGGACAATAGATTTTAATTTCATCTCAAAACAACTTATGTCAGTTAACTAAGTCATGATGATTGAGTTCGCTCAAGAAATTAGATTTGAGGGTCTAAAATGAGGCATGTAGAGGTATTATCTAATATTTCTGGAGTCCATTTGCAGTTGATGCATTAGTGCGGTGCATGTGTGAATTAGTTAACTCAATTAAATGAGTTAAAATCAATTTAAATAGTTCTAACTAAGTGATGAGCTACTGAGAGGTCGGCCAGTGAATTAAATTAGATTTAATTCACAATGAGTGATCAATCAGATAACTAATAATTCACTATTAATAACTACATGCATTTCAATTCCGAGAAAGACTGACTTGAGACATAGGTTAAAGGGAGCATAACTATTAGTTGTATTTATAAAAAAATTCCCATCTGCAATTATAGAGTCATTGTGATGAAATGATGGATTTCACAACCAAGGAAGATTGATTTTCCTAATTGATATGGATCTAATTCCCTAGGAATTGCATGAGTAAGGTAGATTGAAGGAAGGCTGAGAATTGACTAAGTACTAAACCGAGTTTGCCTATATCAGAGAGAGACAATTGGTACAGTACTCGAGAATCTCATGAGAGATTAAGCATTGTATTCTTTCATGATTCGTTGAATTAATACAAAATAGAGATAGAGTGGTTTTGGGTAGCTTCTTTCCTTAGATACTTCTTGTTTTGTGCGATTGATAATTTATTTCTCTTACTTATATGTGCTTGTGAAATCGTGTTTTGTTTCCAAAAACTGTAGGAAGGATTCAATATCTTGTTTTAGTACATTACAAGATGAAATTGAATCTGGTTGGTTAGATTTTATACATGGTATCAGAATAGGAAAATTTTGGGCAACGAGTTTGCAGAGAATATCTAAAGATTTTGGTTTAAAAAAAAAAAAAAAAATAGCATATTTGGATTCCTTGCGAAAAACTACCCTAATGGAAAATCAATTTAGAGCTCGGATGTGGGAGATATCGTCAATTTAAAATCATCTCTTTTTTATAATTCCTTAGCACTTCCAAGAAATCCTTGTCACTCCTCCTTAGCACACTTGGAACTTGTTGAAACTCTTTGTCACACACTCTTATTCATTCATTTCCATGCATTATGAAATAATTCTCCCTTATGTTTCTCTAGCACTCCCTAACACTCCTTGGCACACATTGGCACATCCTGGCATGCTTTCCTAGCACTCTATCATGTCTTGGAATTTCCTAGCATACCTTGTCACTCCCTCCTTATCACACTTATAACTTGCTAACACTCCCTATCACACACTCTTATTTATTCATTTCCATGTAATTGAAACTAGTCCTCCCTTGTGTTTCCCCGGCTCTCCCTATCATGCGTTGCTGCCAGACCCTAGCACCTAACACATATTTGAATGCCTAAAATGCCTTGGAAATTTATAGCATGTGTTATAACTTCATGGGATTTCCTTCACACCTTGGCACCCCCTAGTTGTCATGTCCTCATAGATAACCTTACTTTTTTTGGGACTTGGGAAACAAATAAAGTCTTTGTAAAAATAGTATTTTTTCTAGCCCAAAGTCTCCCTTTCTCTGAAATGGCTTCGCCCATTCCTTATCACAACCATATGCTTGCATCCTGCAAGTTCTATTATGAAATCTTCATAACACACTTCATCCATGGGACACCTGGAATTCACTGACACTCTTGGTAGACACTCTTATTCATTTGTTTCCATGCACTTTGAACTATTTGATGCCCTGAAACTCCCTAACACTCCTCTAAATGAATTAACACTAACTGGCATGTGTTATCACACCTTTTAGTTCATTGGGACACCCTGACTCTCGTTAACTATTATGTCCTCATAACTACCCTTATTTTTTTTTAGTCTTGGGAAGCCAACCAAGTCCTTCCTTGACTACAACAACTTGACCAAGTTTCATTTACTACAACTAGACTATTCCTTGTTCACATAAGAATGTCTTATAGCTTATCTTAGGCTACTCATGGCCAATACTAACTCATCCCACTTAACAAGTTACCAATTCAAGGCTCGTGTCTAATCATGGCCGTAAAACAACTAGGAAACATAGTTTACATCTTAACATGCCATAACATCTGGAACGTCTAACAATACCTTGTCACTATGTGGCACGGGTTAGCATACCCTTCATTTCTTGACATGATTTGGAACTCTCTAACACACCCTACCATTCCCTGACATGCCCTGGCACTCTAGCATGCTTTGGAATTGCCTAGCATATAACCTTGTCATTCCCTCCTTAGCACAGTTGGAACTTGCTGACACTGCCTATCAAACAATATATATCCATTCATTTCCATGCATTTTTAACTAGTTCTCCATTATGTTTCCGTGGCACTCCTTGAAAAACATTGGCACACCCTAGCACTTGGAACATATTTTCATTTTTCCCTGGCACTCTATCATTCCTTCACACTACCTAACATACATTCTTTCTCCCACCTTAGCACACCTATAAATCGCTAACAATCCTTGTCACGCACTCTTATTCATTCATTTCCATCCATTTCAAACTATTGGTCCCTTGTTTTTCCCTGGCATTCCATAACACTCCCTAACATTCATTGGCACACCCTAGCACTTGGCACATCTAGGCATGTTTCCCTAGCCTCTAGTATACCTTGTCACTCCCTCATTAGCACACCTGGAACTCACTGGCACTTCATGTCACAATCTCTTAATCATTCATTTGCATGCATTATTTTCACCTAGTGCTCCCTTGTGTGTCCCTATGACTCCTTAACATTTCCTATCATATGTTGGCACATCTTGGCTACCTACCACTCTGGCACACTAGCATGACTTAGTACTTCCTAGAATGCCATGTCACTCCCTCCTTAGCACACATAGAACTTGTTGATACTCCCTATCACACACTCTTATTCATTCATTTCCATAAATTTTTACATAGTGATCCCTTTTGTTTCACTGGAACTCGCTAACACTCAACACATATTGGCACTTGGCACCTATTGGTATGCTTCCCTAATACTCTAGCATGCCTTGGAACTATCTAGCATATATTGTCAGTCCCTCCTTAGCAAACCTGGAATTCCATAGCATGCCCTATAACTCCCTGGTACATATCGGCTCTTGGCACTTGGTGGCACTTGAAAATTATTGGCATGTGTTTGGATGCCCTGGAATTCCTTGGCATGGTTTAAGATAAAGTTTATTCGAGATCAATTATTCACAATTAAGAGAGAAGTAATAAAGGATGATTTGGCACTTAAGACACACTAAAACTTGGCCCTCGACATGTATTGGCACTATTGTTGGTATGCCTAGAATGCCCCTCTTGAAAAGGTAAGGTCTTGAACTATTTACCCTCATATGTGTTCATTGATTTTCATTTTAACTTGGTGTTCCATTTTTTCACCTAACACTTCTTGAGACACGCTTGCATACCCTAACACCTAGCACATCTCATCATGCCTTAACACCTAGCAAGTCTTAGTATTCATGGAATGCATTGACATGCCTTGGCACTATTTGGCACATGTTAGAACACCCTGACATTTCTTAACATGCCATAACATTCCCTAGCATGCCTTGTCACTCCCCCCTTTGCACGCTTGACACTCGCTCACACTCCCCAGCACACCCTATTATTCATTCATTTCCATTCATTTTCACTCAACGATTTATGTTTGATCGGGTGCATGTCTAGAAAGAGTTCCTTTAAGAGAATAAAAAAATGATCATACCATTACTGACATAAGTAATTGTGAGATTCTACTTGAATGACATTAGGAAACTACATAAGAAATTTTAAGAATGAAATTTTAGGGTTTTTTTTATGATGCAGGAATGGTAATAAGTGAGTGGTAAATATGGTGTGTGAATGCTTAGGATAACTTCTCACTCCCTCCTTGGCATGAAAACTAGGCGCACTCATTTCCACTCTCTGACACACCCTCATATTCATTCACTTCCATGCATTTTGACCTAGTGCTCCCTTGTGTTGTCCTAGTAATCCCTAACACTCCTCAACATGCATTGGCACTATCTACTTAGCACTTTTGGACATGCCTTGCCACTTAATAGCATGCATAACACTCCCTGACACACATTGGCACTTGGCACGTGTTAGTGCTTGGAAATTCTTAGCATGCATGACATGCATTGAGATGACTTGGTATGATTTGGCATGGTTTAATATTAAATTTTTTTGAGATAAATTATTGGAAAGTAGATGGGAAGCAATAGCGGAAGATTTGGCATTTATAATGCACTAGCACTTGGCACTTAGCACATATTTTCACCCAGTGTTGGTGTGCCTAGCATGCCCCTCATGGAAAAGGTAAATTGATGACTTATTAGACCTCTTATGTGTTCATATCCTTTAGTATAAGTTGTTTCTCCCTTTTTTTCCTTGATCATCCCTAACACGCATTGTCACACCTGATATCACTCATTAAGTTGTGAAAATTTTCTTGATAGGGTCATGTAGGTTATTCACCAAATGGATAAGGTCTCCTAAGCCATTTCAATGTGATATAGGATTTTTTTTGCATTTTTAAGCCTATCGTCAGTTTTATGTTCACCTCCTTTCATGCCATTTCAGTCAAATAAGTCTCATATCATGTAAGTTGTCATTCCCCACACATTTAAACTCAAAAGTGCAGACCTGTCAATTTTTCAGATTTTCGTAGCAATTTACACAGGAAATCCACATATTTCACTAGGAAACTGCCTAATAATTTCGTAGTGAATCTATTAGAAGCCTAACTGTTTTCGCTACGAAACTATAGTTTTTAACCAGGGTTTTCAGAGTTGTATGAGGTTTCAGCTTATGGTTATATTAGTACAGATGGAGGTCATTCAAGGTCATTATGGTAAAAATCAAATGTACATAGCCATGTTTGATGTCATCATGATCCTTTTTGCTTGCATGTGCTATGATTGAAACCCGAGCTGTTAGTTAAACTTTTAAACCTCACCCCAAAATAGCCTTATGTCATATTATGGTTTATCCTTTCATGTGATTCGATCCCTGGAGAGCTAATTCATCGAGCCAAGCAGGTTGTTTTCAAATTCAAATTCTGCACCTGTCATCAACAAGCGAGGCAGTGAAGACTATAAAACATCTGTGGCTGCAATAAAGAAAACAAATAAGGGTGGCCATTGTCACAGGTATGAACCCATGGATTTGAAATTACTCAATGAATAACCTATTTCTATGGAGGTTTTCAGAAGGATTGGATGCTTGCAATTCTACTAGAGGTTAAAATTTTTTCATTCACAAGTTTCAAAAGATTTTTCCACCAGCATCATAGGAACAACATCAAAGGTTGGAATTCTGAATCTTACAGTGACACTAGAGAGAACATCAATAGCTACAGGAATCCCTAGAGGTGGTGAAGAGTGGTTTAAAGGTATCAAATTCACAATGCGGGATTGTAAATAGTTTCTGAAGCAAGAACACGGTGAAGTTGATTTGACCAATGTTATCCCTAGGAGTTTTATGAAGGAGAATTATGCAAAACTGTTGATGGTCATTCAAAAATATTTTACCTGTGAAGGAAGGTTTCACATTCTCTACTCATACCATCTCAGAATTATTCTGCATTTTGTAGGTAAGAGATCACTTGACTTACCTTTCTATTTATACAGAAGTTTATGGCAAAATTCAGATAAGGTTCAAATCAAAACAGAAGGCAGTGAGACATCTCTTTCTCATCATGGTATACTAAAGTTGTTAGTGTTGGAAGAATTGATAAGGTTAGAAAAAAATTTGATTTCTTTCTTGTTTATGAGTGGTTATGAAATTGATGTGGTCACTCCAAAGAAAACCTCAAAACCTAGAAATACTACATCACCAGTTATGGCAGAATAAGTTGAAGAAGAAAAAAGATCACCCCCTGCAAAACCAGTGGACATAAGAGCAGAGCCTCTGCAAGAGACTGATACCCCTAAAACAAAAACTGAAAAATAGAAACATAAACTCATCAAAAAAGGCAAAAAGAGTGTAATATTCCTAAATTAGCATGTAGCTAACGAGAATATTAATTTTTCTTTTAAAATCTAGTTAGATGAATAGATGGGCAAGGAGGCTCATAAGTTGCTTAAGTAGGAAACAAATCCCTCATAATGTGAAAAGGGATCATGCTAATAACGAGTTCAAGCATTCACATGTGTGAACAGGGTCTAAAATGTGTGGAAAAATTCAAGTTGACCAATTCAACATCATTAATATTTGAAGAGTGGATCCTAAATGAAGACAACTCAATGTGAATGAAGATCAATCTAGCTAGTCAAAATGAGGACACCTTGAATGTGAAAAGAGACAATGCATGAAGATCCAGTCAAGGTTGATCCGGTCAAGATTGATCCAGTAAATATTGAATAAATCAAACATCGTTGGAAAAATATGAGCAAGAGTAATGGAGACAGCGTAATTTTGCTGGAGGAGCCTTAGCATGGAAGCAACCACATAATTGGGTGGGACCCTTGGTGAGGAAGCTCATCAACTATATAATGAATGGAATGGAAACCATATGGGGTATGATTGAAGATTATATTTTTTATGTGGTCTGTTTAGACTTCTTTGCCTACTTTGGCTATTTAGCTAAGTTTTCTGCACTGTTTAGTGCAAGGGTTTTCTCATGCGAGAACTCCCCACTCTTGCTTGGAGATATTGTTTAAGAAATCTGAGGAGAGAATTTTGTGCTACATTTTCTGCTATCTGGTGTTAGGCCAAGAAATTTCCTTCAGAAAAAATGCAGTCCTTTTCAGAAACTGCGTTATTTCTTAAGGTATTGCAGTGAAGGGGTTTAATCCCTTGTTTTGAGAGCTAGTTTCCCAGGAGGAGGATTAGCCTTGTTCCGGAAAAGCTAGAAAAAGGAACTACAACCATTCCTTTGCATGTAGACATATTTATGTAGTAATTCAACCATACAACATGATTCATCCATAGATGTACAATATATATTTCATGTATATCATTTCTGTCAAGAAACCCTTGCCGAGTCATCTTGGATCTATGTAAAAGAGACTAGATCTCTTTTTTGAGCTTATACATGAGTAGATATATTTTGTCTACATATTTCTGAATATAAACCCTCAAATAACTGTATTGTATCTTTTTGCAGTAATTTATGTTTGTAGCAGTCTTGGGGGTTTAGTGTTTTTGAGATGTTTTGAGCATGGGAGGCATGTTTAACTAGGAAAAAATCATTTGTTTTTTATCTCCTCTCAGACCTAAGTGTAATATTGTCAGATCTAATGGATTCATGGGATGATTTTTTTTGTATGCTTATATTTCTAAAAAACGTGTTTTTCATGCATGTATTGTTGAGTTTTCCCATTTGGGGATATTACAATGGTATCATAGCCTTAATCTTGGCTCAACGTCTGTTATTCAACCAGTATGGAGTCTTCTCATGGGAAGGAGAAGATATTAAAGAGAGATCAAATCAAACCCTTTTTTTATGGAGGAAAGAGTTTCTCAAAAATTTTATCTCAAACTCTGCAGGGTACAAGCAAAGACATCAAAGAAATGAGGAGGGAAAGACATGGAAGTCCCTCGATAAGATATGAAATATGTATACATGAGGAAAGCTCTAATTCCTCATCTTATGGGTGTGAGCGTTTAGCCACATTATCATATTTGCAATGCTCTATCAGCCACTTGTTCATGACAAAGAAGAAGAAGAAAGAAGATGGGCCAAAGAAGGAGACTCTTGGTGATTATTTGCAAGAGTATGAAGCTCAATCTAAGGGGTTCAAAGATCACTTGAAATTCCAAGGGTTTTGCAAGATCAAGGAGGAAAGAAGCACAAGGAGAAAGAAACATGGTGTGGGTAGATTTTTTATATCTACTTTTGATGGATCACCTAAATGTCCAGCTAGGGCTTGGGTGAAGGAGCTAGACGCCTATTTGAAACAACATCAAGTTTAAGAAAGGGAAGACATCAAATTAGTAGCACTGCATCTTGAGGGTAAGGCTTATGCTTGGTGGTTGTTTGAATATTTTTCCTTAAAGAATTCAAATACACCTACTTATGCAAATTTCATTAGAATAATAGTGGAAAGGTTTGATGAGAAATATCATGAAAAAACTTCTATGGAATCTATCAAACCATATCAAACAAAAAAATTTCATGGGTTGGAAGGATCCATAAACTCAGCTCCATTTCAGAAAACCATTTAAGGGGATGAGCACTTGTATGAAAATTTTCCAAGGGTAATATCCCCATTGCATGAGGAGCTTTCTTCTCAAGAGGAGGACTTGGAGATTCCTCCTTCAAAAGAAAACCAAGATCTAAGGTCTCTTATTGATGATGAGGCATTTTCAACTATTTAAGAAGAGGAAGAGAAGGCTGGAGATTATAGCACAGTCATAACAAGGGAACATCTAGGACCTCATGAAGAGGATGATGCAGCACTTTCTCTAAGGAGAGAAACTCTTGCACTCTTGCAAGGAGTTCCAAATAATCTCACATATGGAGATCATGGCACAATCCATGTGTAGCATGTGCCATCATTATCAAATGGTGAGATATTGAAGATATAATAAGATAAAGGGGAGGACAAGTATCACATGATGAGAATAATAAACCCCTCTTTATTTAATAAGGTTGATACACAAAGAAGGAAAGACGGTCTATGCAAGGAAGGAAAGGGAAAATTTGTCCACACACATACACATCCTGCTCTATGCCTTGATGTCTCTTTGCATGGAGGCATTCCACCAGGGAGACCTTCTGATTGGAGGAAAAATAAAGTGTTCTCTCAACTATGTGTAGCAGTGACATGTTTGGCTAAGGAAGGAGCCTTTAAGGGAGCTACCACAATGCTGAGAACTAATGATGGATTCCAAGGAGAGCTGAGCAATTTTCTGAAATTGACTTTGCTATATTCCACTCATATATTTGCGTCAGAAAAGAAGAATTCATAAATCTGTGTTAACATGATCATGGTATCAAAGGGCCAATTCATAGCCTTGGAGCAGCAAAATATACTTCTATACATAATGAATATTTCTGAATATGAGAAGAGGGTACTACCACTCTTGTATGCATGAGAAAAACTATGGAAGTTTTGGAAAGGAACCTTTCAAAAGAAGGTTGACTTCCATGAAATTCAATCTTTTCTTTAGCACGATCAGCTACAAGAGAGGCAACAAAGGAAAGTTGAAAGTATTCCAACATGTGACTTTGGCATCAAGTATGTCAAAGAGGAGAGCCATGTCATGACAAGGGCTGTATTTCATAATTCTACAACATTATCAATGTTGGGGAGCCTAGATCCTTATTGGGAGTCCAAACTTGTTAGGTCCCTATATTACTAGTATAGTCCCTTATTTTTGTTAGTGTAACTCCCTTATTGTTATTATTGTACCCCTGTAAGCCCCATATTGTTATTATTGTGCTCTTAAATTATTATTGTTAGGTCAGCTAGGATTACATTGTGGCCCCATGGACTCCTATATATAGAAAGGAGGTTTTGTATTTTGTAACATCCAAGAATTTTTTATTCATGTAATGTATTGGAGGTTTCCCCCTCAAAGTGGCTTATTTCTAAGGCGGTGATATCTCTTTTCTTCTATTTTTGGAGTTGGCTTCACAACACTTGGTATCAAAGCTTTGGATTCTAGGGTTTTTCTCCTCCAAACAGGTCATCGTGGCATTTTCGCTATAACGTTTTTTCTACGAAGTTTCAGAAGCTAAAATTTTTAGGGTACAAAGCCAAAATCCTAAGGAACATTGTTGTAAAATTTTAGAGCTTGGTTCACAATATTTTCATAGATATGATCTGTGTAAGTTAGGTATTTTTGCAGGCTCCTCAATTTAATATAAACAGGTCATCGTGGAATTTGTGCTATAAATTTTCTTCTACGAAGGTTCAGAATATAAAATTTTTAGGGCACAAAGCTGAAATCCTGAGGAAATTCTTCGCAAAACTTCAGAGCTTGGTTTGCAATATTTTCAGAGATATGATCTGTGGAAGGTAGTGCTTTGTCAGGCTCTTGAATTTCATCTCAAAGAGGTGATTGTGGGAAAATATTCATAACTCTCTCTTTGAACATCGAATTGGAGTGCCATAAAAATTGGTCACAAGTACACAGACTCTAGTTTATTTTCTATCAATTTCATATCTAAAAGACGAAACAGTGACACGTGGCAAGTTGTACAAGTTATCTTTACTGAACAAGTCCATAATTAGGTCATTGTGGGAGATTGGACATAACTTTGCCTTGGAGAATCCAAATAAAGTCAGACCTGTACCATTTGAAAGAAAATTCAGAAGGCTACCTCATTTCAAAATTTCAAATATTTAATAGCCACAATCATAGAGATAAGCCAATTTCAATATCAAGGTCCTCAAAAGCAAGAAAAAGTTGTGTATTTTCTTTCTGAATTGCATAAGTCTTGTTTGAAGAATCAATTTGAATTGATTCCAAGGGCATATTGTAGAATAGATATCAGTATTGGGTTCTAAAAAATTCCCCATAAAAGTAATTCAACACCAATTAAGCCT
This sequence comes from Pinus albicaulis, assembly GCA_034641835.2. Taxonomy (NCBI): domain Eukaryota; kingdom Viridiplantae; phylum Streptophyta; class Pinopsida; order Pinales; family Pinaceae; genus Pinus; species Pinus albicaulis. Next base: position 926,067,858 of record CM076574.1, on the reverse strand, counting down.
TCACAAGGCTCTACTATGACTCATGAAGATGAAGAATTGCAACATGATTTATCAAAATTACAAGAGCAAGTGCACCAAATTTTTCTCTCGCAAAGAGCAACAAAAAATGAAATGGAAGTTTTGAAGAAAGGTGTGCAAGCGAAGATGGATGGTTTGAAGAAAGGCATGGAATCTAAGATAGATGGCATGGAAGTTGGCATGTAATCTAAGATGGATGACATGGAAGCTAAGATCGATGAAAAAATGAAAGACAACATGGAAAACATGAAGAATGATCTAAAAGCAGACATGGAAGGTTTGACAAAGTTGATACAATAAATGTTTCCTAATGGTGAAAAGATAGTAGAGGAAACTCATGATGAGAACAAAATAAATGTTAATCATGACTTCATAAACTCTAATGTTGGTGGGGAGAACCACCATATTCCAAAAATGGATATGAGGAAGTTTGATGGAAAGGATCTTGTAACATGGATACTACAGATGGAGCAATATTTTGATCTCCATAATGTGAAAAACACACAAAACGTACACATTTCAACTTTACATTTAGAACAAACTACATTTGTATGGTATCAATGGCTTTGCTCTCGTAAAACAATTGTCACTTGGTCAATTTTTACGGAGGAAATGATAGCACATTATGAGGATACAAAGAGCAACACCTTCTTTAGCCAATTGATAAACCTCAAACAAAAGGGTTTAGTGAGGTAGCACATTGAGGACTTCCAAAATTTGAATATAAGGGTAACTGATATTCCAGAGGAACACAAGATTGATATGTTCATAGGTACTTTAAAGGATAACATCCAACATGAAGTTCGAGTTTTGGAACCTGATTCATTGGAGAAGGCATTCAGGTTGGAAAGAAAAATTGAATGTAAAATTATGGCGACAAGGAAGCCTACCACTCACTTCTATAAAGAAGGAAGTGTTGCTACGCCTAGATTTCCACAACCTACAAGCTTGACACCACAACAATTGGAAGAAAAAAAAGAAAAAGGGCTTTGCTACAGTTCTGATAGAAAATACACTGAAGGTCATAAGTGTGTTGAGAAGAAATTATTTTACATAGATTGTGAAGAGGAAGAAGAAAATGAACAAGAAGATGATATACACCAGGAACCAACCCTAGAAGAGGACGAAATAAGTCCGACCATATCGTATAATGCATTGGAAGGAATTACCACTCCTCAAACTCTCAAGATAGAAGGACATATCAAGAAGAAAATGTAATAGTGTTGATTGATTCAAGTAGCACCCATAATTTTATTCATTGTAAGGTAGCTAAGGAATTGAATTGTTTCCTATACCCAGCACCAGAATGTCAAGTGATGGTTGCAAATGGAGGACTATAAATTAGTCTAGAAAATGCCATAATATCAAGCTAACCATGGGGGAATATGTATTCAATATTTAAATTCTTTCCATTCCTATGGGAGGTGCTGATATTGTGTTAGGAGTACAATGGTTACAATCTTTGGGGACAGTAGCTTTTAATTTTCAAGAAATTTTCTTGAAATTTTTTTCAGAAGGAAAGGAATTCAAATTACTGGGTATTGCAAGGAAGCCAGGAAAGATAATAAGCTCTAATGTCATGACAAAGCTTATAAAGAAATAACAACGAGGTGTAATTGCAAAATTATGCTCACTAGAAGTTCCAACATCAAATCATCTATTTTTGCAGATCTCCAACAAGTCTTTGACAATCATTCCAAGGTGTTTGAAACTCCCAAAGGACTCCCACCTATTCGTGATCATGATCATGCTATTCATTTGATTCCAGGAAGTGTTGCTCCAAACATCAGGAGTTATAGATATCCTTATGTCCAAAAGAGTGAAATTGAACGTATGATTGCAGAAATGTTGGAGGCGAGTATAATTCAACCTAGTCAAAGTTATTTCTCTGCTCCTGTAGTATTGGTACACAAGAAGGATGGACCATGGAACATGTGTCTGGATTATAGGGAGCTCAATAAGCACACCATTAAATATAAATTTCCCCTTCCTATGATTGATGAATTATTGAATGAATTGCATAGAGAAATTTATTTTACCAAGTTGGATCTTCGTTCAGGATATCATCAAATTAGAATGCAGATTGAAGATATTCCAAAAACAACATTTCGAACTCATGAGGGTCATTATGAATTTTTGGTCATGCCTTTTGGCCTTACAAATGCACCTTCTACATTTCAAGGGTTGATGAATTCCATTTTCAAACCCTTCCTTAGAAAATTTGTGCTAGTATTTTTTGATGATATACTAATCTACAACGGGTCTTGGAAGGATCATGTTCAACATGTTGACAGGGTGCTCAAACTATTGCAGGAGAAAAAATTATATGCAAAAACATCCAAATGTTTCTTTGGAGTACAAGAGGTGGAATATCTGGGTCATATTGTATCTCACAGGGGTGTTAAAGTAGACCCTAACAAAATTAAAGCCATTAAGTAATGGAAAGTCCCCACAACCATAAAGCAGTTGCGAGGATTTCTCGGGTTAACAGGGTATTATCGCAAGTTTGTTAAGAATTATGGGAGAATAGCAGCACCTATAACAAAATTATTGAAGAAAGATGCATTTTCATGGACTCCTGAAGCAACTAAGGCGTTTGAACATCTTAAAGAGGCAATGTGCCTAGCACCGATCTTAGCTACGCCAGACTTCACAAAAACCTTTATTGTGGAATGTGATGCCTCAGGAAATGGAATTGGTGTTGTTTTAATGTAGGAAGGAAGACCCATTTCTTTTGAAAGTCATCCAATCAAAGGAAAGTATTTACAAAAACCTATTTATGAGAATGAAATGTTAGCAATACTACATGCACTAAAGAAATGGAAAACTTACCTAATGGGAAGACACTTCAAGGTAAAAACTGATCATGATAGTCTTAAAATTTTTTTGGAACAAAGAATATCTTTAGAAGAGCAGCAAAAATGGGTCACAAAAATGTTGGGTTATGACTTTGAAATAATCTACAAAAACGTAAGCTTAATGTTTTTGCAGATGCACTCTCAAGAAAGAATGAAGAGGTGGAAGCATTTCTTTGTGCCATTTTTATTATCCAACCAGATTGGATAATTGAAGCAAGAGATGAATAGAAGAAGGACAAAGAAGTATGGACACTCATTCAAAAGTTACAGCAAGATCCTAGTACATCTGATACATTTAGTTGGAAAAATGATTCTTTATGGTACAAAGATCGCTTATATCTTTGTAATAATTCCCAACTAAAACAAAAGATTATTTTGAAATTTCACACTTCTCCTTTAGGAGGAAACTCAGGATTTTTAAAAACTTACCACAGGGTGAAGAAAGAATTTTTTTGGGATGGCCTTAAATCTAATATTCAACATTTTGTGGCAGAATGTTTGGTTTTCCAGAAGAATAAAGTTGAGACAATTAAGACCCCGAGACTTCTACAACCTTTATCCATTCCAAGTCAACATTGGGAGGAGATTTCAATGGATTTTATCATAGGTTTACCTAAGTCCGAAGGAAAGAGTGTCATCATGGTGGTACTTGATAGACTTACCAAGTATGCACACTTTTGTGCATTATCTCATCCATTTAAAGCAAGTATATTTACTATTAAATTTATGGACACAATTCAAAATCTACATGGAAACCCAAGGGTTATTGTGAGCAACAGAGATCCCATTTTTATTGGAAAGTTTTGGACAAAGTGATTTAGTTGTTTGGGTACTCAGTTAACTCATAGCTCATCTTATCATCCTCAATCTGATGGTCAAACTGAGATAGTAAATAAATGTTTAGAAGGATGTATTTGTTGTTTTGTATCTGATAAACAAACACAATGGGTCAAGTGGTTACCTCTCGCTGAATGGTGGTATAACACTTCCTTCCATTTTGCAGCAAAAATGAACCTATTTATGGCACTTTATGGATATCATCCACCATCCATCACATCATCTTTAAGAGAAAATTCAAAGTTTCAAGCAGTTGAAGATCACATCGAGCATCAACAAGAATTTCTCCAACTCTTAAAGGATAACCTAAATTTGGCACGAAATCGAATGAAACAATAGGTATATCAACATCGCAGCGAGAGAATTTTTTATGTAGGAGACTGGGTATTTTTACGGCTACAACCATATAAACAAATGTCCCTCAAGAAAGCTAAGAAGGATAATAGATTATCAACAAAGTACTATGGTCCTTACAAGGTGTTGCAAAATATTGGTACTATGGCATACAAATTGGAGCTTCCTGCTTCTTCACGAATGCATCTAGTTTTCCATGTTTCATGCTTAAATAAGGTTATAGGTGAAAATATTCCAGTTCAAAAAATATTTCCAGAACTTGATGAGGAAGGAAAAATCATATTGGAACCTAAAGCGGTCATGGAAACAAGAAATCGATAGCTACGGAATCGATCAATTTCAGAGTATCTCATCAAGTGGAAGACCTTACACACTGAAGATTCTACATGGGAGGATGAGAATTTTATACAGAAGCACCCAGACCTAATCAAGCGTTTAGGACAACACTTTTTTGAAGGAGAGGGGAATGTTAGGTCCCTATATTACTAGTATATTCCCTTATTGTTGTTAGTGTAACCCTCTTATTGTTATTATTGTACCCCTGTAACCCCCATATTGTTATTATTGTGCCCTTAAATTATTATTGTTAGGTTGGCTAGGATTACATTGTGGCCCCAAGGAATACTATACATAGAAAGGAGGTTTTGTATTTTCTATCATCCAAGAATTTTTCATTCATGTAATGTATTAGAGGTTTCCCCCTCGAAGTGGCTTATTTCTAAGGCATTGATATCTCTTTTCTTATATTTTTGGAGTTGGCTTCACAACACAACTTTTGATGGAATATTCCAAGGACCTCTTCACATGTAAGGTTCTTGATGGGAAAGTGAAGGATGGGAGGTATAAAGTAGTTTATTGAATCATTTATTTCCATGATCAAATCTACCTAACTAAAGATTACAAGCTCAAGAATAAACTACTTAATGCAACCTATGAGATCTTGCTTTCCAAGCGCATAGGTTTATTTAATGCATACCATACTATCTTAGATGGATTCATGTGGGAGAACTTCAAAGAGGAGATGCACTCTCATATGAGGAAGTGCATGGATCATTTTTTGGTTGTGGAACATAGCTCTTGGGAAGAGTTATCATCACTACCTCCTTATTCATTGGGTGTAAGAAGGAGCTCATCTATGAGCTACCTCACTGATTTAAATCAAGTGTATGGTGAAACTTGTATTTTTGAACATCATAATGTATCTTCTATATTCTTGTATTTACTCATGTGCAGGGCTTTGCTCCAAGAGGGGGAAATTTTTCTTATGGGCTTCATGAGCCACCTTGGGCCATGAAAAAAGGTGAGCCTTCACTCGGTTCATTTACCAGCCAGCATCGGTGTCCATGTTTGTGAATCCTACCCATACTAAGATACTTTCTTGCTATCCAAATCCAATAAATAAAACCCAATCAATCAGTGGGCTTAGCTTGTGGCTGATGGTGGACTTTGGCTGATGGCTTCTGACTTGGTCATTCCTTGGAATATCTTGGAGAAATGATGGTGTGATTCATTAACACCAACCATAAAACACCTTCTCCCATCATGAAACAAGGATGGGGCAACAAAAAAGTGTTGGAAAAACACTTGTCATATCATATCCTATGGCAATTAGGAATAAAACTGCACTGGTTGCACATGAGGGACCATTGTCCTTCTCCTCTACTACATATGGCAGCTAGCATGACTCTAATTATGATTCCATATTCTAAAAATGTTCTTATCTTTGTTGAGTATATGGTTGGAGGAGAGACCCATTGGTTGGATGTGTGCTTGGGGGGAGAAATTTTCCACACTTTTTGCCCAACATGTTTCAAGGGGAGCATGGGAAAATATATGGCTACCATAGTAGATCACTTGTTTCTTTATATGGTAGGCCATATGTTTATTTGGAGCACTTGACAGATGCCTCTCATGAGCATTTCAGAGGAGATGATCTATGAATTACCAAGCTGGGAGGTGATTCATTTCATTTGGATGATATCATGGGGATGGGAGTCCTTCATTGATGATGGAATTCCCCATGATTGTCATCACTTCTATCTTGATAAGTCCATTGATAAGCAAGAAGGTTGTCACATAGACCTTCCATTCTTTCATGATGAGAGCCATTTTTCTTTTCCACCAAAGGCCAACTTGCACATTTGGGAGGAACCATTGGGAGACAAAACTATTGCAGAAAATTTGAAGCAATGGTGGAGACTGTTAGATGAGGTGGTCACAAGAGGAGGAGGGGAGATTTTGCAGCACCCTTGCAGTTGCTTGAGGACAAGAAAAATTTGGGAGGGGAACACTATAATATTCCTAAATTAGCATGCAGCTAATGGGAATATTAATTTTTCTTTTAAAAGCTAGTTAGATGAATAAATGGGCAAGGAGGCTCACAAGTTGCTTAAGTAGGAATAAAATCTCTCATAATGTGAAAAGGGATCATGTTAATAACCAGATCTTGCATCCACATGTGTGAACAGGGTCTAAAATGTGTGGAAAAATTCAAGTTAACCAAGTCAACAACATTAATATTTGAAGAGTGGATCCTAAATGAAGATAGCTCAATGTGAATGAAGAACAATCTAGCTAGTCAAAATGAAGACACATTGAATGTGAAAAGAGACAATACATGAAGATCCAGTCAAGGTAAATCCGGTAAAGATTGATATAGTCAAGATTGACTAAATCAAACAGTGTTGTAAAAAGATGAACAAGACTAATGGAGATAGTGTAATTTTGGTGGAGGAGCCTTAGCATGGAAGCAACCTCATAATTGGGTGGGACCCTTGGTGAGGAAGCTCATCAACTATATAATTAAGGGAATGAAAACCATATGGGGAATTATTTAATATTATATTTTGTATGTGGTCTTTTTAGACTTCTTTGCATACTTTGGATGTTTAGCTAAGTTTGTGTAATATTCTGCTTTCTGGAATTTCTGCAATATGGTTCAGAAGGATGTTGTATAAGGAATCCAATGCAAAATGAAGTTGAAAGGGCACTTGGATCCCTTTATATACCATTCATGCATTACACTTCCAAAATATTAGCTCAAATAAATAACCCTAGGTGTGTTATTCAGGTCTCCCACTCCTTGGTATCTCGAACAATGCTTAAAAGGGAGAGCTACAACAATACATGAACTTCAACAAGTAGCAGTAATGAAAAATAAATACATATGGTGCAAGAAGAAATAATAGCCATTATATTATGTGCAGTTGCAAATAGATATACAAGAAATTGAGAAAATACCTCTCAATACAGGCCAGATCGGCCCTAAGGCATATGTACATGCAAAAGTGATAGTGCACAACTACACAACCCAGCAACAAGCTATGACTACGCAGTCCATAGTAAGAAATAACTGAAAACTGATATAGACACAATGATATGGCAATAAAAATATCAAATAAAGTGGGAGAGAAAGATCTCAACCCTGGAAAGAAATACTACAACAATCATCCAAGGGATTGACTAAAATGTACAAAATGGAAAAATGCCAGAGTTCCTAGGTAGCCGCAGCAACTCAGTAACAATACAAAAATGGAGAAGGATGGAAATGCTGAAAATGATGAATAAAACTCCTCCAATGATCTTCAAATTGAAATTTTGCTCCCTTCACTGAAGATTACACCCTCCAATCCACAGTGTGAACCCCTCCTGCAAGTGCCCTCTGAAAATAACGCAATATGGGGAAGAGACTGCACTGGGAATGAGATGAAACATATGGACCAACGCAAAAATTTGCAATGAAGCTCCAAGATCTTCCTCAATGATCTCCCAGATAAATAATGAGCTCCTCCTCTGCAAAACTAGCTCCAGAAGTGGGTGGTAATGAATCCTCACAACAAACATCCACTCAAGAAGGGTAATGCAAGCCTCAATTAGACATGTACATGGAAATGAAGAAATACTGCTGCATATATGAAACCCTTGGCTATGAAATCATAGTCTATTATGGCTAACTACTGAAAAATGATTTCAATACATGAATATGACAATGTATGGCTCAAATACAATAGGGGAGCAAAGCTCTAACCCTTAGAAACAATAATATATCAATCCTCCGAAGGATTAGCTGAAATATACAAATTGGAAAAAAATGTCGGAGTTGTTGGGCAACTGCTGCAACTCAAATCTGGAACTAAATTGAGAAGATGATGGGCAATCTGAAGTATACCTCCTCCAATGAATCTCCTAAGTGGAAGGCTGATCCTTACACTTGAGATCTCACCCTCCAATCAACCTGCAATCCCTCATTGCAAGTGCTCTCTAAAAATAACGCAATATGGGGAAAATACTACGCTGGGAATGAGGTGAAACATATGTCCCAATGCCAAAATATGTAATGAAGCTCAGGGATCTTCCTCACTGATCTCCCAGAGAAAGAATGAGCTCCTCCTCTACAAAACTAGCTCCAAAAGTGGGTGGTAATGAATCCTCACTGCAACCCGTAGCAACTCAACATTTTTGCCCAACTGGAAAACACTATAGCTGAAGATGGTTACATTGGCCTCAAGCCTGAATGTGAGGAGAATGAAGAATAGGTCCTCCAAAGCTTCCCAATGAAGGAGAGGAAACTCCTAAACATGAATTTCCCTTGTGCTAAGCAGCACAACTATCTTAGTTGAACAACTTGAGAGAGCAGACCAAAATTGAAATCTAAAACATAATGAGCAATGGCTCTCCTTCCCCCTTTTATGCCAAGAGGAGGCTGCCTTACCATGGACCCCACCCATTAGGGTTTCTCTCATCCAATGATATTCCTCCTATCAAAACTACGTTGTCTTCTCATGAAAGTTACACCTCTTTAGGCAGTGTTGTTGACTTGGTCAAACTTGACCTAATATTCTTGTATTTTCCCCTTTTTACACTAGGAGATGACAAATAAGCCACTTAACTGAACCCTTTTCATATTAGGAGTGTTTATTATGCTTCTTCATGGGCTCCCTTACCCATTTTATTCTTTTTATTTAAAGGATAGAAAAATTAATGTTCCAATTAACTTAATGAAAATTTTGGAACATTACAGTCCTCCCCTCCCAAAGATTGCTTGTCCTTGAGAAAGTGCAAGGGTACACTAATTCCTCTTCTCCAGTTATGATAAGTGTGGAGTGAAAGCTGAACTTGGGCTGTAATAGTGTTTCCCTCAAGTGGAAAGATGAAGTCTAGATCTCCAAGGATCTCTCCTCCAACGTTGTAAATCAAGCTGGCCCAAATAATCTCATATGTGATGAGTTGGAAGTCATCATCATATGGTATCCAATCAATCGTATGGTTCACCTCATGGAGAAAAAAATATCTTGTCATGGTGACCATATCCTCTTCCATACTCCCCTTAGAGTATGTGCTACAAAGAGTATGGAGGTCTTCTTCCCCAAAGGGCACATCCTCCAAATGTGTCTCTCCCTCCTTATGGTACATATGGGGCTGCTGCTGATACATGGTTAAAACATAATGGTCCTCAAGAGATACCCAAGCCATCCCATCAAATCCAATGCCCATGGGGTGCCTCCCCAAAGAGCTCAAGCCCTCCAAATGTATCCCCCCATTTGAAAGCAATAGGTGTAACATGGAAATCAAGGTTGGCCCACTTGTTTTTCTGAAATATGAAATGTGAGAAGTGTGGAGAACCATACCCCCTATGGGCATCCTCAACTCTTGTGCCACTCCCCCAATGGTGCTTCCCATGTCCAATGTTCTACTAGCAGAATATGGAAGCATAAATCTGTGAGAGAAAGGAGGTGAAACATAGCTCCACACATGGAACCAATGCAGGGCATCATTGGCCTACCTCAATATATAGTGCAAAAAATGTCATTTCAACCACTTGTTTGCTGTCACATTCATCCTGCAAGATGAGATCATGAAAAGATAACTTGGTGCCAATGGTGCACACCAAAAATCCTGTGGCTTCCCCCCACAATCCACCAATAATATGGCCATCATAATTGCTACAATTGACCATAAGTACAAGAAAAAATAATGTGTAGGAAGGAAATATCCTCCTTGATATGATATGCTACTCATAAAGATAATAAAGTGCAAAACATAAAGAAAATAGTTACCTCCCTCATCATGTACTACGGTCTTTGAGCTGAAATGGCTCAAGTGAAAATTTTCCCTTACTACAACAGAGTAGGAAAGAGGTTGTGCCAACCATCTCATCATCTCTTGGGTTGTGCATCTGTCCATATGCTGATATACATCCATTAGGATGCCCTCCCAAGTGGACTCCTCCATCAATAAATAGTATGCATAAGAATGCATGAAAGGAGAATCCATAAATGCTGCATGTAGGTATCTCCCGTTGTTCTTGTGAACCCAAGCCAAGAAGGTCAAAAAATAGTAAGGGATTCTTCCATCCATTACTCCCTCATCCTCATCCCCTACATGCCTCTGAGGCACATCACTTGTGAAGTGTTCTTGGGAACACTTCAAAAAGTAATCCCAACTCTTAAGTGACAGTGTTGTTGGCCTATGGAGTAGGGCCACTATCATCTCAAAGCTCAACTCTTTTACATGGATCTTCTCAAAGACTCTACTCATCATGTTGCTACACATATAGAGGCCCCCCCCTAAAGAAGGTACTACTTGGGCATATAAAGCCAAGGAGCAGCCCATTTGCACTATGCTAGTGCCTCCTCCTACTCCCACAACATCCAAATACAATATGAGCAACAAGAATGTTTGTTGCTCCTCCATACTCCCACCATACCAAATATTTGATGGTGACATAATGAGTGGTAAGAATAATTCCATCTCATCATAATGCACGCATGCTCTTTTATTCTCCATGGTGTAATTATCGTGCCATTCCTCCTCCTTCTTCACATCTCATGAAAAAATATAGGTCCTATGCTGGCCAAAATCTCTCAAGAGTAGCCAACGTAGCATTACCTCTTGCTGCCCTGTGTCATAGATGTGCAAGAGGCTCACCATCTTCTTTCCTCCCATCCACATCCACTCAACTCCTTGTGGATGTCTCCCTTCATCCTGCATCTTGGTATCCCCCTCACAAGGGCTACCATCTTCCCAAAAGAGAATTTTTCCTTTGCATTTCATGGGACATTGAAATGCAATCTCTTCCATCAAAAAGTTTCCAAACCCCAACCTTCATGGTGGTGCACAACACATCAATGGTGTATGAAGATGATGGCACAACACAGTGAAATTTTATTGCTCTAGAAAATCAGCATGTAAATATGTACAATCCTCCATGAGAGATAAAAACTTAGGCATACCTTGGAAAGATTTGGAAGAATCTTGAGTTGCTGCAAGAGTTTCTTCCTCAATAGTGCTAGCTACCTCAATTACTAGAGATGAAGGTTGCTTCTCCATCACTATGACAATGCTGGTATGTGCCTCTTCAACTAGTGGTGAGGGCTCCTCCCTCTTTTGACCAAATCTTCTGATCAATCTTTGAGAAAAATCAGAAAGAGTAGAAACCCTTGCATGACTCCAATGGCTGAACCACCAAGTCTTTGCTTCACCCTCAAGGTGCAGCGCTGCAAATTCTATAGCCTCTATATCTACTATAGGATGTAGTAGGAATAAAGCCTCTAGCTTCTTCATCCAAACCTTTGCTGCACTTGTGAGTGATCCATCGAATGTGGACAATAGAAATCTATTGCCTCTCATCATCCCATAGTTGTGGGGTCTTCTCCCTTATTTATGCTGAATACATTGTGGAAAAGATAGTTTCTCTTGGAAGGCTCTAGGTTTTTCTCGGTATTTAGTAATATACTCACTTAGAATATCGAATTCCAAGTGTTTTTCATGCTCCATTTTTCCTCCTTGGTGAGAGTAGGAAGTGCATGGTCATTCCTCTTCTCCTTTTTCAATCTTCTCAACCTCTTGGGAGAGGTATTTTCCAGTCCTAAAAAATAATGAGAGAAATCTCATCCTTTGCATCATCTTGAACTCTTCTGTCTTTTTGATTTGAACTTCATGGGCTGAGCCAAGTTTGAAGCTTCGATACCACTGTAATATTCAGCTTTCGGGAATTTCTGCAATATGGTCCAGAAGGACGCTGTATAAGGAAGCCAATGCAAAAATAAGTTGAAAGGGGACTTGGATCCCTTTATTTGCCCTTCATACATTATGCTTCTAGAATATTAGCTCAAATAAATAACCCTAGGTGGGTTATTCAGATCTCCCACTCCTTGGTATCTCGAACAATTCTCAAAAGGGAGAGCTACAACAATACATGAAATTCAACAAGTAGCAGTAGTCAAACATCAATACATATGGTGCAAGAAGAGAACATAGCTATTATATTATGTGCAAATGCAAATATATATACAAGAACTTGACGAAAGACCTCTCAATATAGGCCAGATCAGCGCCAAGGCAGATGTACATGCAAAAGTGATAGTGCACAACTACACAACCCAAATGACTAAAAACTGATATATACACAATGATATGGAAGTAACAAGCTCAAATAAAGTTGGAGAGAAAGATCTCAACCCCAGAAAGAAATACTACAAGAATCCTCTAAGGGATTGACTAAAATGTACAAAATGGAAAAATACCGGAGTTGCTGGGTAGCAACAACAACTCAATAACAATACAGAAATGGAGAAGGATGGAAATGCTGAAAATGATGAAGAAACCTCCTCCAATGATATTCAAAGTGAAAGGCTACTCCCTTCACTGAAGATTACATCTCCAACCAACAGTGTGAACCCCTCCTGCAAATGCCCTCTAAAAATAATGCAATATGGGGAAGAGACTACGTTGGGAATGAGATGAAACATATGGCCCAATGCCAAAATCTATAATGAAGCTTTGGGATCTTCCTCACTGATCTCCGAGAGAAATAATGAGCTCCTCCTTTGCAAAAATATCTCCGGAAGTGGGTGGTAATGAATCCTCACTGCAAACATCCACTCAAGAAGGGCAATGCAAGCCTCAATAAGACATGTACATGGAAATGAAGAAACATTGTTGCATATATAAAACCCTTGGCTATGACAGTGCAGTCTATTATGGATAAATGCTGCAAAATGATGTCAATACATGAATATGACAATGTATGGCTCAAATAAAATAGGGGAGAAAATCTCTAACACTTAGAAACAATAATACATCAATCCTCCAAAGGATTGGATGAAATATACAAAATGGAAAAAATGTCGGAGTTGCTGGGCAGCTGCTGCAACTCATATCTGGATCTAAATTGAGAAGGCTAAAGATGATGGGCAATATGAAGTAGACCTCCTCCAATGGATCTCCTAAGTGCAAGGCTGATCCTTACACTTGAGATTTCTCCCTCCAATCAACCTGCAATCCCTCACTGCAAGTGCTCTCTAAAAATAATGCAATATGGGGAAGAGACTGCACTAGGAATGAGATGAAACATATAGCCCAATGCCAAAATCTGCAATTTAGATCCAGGATCTTCCTCACTAATCTCCTAGAGAAATAATGAGCTCCTCCTCTGCAAAACTAGCTCTGAAAGTGGGTGGTAATGAATCCTCACTGTAACCCCTATCAACTCAATGTTGCTGCCCAATTGGAAAACGTTGTAGCTAAATATGGTTACCTTGGCCTCAAGCTTGAATGTGAGGAGAATGAAGAACAGGTCCTCCGAGGCTTCCCAATGAAGGAGAGGAAACTCCTAAACAAGAATCTCCCTTGTGCTAAGCAGCACATCTATCTCAGTTGAACAACTCGAGAGAGCAGACCAAAATTGAAATCTAAAACATAATGAGAAATGGCTCTCCTTCCCCCTTTCATGCCAAGGGGAGGCTTCCTTTCCATGGACCCCACCCATTAGGGTTTCTATCATCCAATGATATTCCTCTTATCAAAACTGTGATGTCTTCTCATGCAAGCTACACCTCTTTAGGCAGTGTCGTTGACTTGGTCAAACTTGACCTAGTGTTCTTGTATTTTCCCCTTTTTACACTAGGAGATGACAAATAAGCCACTTAAGTGACCCCTTTGCATATTAGGAGTGTTTATCATGATTCTTCATGGGCCCCCTTACCCATTTTATTCTTTTTATTAAAGGGACAAAAAAATTAATGTTCCAATTAACTTAATGAAAATTTTGGAACATTACAGTTTGTTGCACTGTTTAGTGCAAGGGTTTTCTGATGCAGGAATTCCCCACTCTTGCTTGGAGATCCTGTTTAAGAAATCTTAGGAGACCATTTTGTGTTGCATTTTCCACTATCTGGTGTTAGGCCAAGCAGTTACCTTCAAGAAAAAACGTATTCCCTTTTAGAAACTGCGTTATTTCTTAAGGTATTACAGTGGAGGGGTTTAATCCCTTGTTTTGAGAGATAGTTTCCCAGAAGGAGGATCAACCTTCTTCCAGAAAAGCTAGAAAAAGGAGCTACAACAATTTATTTTCATGATCAGCCATATTTATGTAGTACTTCAGCGATACAGTGTGATTCAGCCATAGATTTGCAACATATATTTCATGTATATCATTTATGTCAAGAAACCCTTGCCAAGTCATCTTGGATCTATGTAAAAGAGACTAGATCTTTGTTTTAGAGCTTATACATGAGAAGATATGTTTTATCTCCATATTTCTGAATATAAAACCTTAAGTAACTGTGTTTTCTCTTTCTGTTGTAATTTCTGTTTGTAGCAATCTTGGGGTTTCATTGTTTTTGAGTTGTTTTGAGCATGGGAGGCTTGTTTAACTAGGAAAAATTCATTTTTTTCTGATCTCCTCTTAGATATAAGTGTAATAATGTTAGATATAATGGACTCATGGGCTGAATTTTTCTATTTATGCATATATTTTTGAAAAATGCGTTTTTCATGCATGTATTATTGAGTTTTCCCATTTAGGGATATTACAAAGAGGGTCACTAGAAGCCAGAAATTGGATAAAGGAAATATAGAGGATATCCCTCATGCAATTTAATTCAAGAGTCACCAATAATGCAAGTTGAAGACATTGAATATGGTGGAATAAAACTGAAGAAAGGTAAGACTACTAAGAAACTAGATTTTGCAGGTGATGATGCTGGTTTTATAGTTCAACCAAGGAAGCAAATGACCAGACATGAAAAGAAGGCCGTGGATAGAAAAATATATATAAAATCAATGAAGCTTCTCAGTCAATAAGCATAATAGATTTGTCTCCATCAACACAAGAAGAAGTGGTTATCAGGCAGAGAAAGGGAAAAGAGAAAATAGTTGAAAAATTAGAAATAGAATCCCTCAAAGAATAGCTGAAGGAAGTAGGTAGAGAGATATTAGATTTGAAGCTAGAGGCAAAAAATCATAGATCTAAGAAGGTTCAATTTGAATAGATGAGGAAAATATGAGATAAAAAATTCTCAAGTGTTTCAAAATCTTTGGACAATGCCAAAATGTTGTTGAAATGGACTCAGCCATTAAGATGGGAGGTCAAACATATTAGGAATATGAACTTACACTTACAATCTAAAAACATAGCATTAAACGATCAAGTGGAAGATATTCAAGAGCAACTAGACTTGATTCAGGTTGAATTAGAAAATAAAGGGCTGAAGATGAGAGTGTTTGAAGAACCCATCAACCATTTAATTGTAAATGAAGAAGAAACTATAATATTCCAAAATTTGCATGCAACAAATTGGAATATTAAATTTTGTTGAATTCACTTAGGAGATGAATAAATTGCTAAGGATTCCCATGCATAATAAAAATCTGAATAAAATCCCTCGTGATGTGAAAAGAGATAAACTTAAAAGCTGGATTTCACACCTTCATGTGTGAACAGGGACTTTTGCATGTGGGTAAGGTCAAGTTTGACCAAGTCAACAGTGCTGGGATAGGAGGTGGAGATCATCTTGTGAGATAGCGCAGAGATAGTGGGAGGAAGATTCCTTTGTGGAGGAAACCCTAATCAGTGGGGCCCAGGGCAAGAAGGCTCACACATTTCTAAAAGGAGGGAAAGGCAGCCATAGCAGGACATCTTATGAATGATATTTTGATTTGTCTACTTAGACTATTCTGCTTTCTTCAACTTTTTAGTTGATATTGTTGTGTTGCTTAGCACAAGGATTTCCTGTTTAGGAATCCTTCTCCTTTCTTGAGAGGTCCCTTGAAGGAGCTTGTACTAATTTTCCTCACATCTAGGCTTGAGGCTAAGCACCCTCCTTCAGCTAAAGTGTTATTTCTCATAAGAGGGAGACAGCAGGTTGCAAGGTGTTGCAGTGAGGGTTCACAACACCACTTCCTGCACTCATTTTTCAAAGGAGGGAGCCTCCATTCCTTTGGGAGATTAGAAAGGAAGATCTTGGAGCATATTTTCATATATT
Source organism: Pinus albicaulis (assembly GCA_034641835.2). Classification (NCBI taxonomy): domain Eukaryota; kingdom Viridiplantae; phylum Streptophyta; class Pinopsida; order Pinales; family Pinaceae; genus Pinus; species Pinus albicaulis. Next base: position 926,051,525 of record CM076574.1, on the reverse strand, counting down.
GGCACTTGGCCAAAGCACTTCCATCATCTACATCACAGTCCCTTGCAGGAACTGCGTCCTTTCTTGCAGAGTTGCAGTGTGAGGGTCAATCCCCTCAATCTTGAGTTGCTTTCTTAGGGAAAGGGCCAACCCTTCTCCTAGAAAGACTTGTAAGAAGAATCCTCCATTTTTGTATTCTTCAACCATTTATACATAGCTCTTTAGCAGGTTGTGTTATTTCAAATCCAGATCTACAGATCTATGCATCTTGTACTTGTGATTTCATGAAACTCTTGTCGGGTTATCTTCTTAATGTGTAAAATGGGCTAGATCACTATTTTTCTTCATGTTTTGACCAATAAAACCCCTAATCTAATATATTCAGCATATTTTATCAGAAACTCTCTTAAAATGATGCTATACATGCTTTAGGAAATTTCTGTTTAGTGAAGTCATAGGATTTCAGTGTTTTTGAGCCATATCGAGACCGAGTGATCTGTTTAAAAAAGTAAAAGAGATTTGTTTCTAAATATTTTCTAGGTGTGAGTCCCATATTAATTAATATAATGTATCCCAACGTTATTTGTCCCTAATATGACACAATTTTCTGAATATAACGTTTTTATGGTCAAAATTGTTGCTTTTCCCCACATTGGGAGAATATAGTGGGACATATTTTGTTGCTGCAACATCAGTTTGATGGATATGTGTTTCTCAACAAATTTTATGATTTAATTCCTCCCTTCTATTCTAGTAGTGTGCTTATGCATTGTTGCATTCCCATTTTGGGATACTACAATGGTATTAGAGCATAGTCTTGGCTCAGCCTGTGAGTTTCAGCCATTATGCTATAAGAAGACAAATAAAAGAAGCATATCAGAATGAAGGAAAGAATGAGGTTGATCTCATCACTTTTTAGATCTAGGAAGAACCTCTCCAAGGAGGTTAAGCAGAATAAATGCAAGGAAACTCCTAGAGGGTTTCAAGAAGAGGAAGGGCCATGCACTTCCTATTCTCAAAGAGGAGAAGATGTTAGCCATCTATAATTTATGCTATACCAAATGATGGCTAAATATGTTCTTAAACCTTCAAGAAGAAATCTTCATGGAAAATTTCTAGTTCTTGAAGCCTTCTTGGTGTCTTTTATCTTACAAATCATCTTCACTGCTGTCTCCACAAGAAAACCTTCGAAATCGTATTGTTTCTAAAGAAAAAGATGTTTTCTAAAGACCCCATTTTCCATCATTTCATTATACCATCTCATCTTCACAACTGATCCCATATCACTTATTTTTCCCCTTTTCTTATCCTTCATTCCTTATAAAAACCCGCCTTTCCTCCCTCGTTTACCTTTATTTTCCTTAAAAAAATCCCTTTAAAACCATTTAACCTTTTTTTTATTTTGGTTTCAAAAATCCTTTTACTTCACCCAGAACACTAAAAAACCATAAAAAACCCATAAAAACTTTTAACAAAGCCTTTCAACTCCTTTATGACCTTAAGCCCCTTCCACTTGAAACTGAGCCCCTTTTTACGCCATATGACCCGGCTCCGTGACCAAAGCACTAAGCCCATCGACATTTCGGCCTTTTTCCTTTCCCCGTGACCTTTTTTCCTTTGTAAAATTTTTTTCGCCGATGTGAAGCCCCGATCATTTCATCGCATCAGCCATTGCATATCGGCATTCCCCGTTCTTTGTTCTTGGACCCTTTCTCCGCCGATATGCCAATCCCATGATAAAATCTCCACCGTCGATCAAATTTGATCAGATAGTTTGTGTTGTTTAACACTATTGTTTTTAATTTCTCTGTCCATCATCCACGATCAAATCTCCACCATTGATCTAACTCCTTCAAATCCAATGGCCATCGCTCTTTTGCATTCCACTTGTCTTCTCGCCCCTTCATTCTTTTCTACACATCTGCAAGAAGATCTTGACCGTCGATCTTCATGATCCGACTGCTCTCATTGCTTCCTCTTTCTTTTGCCCCATCAGTATTATACACCTTCCTATTTGATCTGAGTCGTCAATCACATCTGATCGGACAGTCCTCGCTCATCAGCACATCGCATTTTCAAAATCCCTCTTCCCATGACCCTCTGCCTCGTCGATTGTCGATCCCCTGAGTCAATCTGAGCCGTCCATCTTCCAGATCCGACGGCCATTAGCTCCCCTCCCATATGATTTTTCCGGTACCACCCAAATGTGCAAAGCTTTTTCATCATGATCTCATTCAATATCCACTGTTGATCGCAATTGATCCAATGGCTATCGTTGCATCTCTCAACTTTCCTTCCCTCACAATTTCTACCCCCGTGCACCTTACAAAAAGCCATTTTCCTTTGTTTCTTCCCTCCCTATATGTCAAGTCTCTCGTCGAATCTAAGTCGTTGATCTTTCTTGATCAATGATCCTTGCATACCCTCACGCTTTTCCTCCACTAAAAATCATCTCACGTCACTCTGGCCCCACCATATATTTCCACCACACAACTTTCAACCCTCGTGCTCATCCACAGTCGTACATCTTCGGCTCGAAGATCTAACGGCCCTGATTCTGTTTCATGCTCAAATCTCCAAAAGAACTAATCGCACATTTTCAACATGAAATAGGTAGTTTTCGCCAAGACTCATGTCATCCAGAGAACCGTATCACGTTCCCCTGGGGCAAAACCATTTACCACCCTTTCCTTGTGCGAAAACCACCCGGTTTCCCACAAAACATCCATCCTCCATTTCCGTATTAAATTCAAAATTGCATTGTTTTCTCCCGTTTCCTCTTATGGAATCCCTTTTCCCCTGCTCATTATCGAGTAGTTATTTCATTTGATAAATCAAACTGACACCTTTGGACCACCCTTTATCTGTAAAGAAAATAAACAGTTATTACACAAAAGAATATAGTTTATACTGTTAGGACAGTTATTGTAAAAGATAATGATAAAGCCTCAAAGTCAATCTTTTCACCTGTTTTATCCTTAGAAAGTAAAGATAGAGTTATTAAAACAGACAGGTATCTACAAATGTTCCTACCTTATGCCTTGCATGATTATCAAAGTTAGGAACGTATTTACTCTATCATTAATAACATTTTGAACCCTAGAAGAGTTCCACCTCCTCATTTGGAGTATAAATACTGCATTGGAACTCATTGTAAATGTTGGATTTTGATGACTGATGCTGGAATAATACATAGTCCTTTGAAGCTCTTGAAGAGAAATTGATGTCTTGGAAGTCATGCATGATTTGATTTTCTTTTTGATGGAGAAGGATTGCTTGCAGGATCCATAGACTTGGCTGGTGGTGAAGTTTTCTTCTAGTTATGTTTTCTAGTTTTCCATTATGTTTTCCATCTTGCTATGTTTCAGTAGGAAAAATAATTTAGATTAAGAAATGTTTTCTAATGACACCTTAAATCTATTTGCCCTTCACTGCCTTAATGTTTTCTTCTGCTTAGATACATTAGAGAAATAATTCATTTGCTCTCTAACAAGTTTTTAGCTTGTCCATTTCTTGAATAATTTAGATCAGTTAGCATCAATTGTGATTTATGGTTAGCCTTGCATATTGTTGCCACTGAAATATTCTATTCTTGGAATTAAATGTTTGTCTTGGTTAATTATCTGTTTTCCGTCTGAAATCAAATGGATTAGGTTCTGCTTATGCCTTTGATTATATTGTTGTTCTTATCAATTTTCTAACTCCCTCAATTTACAAATATATAAAGGATTCTATTTTCATCCCTTTATTAGTTTGTTGTTCTCAATCTTTATGTCCATTTCATAAATCCTTCATAACCTTAAAAGATCCACCAACCAAGTAAACTTGCCCTGCAAATACTCTTAACACCATTTATGAACTTATCTAGACCTTGTTAGACTCCATTGCCCAATGACTTAACAGTCTTCCATGTTTCCTATCTAAAATCTATAAAAGTATCATACCCAACCAAAAAACAATTAAATACCTTGCACTTAGCATCTAGCCTAAAATCAACCTCTTAAAATCATCAAGCTATATCCTTACAAACATATTGAGAGATCCCTCTCTGAGACTAGGAGGGATAGATCCTAGAACTCTAAAGCTTGGTTTGATGTTACCCTTATCAATTTGTATCTCAATCAATCTAGAAAATTACGGGGAGCTAACATAGTGGCGACCATGGTGGGACTGAGTTCATAGTAGCCTGAAAAACTCTTATAGACTCATATACATCCCTAGTCTGACTTAAAAACCAACCCATAGCCAGAGTATAAACTAATTACTTCATCATCCTAGCAAGAATGACTTAGTTAGGGGATACTCATTAACCTTAAGGCTGCATAAAGAAACTAAAAACCCAAAAGTACTCCCTAGATTGATTTTTTATCAAGAATTTGGTGGTGGACCATAGAATATTTTACCTCCAAAAGAGCTAAAACTTTCCACCTGGCAACTCCACTGGCCTCCAGTAGGCCTATTACTTTACCAGTCCTTGTAAACTCCCCTGGGAATGCATTGAGCAATCCCAATCATGATGACGGTGGATAGAAAAGTTCAAAATATTTCACCTGGCAACTCCACAACTCTCAATAGACCTAGAGACTCCACTGGTAGAGAACTCTAAGACTGGTTGAAAAGATTCAGTGACCATTTCTAATTTAGAAACATGGATCCAAGGATAAAAAGGAGATATGATCCAATGAATAGAGATCACATCCCTGGGTTCCCACAAAAATTGCCTTAGATAGAGTGGGATGATAACCTTCCTGTTTTTCAAGGTGAAAAGTTTGATGACCCATCGTTACATCTCATCAAATTTCGTATACATCTATGGAAGATAAAGACTGAATGGCATGAAGACTACCTTATGAAAATATTCATGTTAGCATTAGAAGGAAAGGCAAGGGATTGGCATGAATGGTTAGAACCTAAGAGCTTGTTTTCTTTAAAAGACATGCACCAAGTTTTTTATGAAAAATATAAACAAAGCCCTTCATCTTTATCATGGGCTACAAATTGTTGTGATCAATCTCAGAACATAATACAATACCTGTTAGATATTGATGAGGATTTGGTTAATATGTATCCTGAAGATCTCTTAGCAGCAATTCATGATTTTCATTCTCAAAACATCTATCATGACAGCCGAGAAGAGTTAGTCAAGGAAGAAATCAATCAAGGTATAGAAGAAAACCCACAAGATCTCTCTAAAGGTACAAGTGATGATTCACCATCTCTTCTAGGTAAGGCTCAAGAAAACATTCAGCCTCAAAATCAGCCTTCACAAGCAAAAGAGAATTGTTGTACTTCTATCCAAAGAAAGAGAAAAATGCCTCCTCTTTTGACTGAGGATGAAATAAATCAGATGTTAAACATGCAACTAGCCTCTAAGCCTTCATGTAAACAAAACATTCATTTTTTTCTCCTACTAATTCCATCTACCATAAATCAGAAAGTGAACTTACAGATCTATTCAAAGAATAACAAACTGATAATCCAATATGTTTGATTGGTGACACTACTTGTTTTGATGAGTTTCCAAAATTTGTAAATCTGATGATGATATCTTCTAAAAAGAAACTAACTTTGCAGAGCAATCAGTAATTGGTTTGTGGGAGGAAGATCATTTTCATCAACTTCAAAAAAGTATTAAGCCAATTCATGCCATCTATGCCACTGATGAGGAAAGCCTTGAAATTTTAGAAGTAAGTGAGGAGTCTCTGACTCTTTTCTCTACTTCACTTCAGTCCTTCAGAAATAATTTTCATATGATTGGAAATCAATAGTATTTCAGTTTTGATGATGACGTTGGGAAAGATAATGAGTTTCTTGAACCAGTTGTTAATAAAAATCCTTTTCCTGAAAGGGATGAGGAAATCATTTGGGACACAGAATCCTCCTCAGCTTCAGAATTGTAGCCACCAAGTATCATTGAATTTCAATTTTCAAATGAAGACATTGAAAAAGATAATCACATAAGAGTTTTTGAAATTCCTTCAAAAGAAGACTTACTGCCAAGGAGTGCTCCTACTCATCAACATGATGGCCTCCTCACAAATAATTCAACCCATTCATTCAAAATACATCAGGTTTGCTAGAGTATAATAGTGTAATATATGATGAGTCTACCAGTTCATATGATCATGAGGAAGAGGTGTATTTTCTTTCCCAAAAGAGTCCCAAGCATAGCCAAGTGGAACAAGGAGTAGCCTTGAATGAAGCTTATGTCTCAAATCATCTAGATCAGGTATTATTCGAAGATCCATTTGTTCTTTTCCTTGAGAAATCCAAAAAAGGAGTGTGTTCTGCCAAGAACAGTCTGTTGCAAAGTGTGAGAAAAATTTTAAGCACTATTGTTCGAAAACAAATAAGGTGGAAGTGGCACTTTTATTTCTTCAGCACTCTCTAAGAACAGAAACAAGATCCCTCATGGAATCATCTACTTGATTGTCTGTGTTGGAAAAGATAGTTCACCAAATGAATGTATATTATGTATATGTTAGATTAGGATATATAGATAGATATACAATAAAATAAGCTTAGCACTATGAGCATCCTTTTACCTCTATTTTTAGATTGTTTTGACCAAGAAGAGAGAAAAACACAAAAAACAATAGAAAAGGAAAAGAGGGCAGATTAAAAAAGGTACAACCCCATACCCAAAAAGAGAATTTCTAAAAGTGAGCTAGTCTAAATGCCACTACTGATTCAAAGGGATATATTGTTTAGTTATCTAGCCTAGTCATGGCTGAACATGCTTTAAATTTATGTTGATAAGTTAGTAGAAACTTTGAATGATAAAACATTATTTCAGACTTAACTTGTTCAAAGAAAGATAGAATAGGAGATTGAAAAGATACTGGTTCCACATGCTCAAAACAGAACCAAAGAGATAGATAAGGATGCCTCAGAAAAGAAAAATCATGGCCTTATATTTCTAATTTACTTTTGTGAAAAATAATGTTTGTGTGCAAGCTCAAATGCTACTACTTGTAATTATTCAATCAAACAACCTAAACGTGATTGAGTAAATTTGAATTTCATGCTGATATATTAGTGAAGAATATTTTCCAAACAATTTAATCTTGGCTTATCAGTAGAAAAGATTAGGATAGAAGAAAGAATGGTTAAAACATGCTCAAAATCTAAACCAAAGAAAAGAAAGAAAAATATAGCTCTAAATAGATCAAAACCATAGCTGGAAAAAGAACATAAGGATGTTTATAATTTTCAGATCTTAAGCCTTCACAATTTTGTTTTATTTTTCTGCAAATAAATTCTATATGTAGCTTGTGCATACAACCATAGACACCATAGCAAATCATATAATAAAATCCTAGTTTGGATGTGTTTTAATTTTCTGTTTTAGAATATAGAGAATAAAATCTGTCAGACAGCTTAATCCTGAAAGATAGTAGCTTAGGTAGATAATTTATGAGTTCAACTGTTTAATCTAAACTCATGGAAGAAATAAGGGTAGACTTAGATTATTTTTTTTCTTTCAATAAAAAAATAAAATGTTGATGTCAAAAGGTTTACAAGTCCAAGTGCACCCTGTGAAGAAAAAATGTTAGGAAAGTAGGTTGGGTAGGTAGTTGTTTGGGAAAGAAACCTGTTTGCTAATAGAAAGTACTGATCATCTTTTTTAAGCAGCATGATCAAGTAAGAAAAGAGGTTGTCTAAATACAAAGGCACTGGTCTACTTTCCAGAGATTTATCTCTGAGGTTCTGGACACCTAAAAGGACAGTTGTCCTCCCCATGTGGAGCCACTGTTAGCCATCTATAATTTATGTTACACCAAATGATGGATAAATATGTTCTTAAGCCTTCAAGAAGAAATATTGATGGAAAACTGCTAGTTCTTGAAGCCTTCTTGGCGTCTTTTATCTTGCAAATCATCTTCATTGCTGTCTCCACAAGAAAACCTTCAAAATCTTGTTGTTTCTAAAGAAATTTTTTTTTTCTAAAGACCCCATTTTCCATCATTTCATTCCCCCGTCTCATCTTCAAAACTGCCCCCATATCACTTATTTTCCCCTTTTCTTATCCTTCATTCCTTCTAAAAGGCCCCATTTCCTCCCTCATTTACCTTTATTTTCCTTTAAAAAATCCCTTTAAAACCATTTAACCCTTTTTTATTTTTGTTTTAAAAATCCTTTTACTTCACTCGGAACACTAAAAAACCATAAAAAACCCATAAAAACCTTTAGAAAATCCTTTCCGCTCCTTTAGGACCTTAAGCCCCTTCCACTTAAAACTGAGTCCCTTTTTCCGCCATGTGACCCGGCTCCGCAACCAAAACGCTAAGCCCATCAGCATTTTAGCCTTTTTCCTTTCCCCGTGACCTTTCTTCCTTTGTAAAATTTTTTTCACCGATGCAAAGCCCCGATCGTTCCATCACATCATCCATCACATATCGGCATTCCTCGTTATTTTTTCTTGGACCCTTTCTCTACCGATATGCTGATCCCGTGATAAAATATCCATCTTCGATCAAATCTGATCGGATGGTTCTCGTTGTTTCACACTATTGTTTTTACTTTCGCCTGCCCATCCTCCGTAATCAATTCTCCACCATTAATCCGACTCCTTTAGATCCAACGACCATCGCTCTTTCGCATTCCACTTGTCTTCTCGCCCCTTCATTCTTTTTTTCACATCTGTGAGAAGATCTTGATCGTCGATCTTCACGATCTGACAGCTCTCATTTCTTCCCCTTTCTTCTGCCCGACTAGCATTATACACCTTCCTATTTGATATGAGCCATCGATCAAATCTGATTGGATGGTCCTTGCTCATCGGCACATCACATTTTCAAAATCCCTCTTCCCATGACCCTCTGCCTCATCGATTGTCGATCCCCCAAGTTAATCTGAGCCGTCGATCTTCCAGATCCGATGGCCATCAGCTCCCCTCACATATGATTTTGCTGGTCCCACCCGATCGCACAAATATTTTTCATCATGATCTCGTTCAATCTCCACCGTTGATCGTAATTGATCTAACGGCTATCGTTGCATCTCTCACCTTTCCTTCCCTCACCATTTTTACTCCAACATCCCTTGCAAAAATCCATTTTACTTTGTTTCTTCCCTCCCTATATTTCAAGTCTCTCGTCAAATATGAGCCGTTTATCTTTCTCGATCAACGATCCACGCATCCCCTCATGCTTTTCCTCCACTAAACATTATCCCACGTCACTCCGACCCCATAATATATTTCCACCACACAAATTTCAACCCTCGCGCTCATCCACGACCATAGATGTTATAGCATCAGTTTTCACCCTCATGTGATTCATGATTTTTTCTTTGGCCTTGGGCACCCATTCCCACAGACTTGAACAAAGTTCATAAAAAACAGTGTTAAAAATCCCATACGTGGGTATGCCCAGAATTTTCCGCGTGTATACGCTATTCCATACACACTTTTCCGTGTATGCCATTAAAATCATTAAAAAATATATAAAATTCCCTATTTTCGGGCTGGGTTGACGGTTACTCCAGTAGTTCAACCACCCCAGCATGTGGCCAACTATTTCCAACTGATTGAAACTACTTTGAGGGAGTATAAAAGCCCCTCACATGCATGGCCTAAGGGGGAGAGAGAAATTTATAGACATTATACTCTGTTGGAGCCCCAATTCAAGTCTGATTTCCCGTGCCTCCTACACTTTCCCAGATTTTTACAGGAAACCCTTGTTTCCTGGAGATGTTCATCATTTTATATGTCATCTCATGTGCACAAGTCTTGAAAGTATCCTAGTGAGGCAAGGGCGGGACAGATCCGGATGACAGTCTGTTCGAAGATCGTGGAAGGATTCAGGTGATCTCTCCACTTTTTATTGTTGTACATGCTGTTCGTAATGAAGAAGAACCATCTTGTTCCTGAATTCACGTGTTAATATCTACTTGCATATGTGAAAAGATCATTATTTAAGCATTTATTATTGTTTATATGATGTTTCACATGGATTACACTGACATTTAGGAGAAGTATATGCTGTACAACTAGATTTCTGTGCATGTTCTTTCTTGATTTCCAAGTTAAAGAGGAAGAAGGGTTGCTGGGCGTTTGGACCCCGCGGGATCTACATCAAACGTAGGATTACGGGTGAGTTCTACTATCGATGTTATCTAGTTTTTAGCGTACAAGTGTGGTTGTGTGAGTCCTTCTTGAATAGCATGCTCTGATCTGTGGAGGTTTTGACCCAACAAACCTCTAGGGAGTTATTTCCCAAAACAGAACTGGGGACTCCGATGGGGATCACATTCTTGTGATTCCCCTGTTGGGTGGTTTCAACTATTTGAAAGGTTTCCAACAATTTTAATCATTATTTCCAATCCAATTAACTTTTTGTCAGTCAAACTGAAGACCTGGTTCTTTAACGAGGCTTGATATTTTTTATTTTTCATTATTTTCTTTCTCATACGCGAGTTTTCCTACACACAGTTGCGTATACATGCAATTTTTGTTAAAGGAAGTCGCGTATACGTGGGTTTCCTTTGACACAGGCGTGTATGCACGCTTGTTGAAAAGCTGATAAGTAGCGTATGCCTGGGAAAATTTTTAAATTTTTTGATTTCTTGAATTTTTAGTCTTGTCTACCTGTGGAGACCTTTTCCTGCATTGTCTTTATAGTCTCTGGATTGTGTTGATAGTGGTTATTGGTCTTTTTCTCTCTTTTTTGGTTGAAGACTGGCTTATTAGGCAAATCTTGTTTTTTAGTGCTTGCATTTCTGGTTCGAGTACCAAGATCTCTTTCTGGAGATTCTTGGCTGTTCTTCTTAATCAGAACAGAGAGCTTCTGCTTGTATACTCTTTCCTCACTTTATGTTTTGCTTTGCACTTGGATTTTTTCCTGCTTTTGGTTGGTTTTATTCATTTCATGTGACTAGGTCTTGTTGCAATTTTTTGAAGATTCATTCTTGGTTCTTTGAAGTTCTGTTTGCTGCGAGTTTGTGCTATTGTTCTGGGCTGAGTTCCTAAGTTTCTTGTCTTCCTTTTGCTCGTATAAATCTTGCCACTGGGGGGCATTATAAGATTTAGATCATTTTTTGAAGCTTTGTTTGAAATTCAGAGATTGTTTGGCTTGAGAATTGGAGAGTTCTTCTTGGTCCCTTTGAAGTCTTCTTTTATAAAATTCAAAAAGCTCAAAAACATTTTTGTTTTGCCATTGCTTTTGTTTTGCATTTTTGTTTTGGTTTCTTTCCATCTTTTAAAGCCTTGTTGAGATTTATTTCCTTTGGTTTCTGACTTGATTTGGGAAGGGAATTTTCATTGATTTCTTTCTCTTATTTCGAGCATATTTTGGTGTCTTTATACTGAGAGTTTCTGTTTTGGGAACTAGCTTTGTGGACAACCGGAAAACTGATAAAACTGAAGGATTTGTGGAAATTTCTCTTTTCTTGGTTAGATTTTTGCATCTTAGAATTGACATGCTCTTAGTAATTTGCATAAGGTGTACTTAAGCATTTAGTCTTTTTCATAAAATTTTGCGAGTGTGAAGTTTGTTATCTGAATAGAAAAAAATTTAGTCTCGTAGAACCTGTGTAGAAATTTATTTTCATCGAAAGGCAATTACTGCATTTGCATGTAGTTTGGTTTTCATTAATTTCTTTTTTGCGTCGTAAAACACCATGAGTTTCATTTCCATATCCCTTTGACTTAATATAACAGCCAACTAAAATAAGCGCATTAATTTAAAAACAACTAGCAATTTTTTTATTAAGTGTCATACACCAACTAGCTAGGTTGTAGGGCCTTGGATTAGGTGAGTGGAGAGTTAACTCTCCAAGGCCACTCATACTAAAACATAGAAGTTTATTAATTGAGTGAAATCCAACTCCGTTAGGTGGACCGGGAAAGCTCTCCTCCAGAGATTCAAGCGCGAGGGGAAGTGAAGGCCGAGAAGAGAGATACCCCCTCTCTGATTTGCTGGATCTTGCCTCAAGACCGTTTCACCCGGCTTTTGACACGGATTGGTGCCCATAGTTTCCATTCCTAGGTTCCCCATAGGTGACTGCGAGGGGGGAATACTCATGGTACCTGAGGCAGACGTCGTATCACTTTCAGCATTACTTCTGGAGGGCGCCCCGACGAGCTTGGGTACTTGCACCGGCAAAGGCTGTTGTCAGGAGGTCGGTGTAACTGTTTCTGTTACCTTCGCTAGTAGGCATGGGCCGTAATTATCCCAGAATACTTTCGGGAGGTCCTATTTTTCACTTTCTCGTATTTTGGTGTCCAGTCCTAATCACCCGGAGTGGAAATACTTGAAGGCTGCTTGCTTGGTTGTATCTTAGGGATTTTTGTAGTGAGTGCTCTTTGCTCCTAGCTTGCTTAGCTTTATACGTTTTTGAGTCTAATCAAAATTTGTTAAAGTGGCTAATCAAGCGCCTTGTTGATCGAGGAGAATCCAGGGGTTATCTCCCGAGAGTGCTGAGCCTTCTTCAAGAAGGTGTAGGAGTAACGTAGCAGGTGAATATCACCTTGTGATATCTGACGCAGTGGAGAGAGATGCTCCACAAGGGCTTGAAGGTTTTGTAGTTGGTTTCGGTGTTGGTTCCAAGAGGAGCGTTCCGCTCACCTTGAGAGTCTTGTTTCCAGGTGAATTAGGAGTAGAAGTAGAGGAAGTACCTGAGTCTCCTCAGTCACTTCCATCTCCTCTTCCTCCTGATTATCCATTTGTTGTTGAGTACATCGGACCTGAGTCAGAGAGACTAGAAAGTCCTCCTTTTTATTCATACCTTTTGATGGCCACAACTGGGAACGCAGCTTCGGCTGTGAGTGCTGCAGGCATTCAGACCCCTACTTCAGTAGAAGGAGGGTGCACAATTGATATATCTTCGATTTCTTCTAGTACTGCTATGTTTGGCTCTGTTTTCACCCAAGAAAATGCTTCTCAATCTGGTCCCTTTTGTTTTGGAATTCCCACTAGTGGGATTCCTTCATTTTCCTTTTCCGCTGCTGCAACTGCGTCTGCACCCATGTCTTCCATGGCTAGTGGGTCAACTTATTTTCAAGGGTTCCCCTTTGGAACTGGGCATATTCCTAGTTCAAATCCTTCTTTAGGGTCTTTTCCTTTTACTTCTCAGACTCAGAGTTTTAACCCTTGGTCTGGAGGTCAAAGTTCGACTACCTTTACAAGTTGGAACCCTGTATTTACAGCAGTGGGGGTAGGGAATCAGTTTTACGCTGGTCAACAAGGGAATGTTTCTTTCCCTTCGTCGAGTGCTTATCAAAATTTTTCCCCTCTTTCTAATGCTTGGAACCCCTATCAGGGGCTTTCCTCTTCATTCATTACTTCGGGGGGGGGGGAACTGGTCCGGTCTTTGGTAACTCTACGTTGGGAGGGGGTCCTTTTCCAAATGTTGGGTCCTTTGGCCCAACATTTTCTATGAGTTATTTTTGGCAACCTGGTGCCTCATCAAATCCAGGGTATTATTTTCAGAATGTTGGGAATTCATCCCATTGAGGATGGAATCCTCAGGCTCTGCCTCATTTACCTTTTCTGGCAATGTTGAACTTGCCAGATTTGTCCAAATTGATGAACAATCCGATCCGATATAGTCTGGGGTGGCCTCCGGTTCCCACCAAACTACCTTTAGACATTCCAAATTTTGAAGGAAAGAATGGAGAGGACCCAGCTGACCATATCACCACCTTCCATTTATGGTATTCATCTAAATCCCTGATTGACGATTCGATTAGGTTGAGATTGTTTCAACGCACCTTAACTGAAAACACTGCCAAGTGGTATATTGAGTTAACTGGGGGTAGTTTTGCTACGTTTGGAGATCTGGCTACGAGATTTATAAATCATTTCTAGTTGCCTGTCTGTTATGATGTCGGGACTGAACTCCTAGCTAATTTTAAGCAGGACGATGCAACCCACATTTCTGATCATATTCAGGAATGGCGGAGAAGGAAGAGGCTTATTAAAGCTCATATTCTGGGAGAATTCCTTTTGGAATGGTTTTTGAAATCTCTGCAGTCAGATATTTCTAAGGATGTATCCCTGTCCGGGGTATTTTCTGAGGAACAGGCTATTTTCAGGGCCCAGCAGCTTGAATTGATATATTCTCAGTCTGGTGTCCTTCATAAATATTTGCCTAATGCTCCTCGCTCCAAATTAGACATATCCAAGACTAAACCCGGTCCTCATGGTGACGGACTTATTGGGTCGATCAATAGTGGTGCAGCTAACCTGCTTAGTCAATTGCAGCAGTTGTCTATACAATCTGCTTCTTCTGGTCAGGCTGTGCCTGCTGAGTCATCACCTTCTCAATATTTGTCGGTAAATTCCGTTCAGACTTCTAACCCTAAAGAAAATCAACAATCCGAAGGGAAGAAGAAGGGACGGAACAATAATAAGAAAAAGGGAAAGAATGGGAAGGGTAATGCAAATAAATCCAATGAGCATGTTGGTGAGGGTCCAAAGGATAAAAATAAAGTGAAGTTTCCATGCAAGTTATGTGTTGGAGACCATCTTACTCACCTTTGCCCTAAAATTCAGGATGCGCAGCGCTTGTTAGCTCAGCAGGGTTCTTCTAGTTCCTAGGCTGTGTTGACAAACCCTTTTCCCCAAGGGAAACAGCTAGTTGTTGGCGCGAATCAAAATACTGGGGCTTCCTCCGGGGGCACCCAAGAAGGGGAAACTCCATCAAACATATACATGATGAGTGCTCACGTGGATATCACCACGAGATCCCGTGATTATGGCGAAGATGAGTCTTTGAAAGCCAAAGGTGCTCTCGATGCTACTAAGCCGCTTCATATCACGAAGCCTACTGTCAAGCTTATACCTCGGATGCCCAAAGCATCTACTAAGCATACGACGAATAATCCAAATGCCAGGGCTGCCAAGAACTACTCTATTGTGGAATATCTGGCGCAGAGTCCTTGTGCCATGTTAGCTCTTGAGGTGCTCCATTCTTGTCCGGCTCAGCCCAATGCTCTGCTCACTGCTATTGGGGCTATTGATCCAAAGAAATATCTTATGATTACATTCGATATGACTAATTTTAAAAAGAGACTCCCCCATCATATGGATTTTCATATTAAATCATCGTACCAGAAATTCAATATTTTCCGGACGGTCGTTGATGAGGGCGCTTCCACATGTGTGATGTCTCTCACATGTTGGAAGGGAATTGGATCTCCCGCAGCTGTTCCATTTGCTACTCTTTTGACTGCGTTTGATGGTCATTCTCACAGACCGCATGGTATTGTCCCAAATTTTCCCATTTGTGTTGGGGGAAAAACTGTAAATATAGAGGTTGAGATAGTTGATGCAAGCTTGGAGTACAACCTTCTGTTGGGGAGAAACTGGATTTATGAGATGGATGCCATTGCATATTCATTATTTCGGATTATTTGTTTCCCTCATGAAGGGAGGATTGTTATGGTGGATCAACTGGACTGTTCTCCTGTAGACCCGAATGCATCTACTGACTCAACTATTCCAAAGTTGGATAATGCCAAGTCGCCTGTTGAGAATTTAGGGGTTGGAATGTATTCTTCTTTGATGGGTACTTTTGATATTCCACCTCCTACTATTCATATAAATGCAATTTCATCCTCTAGGGCTCCTCTTCGAAGAGAGTTCTTCAGAACTCATTATTTTTCGGACCCTTGGACCTTACCTTCCCCTACCTCCACATTAGCGGAAGGTCAAGTGGGTGGAATGGCATTTCCAATGTCTGCAGCTGAGATTTCTTATCAATCTATTGTTGACTCTGCAGAGTCCATTCCAACTTCTCTTTCTCCAGAGGAGTTGGATGGCGATGGGCTCTGGCTTGGACACTTAGTTCTTCTTCCGCCCAGGATTGCCTTGATACCACTCTTCCATCTGAAGAGGCCATCCTGGAAGCTATGACTGGTATAGATAGACCATGGGATGATTTGCATCATCGGTCTTACTTTTTACCTAATTTGAGCGAAGTTGAAACAAGTTTTCCAAGTCCTCAGTCTCCTGGTCCTGTTCACCCAGTCCTGAACCCTTTAGCACCAACACAGGTTTATGCTGAAGGGAACATGGATGTGATTTCTCCTACTATCCCGGTGAACATTTCCAGGGATCCCAATATTATTGAGAATGTCTTCATCCGAGCTGAATGTTCCCGTGAAGAGATTCAGATTTACACCGAGCTCTTTAAAGAGTATAGGGATGTATTCGCTTGGTCTTATGAGGAAATGCCTGGTATAGATCCATCTATTGTCTAGCATGAGATCAAGACTTACGAAAACGCTAAGCCTGTGAGGCAAAAACTTCGTCCGGTCAATCCTAGGAAGGCAGCAGCTATCAAAGCTGAGGTGGAGAAGCTGCTTAAGGCGGGATTCATTTTCCCTATTCCTTTGACTGAATGGGTTTCAAACCCTGTTCCCGTAGATAAAAAACAAGGAACAATTCGAGTTTGCATTGATTTCAGAGACCTAAATAAAGCATGTCCTAAAGATAATTACCCCACACCATTTATCGATCAGATCATTGACGAGTGTGCCGGTAATGAGATTTTCTCCTTCATGGAAGGTTTCTCCGGATATAATCAGATTACTATCCGTCCTGAAGATCAGCATAAGACTGCCTTTATTTGTCCCTGGGGTACGTTTGCTTACAAGAAGATGCCTTTTGGTCTTAAAAATGTTGGGGCTACCTTTCAGCGGGCCATGTCATATGCCTTCCACGACATCAAACATATTATCGAGGCATACTTGGATGATTTAGCTGCTCGTTCTCGAAAGAGAATTGATCATCCAGCTCACCTCTGTCAAGTATTTGAACGATGCCATTTCTACAAGATTAGGTTGAATCCGATCAAGTGTGTTTTTGCGGTCACATCCGGTCGGTTATTGGGATTTATAGTGTCTAGGGAAGGGATTAGGGTAGATCCCTTCAAGGTTGAGGCAATACTTCGGTTGCCTCCCCCGTCGTCTATTCGTCAACTTCAAAGTCTACAAGGAAAGGCTAATTTTCTTCGGAGATTTATCGTAAATTATGCTGAAGTTACCAAAGGATTTATGAGATTGTTGAAGAAGGGAGTTCCATTCTTTTGGGATGACTTCGCTCAACACTCATTCGATGCTTTGAAAAAAGTGTTGACCTCTGCTCCTTTATTGAGTCCACCTGATTATATCAGGGATTTCCTTTTGTATCTTGCAGCAACAGAGTCTACCATTGGTATGGTTCTGGTTCAGGAGGACGATGCTCTGGCAGAGCATGTTATATACTATCTTATTCGAGGCTTGGTAGGACCTGAACTCCGGTATACTCCGATAGAGAAGCTAGCTTTAGCAGTTGTTCATGCTGTGCAGCGACTCGGGCATTACATTCTTCTACGAAAAACTTATGTTTTGGCAGCAGCCAATCCATTTCAATTTGTTCTCAGTAGGCAAGTGATTGGGGGCAAATACAATAGATGGATTGTGATTTTGCAGGAATTTGATCTTGAGTTTATGTCTGCCAATTCCAAGAAATCATTAGTTTTCGCGAAATTAATCTCTAATTTTCCCTGTGGAGAAGAGATAGTCTATGATGAATCCTTCCTGGATGAACATTTGTTTCTTATCTCTCCACAGGATCCTTGGTATGGAGATATCATTGTGTATCTTCAGACTGCGAAGTTTCCCTCTACTTTTTCGAAAGATGAGCGCCGTAAGTTGCGTCACTTGGCTAAAAATTACTTGATTATTGGTGATGCTTTATACCGTCGAGGGGTTGATTCAATCCTGAGACGTTTCTTAACTCTCGAAGAAGCTGAGGCTGTGCTGAATGATTGCCACAGTGGAGCTTGTGGTGGTCATTTATCTGGGCTTGCTACAGCCCAAAAGATCTTGCGTGCTGGGTACTTTTGGCCTTCGATTTTCAAGGATTGTATGGAGTCGGTCAAAAAGTGTCATCCATGTCAAGTTTATACTCGAAAAATGCGCGCTCATCCAGCTCCGCTTTTTCCAGTCATTACTGTCGGTCCCTTTACAAAGTGGGGTATTGATTATACTACTTGTAACCTGCCTTCGGCTAAAGGTCACAAGTACATTATTGTAGCAATAGACTACTTTACGAAGTGGGTCGAGGCTATGCCTACTTTTGGGAATGATGGTGAGACTGCAGCTCTTTTTATTTTCAACTAGGTCATTGCTCGTTTTGGTATTCCTAGAGAGATTGTCATTGATCATGGCAGTCATTTTCAGAATAGCATGATGGCTGAGTTGGCTCTAAAATTAGGTTTCCGGCAGGAGCATTCATCTCCGTATTATCCTCAGGTCAATGGGAAAGTGGAAGCCGTGAATAAATCCTTGAAGATTATTCTTCAAAGGATGATTAATAAAGCTCGATCCAATTGGCATATCATGCTATATCCTGCACTTTGGGCATACAGGACGTCAGTGAAAACTGCAACTGGCTTTACTCCGTTTCAGCTAGTTCACGGGTTGGAATCCATATTTCCCATTGAATGTGAGATTCCTTCTCTTAAGTTAGCTGTTGAACTTCTTCCTGACACTTCTAGTCTTGAAGAACGTCTCCTTCATCTGGAACATCTCGATGAGCAGCGTCGGGATGCCGCCACGATGAATGAAGCGCATAAAAACCGAGTTAAAGTTTAGTACGATAAGGCGGTCAAGCCTAGGGTTTTTTCGGAAGGTGACCTTGTTTTGGTCTATGCCCAAGAAAAAGATGCCCTGGGGGCAGGAAAGTTTAAGTCTATGTGGTATGGCCCCTTTATCGTTAAAAAATTCCTTAAAAAAGGAGCATATACCTTGGTTGATTTTGAAGGGAATGAGTTGCCGGAGCCTAGAAATGGGCTCTATTTGAAAAAGTATTATGCCTAGGCTTCAGCCTGGCATTTTTCTTTTGTATATAGTAGTTTTTCTTTGTACATATCTGGTTTTTCGATCTTTGATGGGATGGTGACGTTTTTTATCTGCTTTGGCAGGTTGTGTCGAATGTCATGAGTCATTTTGGTTTCGCCGATGGTGCTAGTAGACACACCTGGAACTTGGCTTCCGCGGCTTGGGTGCTTCATCATCCATCCGGTCAGCTGTTAGTATCAAGAGGAGTCTGCATTGGTCCTGCTTCCAATAATATAGCAGAATACACTGCAATTATTTATCTACTCTCGGAGGAAATATCTTTGGGTGTTGATTCATTGGTAGTTTTCTTGGACTCCCAGCTGGTGGTGTCACAGTTGAACAATACTTATCGGGTTCGAGATCCATTTTTACTCTGGTTGTTCTTGAGGGTACATTTGTTACAAAGATCATTTCAATTTTTAACTTTCATTCATATTCCTCGAGCTGACAATTGGATGGCAGACTCATTAGCTAATCAAGCAATTGATTGGCATATTAATCATTCAATACATTAAAATTTAATCATCAAAAACATCATACATTTGTCACATCACATCATAAATCGTTGTATATATCATCAGAGTGTTCAAAAAATTATACAAAAATTTGGATCCATAAGTCATACAAAATTAGGGCTTATGCCCGATCATGTTCAAATCTCAAAAAATATACAATCATCTGGTAAATCATATCTATCTACTTCTGT
Organism: Pinus albicaulis; assembly: GCA_034641835.2. Lineage (NCBI taxonomy): Eukaryota > Viridiplantae > Streptophyta > Pinopsida > Pinales > Pinaceae > Pinus > Pinus albicaulis. Next base: position 926,032,008 of record CM076574.1, on the reverse strand, counting down.
GGTCCCTGCCCAGAAGTTGTGTTCCTATAGAACACGATCACAGTCACGACTTGGCGGAATAACTACACCCAGTCACGAGGTACTCCCACTACCCGTCTCTGGATGGCCTTGGGTAGATCTTCCACTGCAGCCATAGGCACTTGGCGGGTTAAACCCTCCAAGTTCCTCTGTACAGCATGGAGGGTTTTGTCTGAGTCTACTGTTTTCGCCTCGCCTCTGCGGCACTTATGTCATGGGTAGCCATCAGGATGGACTGGTCCAATATCTGTATCATGATCATTACGATATTTTAAGTCACTTTGAATCCAACCAAAAGCATGTTTCATTTTTTCACACATATTGAAAAAATCCAAAAAAAATCATATAATTAAAAAATTGCAATCTTACCGACTGTACCCCATCCCGCGCCAGGTGGAAGGATGAGGTCTGGATTGCCATGGAAATCCATCCCAGCATAGAGATAGTCCTCCACAGTGATGATTTGTTCTCCCCACCATTGGAAGAACTCGTCATCCCAGGTGGTTCGGGGAACTTCACTTCCCCCCAGTCTCTTCATCCAGTCAGCCCATCGGGAAATTCTTGGGTCTCTTGGGCTACTGATAGAAGAGATCACTTTGGGTCTCAGCCCAGGAATCTTCTCGAAGAAGAACGTTATCAAGATTGTACCATATCCGAAATGTTTTTTTTTTTGTTTTTCGGATGGAAGTCAATTGTTGCTTCATGTTCATTAGTAGAGCTGTGCACCAATCATATATATGAGTTAAGCATTCCATAGCTATACTCATTTGAGTCCTGGATGCCTGGTGTAAGGAAGCAGATCCTGCTACTCTGCCAATGGTAAAAAGGAGAATTTTCATGTGCAAGTCTCTTAAATCTCTTATAGCAATTTGAGTCCCAACTTTCTTGGACCCCTCTACGCAGTAGACGTGGACATAGTCATCCATGGTTAGCCCTCCCAAAGGCTTTCCATGAAAATCTACTGGTTCCCCCCTCCGGGAGAGTCCAGTAATAAAATAGATGTCTTCCACCTCGATACGTATGGGCATTTGATCTATTATGAAGCAATCTTCTTCCGGTTCCCAATAATTCACAAGCATTTCGAGCAACCGGACATTACTCTTCATATTTGGAATTTTGAAAAATTTGAGCAATCCACAATTTCGGAGAATATTGAGCGATAATTGATCCTGCATTACTTCATTGTCAATGGCACTATGCTCACGTTCTCTCCATGATATATTCATCCTGCAAAAATTCAATAATTTGTCCATTAGAATCATGTTTTTTAATTTCGGGTTACGCATACGTGACTTTCTCTATACACAGTCGCGTATATACGTGGCTTGGTCAATATAAACCCGCATATGCACAGAACCATAATTTTAAACAAATAATTCTACGGTGAAATTTCCAAATTTCTACTTTATTTATGGAAAATTTTGATAACAAAGATGGATTAAGAGCTTACCTGACAAATTCGGTGAAGTTTGACGGTCGATTGCTCCTGTTTTGACGAAAGAGGCTTTTTCTCCAGAGCTCTTTTTCCCAATTCAGCAAGTAACAATGAACCAAATGTGAGGTAACTTGTGTATTTATGCCCAAAAATTGAAAATTTTCACAAAAATTTGTTATGCTTATTTTTTCAATCTATCTTAAGCTGCATAACCCGGATGCTTGGAAGTGCCCAGATTGGTATATTTTCAGGTACATTTTGATGAAGTCGAGATTTTTTCTGGTTTTTGATCCATGACTACTGACCCGTCATGGCAGGTATATGATCTTCACTGGCATATAGGTTAGGAAATCCACTTTCCGTTGCATTTTTCATACTAGCCTCCATTCTGATCACTTGCCATAGGGTCGATCCCATCAGGTCATGAGTATTTCACCCATTTCACTCGCCGATTATTTAATCATGACTTGGTGGTAGAGCCTTCCTTTACATGGGCTTCCTAGTTAGTTCCTCACTAGCACTTGTTGCCCATGCTGCGTTTTATGTAGGCTCGGGAGTCCTCTTTAGTCCCGCCATGACTTATGTGTTGAAGCTTCATTCTTCTTCTTCTTCACTATCATTTTTCTGGCCATTACCCTAGAGGCTCCCTGGTGTTGTTAAGTTGTATTATTGCATTGCATATTGGCTACTTGTTTATCCTGGCCTTTAGCCGGCTTCATTTTGGACTCGATGTTTAAGCCAAATTTTGACCTTGACTGTCTGTACAAGTTAACCATTGCATGCACTTAGCTATCGCGACTTGACACCCTTTTACCCATGGATGGAACATTCCTTTGAGTATCGCTGACCAGTTTCCGCCTCCTTGCATTGAGCATAGGATCGTTCCAATCCCAGGAACTAGTGCATCTGTTTCTTGATACTCGTTCCATCCATTGTACCATAGCATTCTTTTATTCTTTTTCAGGCTTATTATATGAAAAAGACAAAAAAATCAAATATAACAAAAAGAGCGGGAACGGGATGTAACTTCGTAATTTGATGGCAGTACAGTGTCAGTTTGTCGCCCTTGAACAAAGCACATACACTTATATATTTCCTTCATTTGGGATGGTTTTAGTTTTGACCTAGGTTCAGCCTTTGCCTTGTTTCACTTGTCAGTCCTCCCCCGGTTGGTTATCTCTTCCAATCATATGGAGAGTTTGTTCTGCCTCCTGCATAACAGACTTATACAGTGTCACTTTTTACTGCCATGGTCATCACAAGTCGTGCTTTTGTTCAAGGGAAGTTTAGCCTGAGTCGGCCATTCTGCGGTGTCTCTTGACTCATTATTCAGTCGGCCTTCCCGGTCTTGTCAGTATCATGTTCTATCACATCAGATGTTTTGGTCTTCCGCTCGTGCTGGTTTGAGAAGGTCCCTATTGACTTCTTGCCGGTGGGTTTGTCTCTTATCGACTATGACACATTGCTCTGAGAGAAAACCTAGAGCCGCACCTTGGGCCTATTTTCATCATTGATAGGTGACCTCGTGCTCAGCATTTGATCATCATCATGGGTCTTTGACTGAGTGGTTTCCCCTGTGTTTGACGTCAGCACACATTATCACACTTGGGATTCGTGCAGTACCTTGATTTCCATTTGACCCTATCGGTGGATTTCTCGCCTCTGTGTTAGCTTTCATTATTGGTTGGTTCAGAGGGTTTCTTCCATGTGCTAGCTTCATCTTGTGCATGTCGGAAACGTACTTCGGTTTTGGTTCCATCACTCTACTTCGTCCGATTCCTTCCAAATCTTGGCCTGCGGGTTACACTCGCGCTGGACTGATGTGGGATGCCTTAATGCCTTCCTTCCAGCAGATCTTTTCCCATCGACTCCGACTCATTGCTCTGGGAATAAGGTCTAGAGTCTTTTTGTCAGTACCTTAGGGTTTGCAGTCATCAGTGGCAGAATCTTTGCTATCGACAGTGGGGATTCATCATTGCCTCCTAATTGGTAGATTCTTCCAAGTGTTCGACTTCAACTCATTCATTCGCACTTGTTAGATTGTACTGGGGCACCTTGACACTCATTTTCATTATTGGTGGGTTGTCTCGCATTGGTTAACGGTTTACATTATTGACCGGTAATCCAACGATTTCTCACATGGTCGACTTCAGCTCATTTATTCCCATTGTGTAGAATTGTGCTGTCAAGATCGGTGAAGACCTCAGGTTGCATCAACATCTTTCGATTCACTTTTGACAGTCCATTCAGTTTCTTCCAGTGATGTCGTCCACCCTTATATGTTGCAGTGTCAGTACAGCAACATCCTATATGTTGGCTCCCGAGTTGTGTGATTGTACCATATATTCCACCCCTTATGATTTGGTACTTGGAGATTCAGTTACTTTTATGATCAGACATCTAGTTTCAGCATCATTGATCAACTTTCTATATGTGATACTTGGACGTCGATTCCGAATTGTACTTCTGGCCCCTGCTTAGACGATTCATTATGTACTTTCAGTTCAGCTATAATTGTATACATTTTGGATTCATCATGTACTTTCTATATGATATATTTTTGACTAAGCATGGCTATGCCCACCTTAGCATGAGTTGAATCTCTATTTTCTTTCATTGGTTTTTGGTAGGCTGAAATCTGGTGAAGTCCTCTCTTGTCCATGTGAAGTTCTTTCTATGTGCATAATACATTTCGGCCATAATGTACCCCTTATGACCTCATATATTAGGGGGCATCTGTTATAGCATCGTTTTTCACCCTCATGTGATTCATGATTGTCTCTTTCGCCTTGGGCACCCATTCCCACAGACTTGAACAAAGTTCATAAAAAACAATGTTTAAAATCCCATATGCGGGTATGCCCAGACTTTTCCACGTGTATACGCTAGTCCATACACACTTTTCTGCGTATGCCATTAAAATCATTAAAAATATATATAAAATTCTCTATTTTCGGGCTGGGTTGATGGTTACTCCAGTAGTTCAGCCACCCCAGCACGTGGCCAATTGTTTCCAACTGATTGAAACTACTTTGAGCAAGTATAAAAGCCCCTCACATGCATGGCCTAAGGGGGATAGAGAAATTTATAGACATTATACTTTGTTGGAGCCCCAATTCAAGTCTGATTTCCCGTGCCTCCTGCACTTTCCCAGATTTTTACAGGAAACCCTTGTTTCCTGGAGATGTTCATCAGTTTATATGTCATCTCATGTGCACAAGTCTTGAAAATATCCTAGCGAGGCAAGGGTGGGACGGATCCGGACAACGGTCTGTTCGAAGATCGTGGAAGGATTCAGGTGATCTCTCCACTTTTTATTGCTGTACATGCTGTTCGTAATGAAGAAGAACCACCTTTTTCTTCAATTCACGTGTTAATATCTACTTGCATATGTGAAAAGATCATTATTTAAGCATTTATTATTGTTTATATGATGTTTCACATGGATTAAACTGACATTTAGGAGAAATATATGTTGTACAACTAGATTTATGTGCATGTTCTTTCTTGATTTCCAGGTTGAAGAGGAAGAAGGGTTGCTGTGGGTTTGGACCTCGCGGGATCTACATCAAACGTAGGATTACGGGTGAGTTATATTATCGATGTTATCTAGTTTTTAGCGTAAAAGTGTGGTTGTGTGAGTCCTTCTTGAATAGCATGCTCTGATCTGTGGAGGTTTTGACCCAACAAACCTCTAGGGAGTTATTTCCCAAAACAGTAGATCTTTGGCCCGAAGATCTAATGTTCTCGAATCCATTTCCCACTCAAATCTCCAAAAGAAATAATCGCACATTTTCAATGAAACATAGGCAGTTTTCACTTGGAAACACATCATCTAGAGAACAGTATCGTGTTCCCCCAGGGAAAAACCATTTACCACCCTTTCCTTGCGCGAAAACCACCCAGTTTCCTGCAAAATTGTCATCCTCCATTTCCGTACCAAATTCAAAATTGCGTCGTTTTCTCCCATTTTTGCTTCTGGAATCCCTTTTCCCCTACTATTCCTCCGCCTTTGCAAACACTCCACAACCATTCCTCGAGCCTCTGAAGTAGTTTTATCCATCAAAACACAGGTTTTATTTAATAAATCTGTTTATGTTGCAGGTTTTTTGGTAGTCCAAAGTTGCAGGCCATCCCACAGTCAAATTGAGTGAAAATGAGCTTTTGGATGATGATCCAAAGGATAAAAAATACGAAGAAAAATGTAATATCCTTTTTTCAGGGTTTGCTAGAATAGGGTCTAGAAGGACGCTGTATCAGGAAGCCAATGCAAGAATAAGCTGAAAGGGGACTTGGATCCCTTTTTTTACCCTTCATACATTACACTTCCAAAATATTAGCTCAAATAAATAACCCTTGGTGGGTTATTCATATCCTCCACTCCTAGGTATCTCCAACAATGCTCAAATGGAGAGCTACAACAATATATGAACTTCAACAAGTAGCAGTAGTGAAACATCATTACATATGGTGAAATAAGATAGCATAGCCATTATATTATGTTAAATATCAAATAGATATACAAGAACTTGAGGAAATCCCTCTCAATATAGGCCAGATCAGCCCCAAGATAGATGTACATGCAACAGTGAAAGTGTACAGCTACACAACCCAGAAACAAGCTATGACTACGCAATCCATGAGGGAAAATGATTGAAAACTGATATGTATACAAATATGTAACAATAAAAAGCTCAAATAAGGTGGGGGAGCATGATCTCAACCCCGGAGAACAATATTGTAACAATCTTCCAAGGGATTAGCCAAAATGGACAAAATGGAAAAATGCCGGAGTTGTTGGTAGCAGAAACAACTCAATAACAATAAAAAAGTGGATAAGGATGGAAATTCTACAAATGATGAATAAACCTCCTCCAATGATCTTCAAAGTGAAAGGATGCTCCCTTCACTGAAGATTACACCCTCCAATCCACAGTGTGAACCCTTCCTACAAGTGCCCTCTGAAAATAACACAATATGAGGAAGAGACTATGCTGGGAATGAGATGAAACATATGACCCAATTCCAAAATTTGCAATGAAGCTTTGCAATATTCCTCACCGATCTCCTAGAGAAATAATGAGCTCATCCTCTGCAAAACTAGCTCTGGAAGTGGGTGATAGTGAATCCTCACTACAACCCCGAGCAACTCAATGTTTCTACCAAGTTGGAAAATGTTATAGTTGCATATGGTTACATTGGCCTCCAGCCTAGATGTGAGGAGAATGAAGAACATGTCCTCCAAATCTTCCCAATGAAGGAGAGGAATCTTCTAAACATAAATATCCCTTGTGCTAATCAGCACAACTATCCCAGTTGAACAACTGGAGAGAGCAGAGAAAAATTGAAATCTTTAAAATAATGAGCAATGGCTCTCCTTCCCTCTTTTATGCCAAGAGGAGGCTTCCTTGTCATAGACCCCACCCATTAGGGCTTCTCTCATCCAATAATATCCCTCCTATCAAAACTGTGTTGTCTTCTCATGTAAGATATTCCTCCTTAGGCAGCATTGTTTGACTTGGTCAAACTTGACCTAGCCTTCTTGTATTTTCCCCTTTTCACACTAGGAGATGTCAATTAAGCTACTTAAGTGACCCTTTTTCACATTAGGAGTGTTTATTGTGCTTCTTCATGGGCCCCCTTACCCATTTTATTCTTTTTATTAAAAGGAAAGTAAAATTAATGTTCCAATTAACTTAATTAAAATTTTGGAACATTACAGTCCTCCCCTCCCAAAGATTGCTTGTCCTCAAGCAAGTGCAAGGGTAGAATAATTCTTCTTCTCCTCTCCTATAGCACCCATGTATTATGATCTCTTGCAATTAATAGGATACTATCTCATCATTTAAGCTCCCACATTTCTCCTCCTCGGCATATAAATTAGCTACCAAGCTATCATCATGAAATAGTGAAGTGCTCAAGAGAGTGGCAACGTGATGTATAGAGGTCCTCCCAAGGCATGGAGTCTGAAATGTGTTGGTAGGCATTCTCCCCATGTGTAACCTCCATCCTCAAGCAATCAACCATGCAAAATGAGTCACCTTCCAACTAGGAAACTCTGGAAAATCATCCTCCACCTTGGGCTCATGTAGAATAGGTGGGCTGGAATCCTAAACATGGTAGGATTCATAGCCTACCCATGTTGTCCTCTTCTCCACTTATGATAAGTGTGGAGTGAAAGCTGAACTTGGGTTGCAATAGTGTTGCGCTCAAGTGGCAAGATGAAGTCTATATCTCCAAGGATCTCTCCTTCAACGCTACAAATCAAGTTGGCCCAAATCATCTCATATGTGATGAGTTGGAAGTCATCATCACATGGCATCCCATCAATCTTATGGTTCACCTCATGGAGAAATAATTTTCTTATCATGGTGACCATATCATCTTTCATACTCCCCTTAGAGCATGTACTGCAAAAAGTATGAAGGTATTCTCCCCAAAGAGCACATCATCCAATGTGTCTCTCCTTCCATATGATACATCTGGGGCTGCTGCTGATATATGGCTAAAACATAATGATATTCAAGAGAAAACCAAGCCATCTCATCAAATACAACACCCATGGGGTGTGTTATCACCAAAATAGGACCCTAATAGATTGCTAATCAGACTACCTCAATTTAAATATTTCAAAACAATATTTTAGCTGAGGCTTAGCCTCCTCAGCCTAAGAGGGCTCTCTCAAGGGTTAATGATTTTGTATAATTATAGATGGCTAGCTATATGGTTTGTGGTTTTATATGTTTGGAGGTTGAAAGATAAAGACAAGCTACCATTGGGCTATGGAGTCTGTGATAGGGATAAGATAACAAAATAGCTCTTCTTATAAAACTGAGGCTTGTATATACTTCAATGAAAGGATGACACATTCAGGAAAGCCTCAATTTCTTGAGGTTCAAAGGAAATCATAGGATGTGTGCATGAATTTTGAATCATGATACATCAAGGTATTGAAAGGACAGTATTTAACAGAGATTTATCCAATATTAACACTTAAAGGAAGTTAGAGCATGAATGACCATGAATTCTGAGTTATAAGCATCAAACATTGAATGAAACCATCCACAAATAGGACCTAAGAACTCTGTTCACCATAAATTAACACTTAAAGGAAGTTACATCATGTTCCCATGAATTATGAGTAATAATCATCAAAACTATGGAAGTAAAACACATAATAGAAGATAAAGCTCACTGAAGTACACTTAGAATCTCAGCTTCAGAAAAGTTAAACTGCTTCAGTATATATCAGCTCCTCCAAAGTATTTACAAAAGTAGCTAGTCATTACATCCTTGGATTCCTTCTAAACATTTGAGAAGAAATTCAAATTTGACACCTATCAACTTCTAAACAAACTTCATTTACAAACTGACAGTAAAACTGTCTTTTTACAGTCCTAATACAACTAGGACTAAAACACTATTTATTACATCTTAAAAAACTTTAACAACCTTATCTAATCATTTAAAACTATTTTTGACAGCTAGACTTCGACCATGATATTGCTCATCTTATTGTTGTTAGACCCATCAACCTGCTTCTTATCTATTCCTGCAAAATAGGAGCATGTTTCCTATATAGTAGCTGAATGCTTCTTTCTAGTCCTTTTGAATCAATTGCTGAAGAAGAATTGGAGCTCAAAACTTGTGGAAAATGTGCTATGACTTTCACTTGAATTTGACCTGCCAGTTGTACAAATCTCAACTTTCAAAATGGTGTAACAGTTATCAATATTACTGCGCTACGAAACTACTGAGTCTGTTGTTTTCGTAGCGTAGACCTTTCCTTTTTAAATCATACTTCAAACCCCCATTTTATATGTGCCAACCCTCTGGATCTTCATTTGTATTCTTGATATACCTCCCACCAACATCAAAGCCCAAAAAAAAACCCTTGTCACCTTTGAAAATTTGCAAAAATATTTCAAACTGCATTCTACAGCAGTTTCGTAGTGCTCTACAAAACTGTTGTGTGTCACCTTTAGCAGTTTCGTAGCACGCTACGAAACTGCTCAGTCTTCAATTTTCACAGCTTCTTTCCAAAAATTAGGTTTTCAACCCCTTTAATAATATATTTTCAGGTGTATATCAACCTTCATAATCCCTAACATCATCTTTAAACAACTCCAAAAAATGAGACTTACTGTTTCCACTTATTTTAGTTGTGGCTGATCTTCAAATTGGGCTAGCTATATTTCCAAGTCTTCTACTCTCCTCTTAAGCTTTCTATTGTTTTCCCTTAGCTTGGTATTGACCATCCTAATGAGCTTTGCTTCTTTGATTGCAGGTAGGGTCCATATGAAGAATTGGGCTTGACTATCAATTAATTCAGGGTTTGGATTTTTCTCCAACTCCCATAGTCCTTTCATCCTTTCGAAGTTTTCCCTTTCTTCTGCATGCACTCTCACCTTTTTCTTCAACTTATCAATCTCATTATTTTCCAATATGAGTTTGTCTTTGACATATTCATAGATGCTCTTTTCCTTCTGAATATTGAAAACCCTTTCTTTGTCTTCTTCAGGAATTAAAAAAGATATACTTGTGGTTTCTTCAAAAACATTAGCACTTTCATCTCTTGTTTGATCTTTCTCTAAGTCTGACTGCTTCAACTTCTTGGAGTGCCTAGTTGTGGGTTTTATGGGTTTGAAGATAAACTCTGCCACATCATCCTGAAAATCTAACCTTTTTGATGTCTTCAATTTCTTTGGTTTGCCACCACCTGTATCTAGTTTGATGAATTCTGCTTGCACTAAGGGAGACTCTATAATGTCAATAGCTTGAATTATATCATTAAAATTACCTTTTGACCCCTCTGTACTTGCAAACTTACCTTTTTCCTTTAACCTTTGAATCCTAGTCAACCTCATTTGATCTATTTTGTTTGTTGAATGCTCTAGAATTGTCTCCTTAACTAGAGTTTTCTTCTTCTGTGCAGATTTAGGAGTATCTTGGATTTTCAATGTTGTTCCTATCATTGGTTCTTTAACTTGTTTTCGAGGCTTGAGCTTAACAAATCTCCTTGAATTTGTTTCTACAAGGGCAATAATCTTTGATGGAGTTTTCTCTTTAGCTTGAGGACTAACACATGTTCCTTCAATCCCAGTTCTACTAAAAAAGAGGAATTCAGCCCAATCTTTGTTTGGGTTCTGCAACACATGTAAGACTATTAACTTAACTAAGCCATGGTGAAATAATGAGGTTTCACATGACTCAAATTTCATTTGTACCTTATCAGACATCTTAGCCAAACTTATGAAAAGATAAAAAGGTAAATCCAAAGATATTATCCCTGTGAAATGAAGAACAAGTTTAAAGTGATACGTATACACCTTGTGATATCTTCCTTCGTAGGTGAAGTACCTCTGAATATTTTAGAGAAAATTGGAAAATGTACCTTTGACATAGTTTCTTGGCACAGCCTTGTTCAAGTCAACCTCCAAAAACTTTGGTTTTAGAAATATTTTGCAGGGTACCGTGTCAAATTTGAAAATTTTAAACCACTTGTCTTCTCCTCTCAGAATTTATGTAATTGTTGATATCACTTCAGGGGAAATTGGTAAATTTAGGAATCCAATTCTTGAGTTTTAACCTATGAATTTTGTGGCAAATTTGTTGGTGACTTGAGTGTACCCTCCTTGAATTTTTTCACAAAACCTCCAACAACCAACTTTCTTAAAAGTTGCTTCGACAAAATTATCTTTTGTAAGGGCTTCAACACCTTCAGGTTCAGTCCTTAAGCAATGACCAGACCTATGACTCCTTCTTTCTTCAACCATTTTCCTCTTGAAATCTGTATCTTCAGAAATATGAAATAAACCCTGTGCCTTCAGCAAATTAGCAATCAAACTGTTGAATGAGCAACCTCGCTTGATAAATGAGTTCAGTTCTGCCTTGCTTGAAATATAGTTTTAGTGAACTCTAATCCTTCACCACTAATTGCTTCTCCAAAACATAAACATGCATGCATGCATTATTCTTCTTGCATGAGACAATTGAAGTCAAAAACAGCCAACTGTTTTCAAATTTGAAAGTACCAATGACAATCTAGCCCCTAATCAATGACATATGACCCCTAATAATTATAATAAATGGTTGCATGCGTGAATGAGAACTCGTGAATGACACCTAATGATGAAAAAAATTAACTATATTTGACAGATGTGATAGCTTGGACACAAAACTGAGAATCCCTGATTTAGTAGCACATGATTTGCAAATTTGGTTATTTGTGCTATGAAATCACAAGCATTTTTGTAGTGCAAAATCAATTTTTTACACTAAGCGCACTACGAAAACGTGGTTTTGTGGCTTATTCATTAAATCTTCGAAAAAAACTTTAAATGAGGGTTTTAAAACATGGCATAAGGTATTTGAATAATGAAACAAGGTTGATGAACATTGTTTGGTGATGGAATGACATCTTTAACTCATGATCTAGACCTTAAAAAAAAAAATGACACTAACCCTATCTTAGCATTATGACTTAGGAACAAGTGTAACTGACCAAGTTTCAAAATTTTTTTATAGTGATAATAGTGGCTCCACTTGGGATAGTGTGCCCTCGTGGTACACTAAGAAGCTACAACACTAGTGCCATCCATGTTTATAATAAAACTCTGAAATTCTGGCCAATCTGCTCCCCAAGATTTAATTATTTATGCAAGAAGGACTCAAACTACACCTACTAAAATGCTTAGTCAACCTTGAGCTTATTCACATACTCCTACCTACCCTAGCAGCTGTAATCTCCATTTGTAGCTCAAGGAACATGAAATGTCCAATGAAGCCATTCATTTATCTGATTTGACACTTGAATCTCTTGATCGTGCTTGAAGCAAAAATAAACATGATACTGAAATAACCGAGGCATCATGAGATATATCTGATCTTCATAATGGAAATATAGTTGGAAATCTGGACTATAGAACCTTTCCATGTAGCCAACTATAGGATCAAAGAAGACTTGGTTAGTTTGATTTTTCTTATGATATTTTGCAGCTTTGGATAGCACACCAACACCAATACTTCGATCATCTACATAAGGCTTCCGCTATTTGCTCTCAAACTAATCCTCAAATTGATTATTAGGAACACTGTATTCTTCCTCAATCTCAAAAGAGAAAGGAAGCAACACCCTCTCTTTGTGTTCTTCCATATACAACTTTCGAAAAGAATAATCATGATCATGAAAATTATATGATTTAATTTGACCTTGTAAGCCTTCAATGTTTTTCTCAATGTCTTTAGCAACTTCATCCAAAAATTTCAACTTATCTTCTGTCTTGCACTCAAATGATTTTAGATAAGAAGACAAGGACAAAGAGAAATTTTCATCTATTTCTTTGTTAATATGATCATCATTCCATTGTTTGAAACCTTGAATTGAAGGAGAGTTTTCCACCAACTTTGTTATGTCTATCCATTCCTCCAAAAACATATGCCAAAAGTTTGTAAATGACTTAATAGATTTGACAGCAAAACTTTCTATCCATTGTTTATGTTTTTCTTGAAATGAATAATAGAACAACATAATGCAAACATCTTCATGTTTGACTCTAAGAAGCTCGGTAAAATCACAGAAATATGATATATGCTTCAAATTCAAACTCAAATGATCTCCATTGAATTTTGGACCATTCCTTAGAAAATATGTATCCTTGGGAAAATGATTTGGGAAACCATGAATTCCTGAAAAATTTATGCATGCATACCTTGAAATAAGAATGGCAGCATATGATTTCTTCATAACTCTAGAGGAATCACCATGAATCTATGAATTTTGAATTCTTCAACAATGGAGTCACCAAGGTAGTTCTACAGCCTCGAATAGATTCTAAGCTCCCACTACCTTCAATAGTTTAGCTTCATAATTTTCGGGAGATGTGTATCTTTAGACTCTCGGGCGATAGATGCACCAAAATGTTATCACCAAAATAGGACCCTGATATATTGCTGATCATACTACCTCAGTGTAACTATTTTAAACCAATATTTTAGTTGAGGCTTAGCCTCCTCGGCCTAAGAGGGCTCTCTCAAGGGTTAATGATTTTGTATAAAGATAGATGGCCAACTCTATGTTTTATGGTTTTGTATGTTTGCAAGTTGAAAGATAAAGACAAGCTACCATTGGACTATGGAGTCAGTGATAGGGATAAGATAACAAAATAGCTCTTCTTATAAAACTAAGGCTTGTATATACTTCAATGAAAGGATGACACATTCAGGAAAGTCTCAATATCTTGAGGTTCAGAGGAAATCAGAGCATGTGTGCATGAATTTTGAATCATGATACATCAAGGTATTGAAAGGAGAGTATTTAACAAATATTTATCCAAGCTCAACACTTAAATGAAGTCATAGCATGAATGACCATGAATTATGAGTAATAAGCATCAAAAATTGAATGAAACCATCCACACATAGGACCTAAGAACTCAATTCACCATAAATTAACACTTAAAGGAAGTCAGAGCATGTTCCCATGAATTATGAGTAATAAGCATCAAAACTATGGAAGTAAAACACATAATAGAAGATAAAGCTCATTGAAGTACACTTAGAATCTCAGCTTCAGAAAAGTTAAATTGCTTCTCTATATATCAGCTCCGCCAAATTATTTACAAAAGTAGCTAGTTCTGATAACATTTTCCAACCCTCTACAATTCGATTTCTTCCCTCTTATAGAGTAGTCATTACATCCTTGGATTCCTTCTAAACATTCGAGAAGAAATTTGAATTTGACACCTATCAACTTCTAAACAAACTTCATTTACAAACTGACAATAAAACTGTCTATTTTACATTCCTAATACAACTAGGACTAAAACACTATTTATTACATCTTAACAAACTTTAACATCCTTATCTAATCATTTAAAACTATTCTTGATAGCTAGACTTTGACCATGATATTTCTCATCTTATTGTTGTTAGACCCATCAACCTGCTTCTTATCTATTCCTGCAAAATAGGAGCATGTTTCCTGTATAGTAGCTGAATTCTTCTTTCTTGTCCATTTGAGTTAATTTCTGAAGAATAAATGGTGCTCAAAACATGTGGAAAATGTGTTATGACTTTCACTTGAATTCGACCTTCCAGTTGTAAAAATCTCAAATTTCAAAATGGTGTAACAACTATCAATACTACTGCGCTACGAAACTGCTGAGTCTGTTTTTTTTGTAGCGCATACCTTTCCTTTTCAAATCATACTTCAAACCCCCATTTTATATGTGCCAACCCTCTGGATCTTCATTTTTATTCTCCATATACCTCCCACCAGCATCAAATCCCAACACAAAACCTTTGTCACCTTTGAAAATTTGCAAAAATCTTTCAAACTTTATTCTGCAGTTTCGTAGCGCGCTACAAAACTGCTGAGTATTCATATTTCTCAACTTTCCCTCAAAATTTAAAGTTAGAAACCTTTAAAACCTAGTCTTCAGGTATAGATCCATTCTTATATCAATAACCATCAACCTTGAGAAGTTTCAAAAATGGAGCATTACTATATAACCTTCAAAGTTTATTTCAAAGATGAAACTCACTATTTAGGCTGTAGCTCATCTCCAAAATGATTTAACTGTATCTCTAAATATTCAATTCTCCTACTAAGCCTTCTATTATTAGCCCTCAGTTTTATGTTAACCATCCTGATGAACTTGGCTTCCTTGATTGCAGGTAGGGTCCAAATGAAAAATTGAGCTTGACTGTCAATCAGTTCAGGATTTGGATTTTTCTCAAGCTCCCACAACCCTTTCAACCTTTCAAACTTGACCTTCTCTTCAGCATATATTATTTCTCTTTTCTTTAATTTCTCAATTTCATTATTTTCAAGCCCGATTTTATTCTTTACCTCTTCATAGTTTCTTTTTTCCTTTTGAACCTTGAAAACTGTGTTTCTATATTATTCAAGCATTGCAGATGATGCATTTGTAGTTTCTTCAAAAACAGTAGCACTTTATTTCCCTGTTTGCTCGATCACCAAGTCTGATTGTTTCAGCTTCTTATATTGCCTTGTTGAGGGTCTTCTGGGTTTAAAAATAAACTCTTCCACCTCTTCTTCAAATTCTAACTTTTTAGATGTCTTCATTCTTTTCAATTTGTTGGCACTTGTATCTAATTTGATGAAGTCTTCTTGCACTAAGTGATATTCCTCTATGTCGATAGCCTGAAGTATGTCATTCAAATTACCTCTTTTCTCCTCAGAAACTACAGCCTTACCTTTTTATTTTAGCCTCTAAATTTTAGTCAACTTCTTTGGATTTGCTTTGCTAGTTGACTGTTCTAAAATCGTTTCCTCAACCAGGGTTTTCTTCTTCTGTATAGACCAAGGAGTCTCTTGGATATTCAATAATGTCATTGGTTCTTTCACTTGTTTCCTGGGTTTACGTTTAACAAATCTTTTAGACTTTTTTTCCACAGTACCAGCAATCTTTGATGGGGTTTTAGCTTGTAGGTTGGCATCTGTTCCTTCTATTCCAATTCTACTCAAAAAGAGGAATTCTGCCCAATCTCTATTTGTCTTTTGTAGCTCATGTAAGACTATCAATTTGACTAAGCCATGGTGAAATAAAGAGGTTTCACATGATTCAACTTTAATTTGCACCTTATTAGACATCTTAGCCAAGCTTCTGAAGAGATAAAGAGGTAAAACTAATGATATTATCACTGTGAAATGAAGCAAGAGTTTAAAATGGTAGGTGTATACCTTATGATATCTACCCTTGCAAGTGAAGTATCTCTGAATATTGTAGAGCAGATTGGAAAATGTGTCTCTGATATAACTCCTTGGCATAGCCTTTTTCAAGTCAACCTATGAAAACTCTGGTTTCAAAGACACCTTGCATGGTGTCATATCAAATTTGAAATTTTTAAACCACATGTCTTCACCTCTTGGGATCTCTGTTACAACTGATATTACTTCAGGGGAAATTGGTACATTTAGGAACCCAATCTTTGAATTTGATCATGTGAAATTTATAGCAAACTCCTTGGTAACTTGAGTGTGCCCTTCTTGAAGTTATTCACAAAACCTCCAACATCCAACTTTCTTAAAAGCTTCTTCGACAGAATTATCTTTTGTAAGGGTTTCAACACCTTCAAGTTTAGTCCTCAAGCAATGACCATACCTATGGCTTCTTCTCTCCTCAACGATTTTCCTCTTGAAACCTGTATCTTCAGAAATCTGCAATAAACCATTCTAAAAACCTTTTGTCTTCAAAAAATTAACAATTTGAGTCTCTCGTTGAATAGATTGTTTCACTGAGGAATCGAATTCAGCCTTGCTTGATAGGAACTCTGCCTCGCTTGAAAATTTAATAGCCTCGCTTGATAACTAGGAATTTCACCATGAATTATTTCTTTCAACACTTAAGAATGCATCCAATGTTTTCTTGCATGAGACAAATGAAAAAGGCCAACTGTTTGAAATTTGAAAGGACCAATAATGACTGACCTCTAATTTATAAAAAAATGACCTCTAATGATGACAAACAATGGTTTTATGCATGGAGGACAACTCATGAAGGACACCTAATGACGGAAAATTTAATTGTATTTGACAGGTGTGACGGCTCAGAGAAAAATTTGTGAATTCCCGATTTCATAGCACATGGTGTGCAAATTCTAGTTTTTGTGCTACAAATTCACCAGCATTTTCGTAGTGAAAAATGAAATTTTTACACTAAGCACGCTACGAAAACGATGTTTCTAGGAATATTCAATCAAATTTTCGAAAAAAACTTTACAAATGGGTTTTAAAACATTGCATGAGACTTGTGAAGAGTGAAGTGAGGTTAATAAACATTGTTTAATGATGGTATGAGACCTTTAACCATGATCTAGACCTTGAAAAATATCAAAATTACTCTAACCCTATCTAACACTAGGACTTAGGAAAAAATGTAACTAACCAAGTTTCAAAGATTTTTTATAGTGATAACAGGGTGTCTCCCCAAATATCTCAAGCTCTCCAAATGGCTCCTCCCATTTGAAAGCAAGAGATGAAACATGGTAATCAAGGCTGGCCCACTGGTTTTTCTAAAATATGCAGCATGAGAAGTATGGAGAACCACACTCCCCATGGGCATCCTCAACTCTTGTGCCACTCCTCCAATGGTGCTTCCCATGTCCAATGTTCTACTAGCAGCATATGGAAGCATAAATATGTGAGAGCGAGGAGGTGAAACATAGCTCCACACATGGAACCAATGCAGGGCATCATTGGTCTGCCTCAATATATAGTGCAACAAGTGTCCTTTCACTGTAATGTTCTAAATCAAGAAAATGCTACAACGATGAGAATATCTCAAGATATTATATAGTTGGAGCTCCAGTAATAAGAAAACACAATAATGGTGTAGCAACAACACTCAACTCATAAAAACGTGAGAGAAATCCATAGCCTTCTCATTAAATAATAGCAGCAACAATAGAATACAAGATCTTGAGGAAATGTTACAGGAAATAGGAAATGCTTAACCCTTAAGAAACCACTACATGAATCATGAAAAAACCACTGCTACACATATGAGTGATCCATCAAATGTGGACAATAGAAATCTATTTCCTCTCATCATCCCATGGCTGTGGGGTCTTCTCTCTTCTTTCTGTTGAATACATTGTGGAAAAGATAGAGTCTCTTAGAAGGCTCTAGGGTTTACTTGGTAATCAACAAGATACTCACTTAGAATCTTGAATTCCAAGTGTTTTTCATGCTTCATTTTTCCTCCTTGATGGGAGTAGGAAGTGCATGGCCCTTCCTCTTCTCCTTTTTCAGTATTCTCAACCTCCTTGGAGAGGTCTTTGCTGGATCGAAAAACTGATGAGAGTAATATCATCCTCTATATCATCTTGATCTCTTTTGTATCTACAATTCAAACTTCCACAGGCTGGGCCAAGTTCGAAGGTTCGATACCACTGTAATATCCCTTTTTCCAGGGTTTGCTAGAATAGGGTCCACAAGGACACTGTCTCAGGAAGCCAATGCAAGAATACGATGAAAGGTTACTTGGATCCTTTTTTTTACCCTTCATACATTACACTTCCAGAATATTAGCTCAAAGAAATAACCCTAGGTGGGTTATTCAGATCCTCCACTCCTAGGTATCTCGAACAATGCTCAAATGGAGAGCTACAGCAATATATGAACTCCAACAAGTAGCAGCAGTGAAACATCAATACATATGGTGCAAGAAGAGAGCATAGAAATTATATTATGTGTAGTATCAAATAGATATAGAATAACTTGAGGAAAGCCCTCTCAATATAGGCCATATCAACCCTAAGATAGATGTACATGCAATAGTGAAAGTGTACAGCTACACAACCCAGCAACAAGCTATGACTGCGCAATCATGAGGGAAAAATATTGAAAACTTATATGTATACAAATATGTAACAATAACAAGCTCAAATAATGTGGGGGAGCATGATCTCAACCCCGAAGAACAATAGTGCAACAATCCTCCAAGGGATTGGCCAAAATGCACAAAATGGAAAAATGTCGGAGTTGCTGGTAGCAGCAGAAACTCAATAACAATACAAAAGTGGATAAGGATGGAAATGCTGCAAATTATGAAGAAACCTCCTCCAATGATCTTCAAAGTGAAAGGATGCTCCCTTCACTGAAGATTACACCCTCCAATCCATAGTTTGAACCCCTCCTGCAAGTGCCCTCTGAAAATAACGCAATATGAGTAAGAGACTGTGCTGGGAATGAGATGAAACATATGGCCCAATGCAAAAATCTGGAATGAAGCTTAGGGATCTTCCTCACTGATCTCATAGAGAAATAATGAGCTCCTCCTCTGCAAAACTAGCTCTGGAAGTGGGTGATAGTGAATCCTCACTGCAACCCCCAGCAGCTCAACGTTTCTGCCAAGATGGAAAATGCTATAGCTAAAGATGGTTACGTTCGCCTCAAGCTTGGATGTGAGGAGAATGTAGAACAGGTCCTCCAAAGCTTCCCAATGAAGGAGAGGAAGCTTCTAAACAGAAATCTCCCTTGTGCTAAGCAGCACAATTATCCTAGTTGAACAACTGGAGAGAGCAAAGAAAAATCGAAATCTTCAACATAATGAGAAATGGCTCTCCTTCCCTATTTTATGCCAAGAGGAGGCTTCCTTGTCATGGAACCCACCCATTAGGGTTTCTCTCATCCAATAATATCCCTCCTATCAAAAGTGCGATGTCTTATCATGCAAGCTATTCCTCCTTAGGCAGCGCTGTTTGACTTGGTCAAACTTGACCTAGCCTTCTTGTATTTTCCCTTTTTAAAACTAGGAGATGACAATTAAGCCACTTAAGTGACCCTTTTGCACATTAGGAGTGTTAATTATGCTTCTTCATGGCCCCCCTTACCCATTTTATTATTTTTATTAAAAGGAAAGAAAAATTAATGTTCCAATTAACTTAACGAAAATTTTGGAACATTACAAAAAAGGGAATAAAGGGTTTTTAATCTGAAGGTTAGATTGATGAGTCATAACCATCAATGGAATCAAAGAACCCATGCACGTAGTAAACGAAGAGCAGTCAGAGGAAATGATAAAGAAATGAAGACGGGAGACTGAAAGGATTAAAGTCTTAAAACAAATATTAAGGGTAAAAGCCAAGAATATGGATAAAGAATAAGGAGATAAAGCAGTTCTTTAGAGAAGAAATAGAGAAAGACAACGAAGTGGATTAATTAAAGATAACTCAAGGCTAAAGGGCCTAAAGAGAAGTTTCACGATTAAATAAAGAAGACTTAGGCCTAAAAAGCCTCAAACATATCAAAAGGGAGCAGTTATTTCATTTGATAAATCAAACTAACACCTTTGGACCACCCTTTATCTATATAGAAAATTAGCAGTTATTACACAAAATAATATAGTTTAAACTGTCAGGATAGTTATTGTAAAATATAATGATAAAGCCTCAAAGTCAATCTTTTCTGCTGTTTTATCCTTAGAAAGTAAAGATAGAGTTATTAAAACAGAGAGATATCTACAAATGTTCCTACCTTATGCCTTTCATGGTTATCAAGGTCAAGAACATATTTAATCTGTCATTAATAACATTTTGAACCCTAGAAGAGTTCCACCTCCTCATTTTCAGTATAAATACTACATTGGAACTCATTGTAAATGCTGGATTTTGATGACTGATGCTGGAATAATACATAGTCCTTTGAAGATTTTGAAAAGAAATCGATGTCTTGGAACTCATGCATGATCTGATTTTCTTGTTGATGGAGAAGGATTGCTTGCAGGATCCATAGACTTGGTTGATGGTGAAGTTTTCTTCTGTTTATGTTTTCTAGTTTTCCATTATGTTTTCCATCTTGCTATGTTGCAGTAGGACAAAGAATTTAGATTAAGAAATGTTTTCTAATGACACCTTAAATATGTTTGTCCTTCACTACCTTAATGTTTTCTTCTGCTCAGACACATTAGATAAATCATTCATTTTCTCTCTAATAAGTTCTTAGCTTATCCATTTCTTGAAAAATTTAGATTAGTTAGCATCAATTGTGATTTATGGTTAGCCCTGCATATTGTTGCCACTGAAATATTCTTTTCTTGGAATTAAATGTTTTTCTTGGCTAATTATCTATTTTCAGTCTGAAATCAAATGGATTAGATTCTTCTTATGCCTTTGATTATCTTGCTGTTCTTATCAATTTTCTAACTCCCTCGGTTTACAAGTATATAAAGGATTATGTTTTCAACCCTTTATTAGTTTTTTTATTCTCAATCTTTATGTTCATTTCATAAATCCTTCATAACCTTAAAATATCCACCAACCAAGTAAACTTGCCCTGCAAATACTCTTAACACCATTGATGAACTTATCTAGACCTTGTTAGACTCCATTGCCCAATGAATTAATAGTCTTTCATGTTTCCTATCTAAAATCTATCAAAGTATCATACCCAACCAAAAAAAAATCAAATACCTTTCACTTAACATCTAGCCTAAAATCAAACTCTTCAAAGCATCAAGCTATATCCTTACAAACATATTGAGAGATCCCTCTCTGAGACTAGGAGGGCTAGATCCTAGAACTATAAAGCTTGGTTTGATGTTACCCTTGTCAATTTGTATCTCAATAAATCTATCAAATTACGGGGAGCTAACACAAGACATGAAGCATGAAGAACACTTGGAATATGAAATTCTAAGTGAATACCTTTCTGAATACAAAGCTAAACCTAGAGCCTTCAAGGAGACTCTAGCTTTACCACAATTCATTCAGCTGGAGGAAGAAATAAGACCATACAACTATGGGATGATGAGCGGAAATAGATTCCTATTTTCCACTTTTTATGGATCACTCACATGTGCAACAAAGGCTTGGGTGATGAAGCTGGAGGCTTTCTTCCTACTACATCTAGTAGTAGAGAGAGAGGTTGTAGAAATTGCATCGCTGCACCTTGAAGGTAAAGAAAATACTTGATGGTTTAGCCATTTAAGCCATGCCAGTGTGTCTACTCTTGCTAATTTTTCTCAAAGGTTGATTATAAAATTTGGCAAAGAGAAATCAAAGGAGGATAAGCCCTCACAACCACTGGAAGAGGCATGTACCAGTGTTGTTGCAACCATGGAGGAGCAGCCTCCATCTTTAGCATTTTGGGAAGCCAACACATATGAGGAAGAAACTCTTGTAGCCCTACAATATGCTTCCAAAATTCACCAAGGTATGCTTAAGTTTCCATCTCTTATCATTTGAGAAAATATTATGGAGGGATATACATATTTGCATACTACTTATCTAGAGCAACATAATGGCATTGTATTATACAAGAGCAACAGTGAAGAAAAGAGGACCCATTCCTTATGGGATCATTCAAGTGGCAACTTCATTCATGAAGCAATGGAGGAAGAAGTAATGGATGGTAGACATCTTGAAGTGAGAAAAAATTTCTCCTTTCTAGATGATCCTTTCTCAATGAGCACTCCCCAACTCAAAGAGAAACTTCTACCTACAACATATCTAGAACCTTATTGGTTTTGGAAGGCCATTGATGAAGAGAAGGTCTCATGGAGAGATCTCATTGGAGGTGCACTTCAACCCATCATGGAGTCCAAGTTCTTCAATATTTTTAGGAGGTTTTTCCCTCATCTCACTTGGATCCTTATGGATTCAAGAAGGAAATTGATGATAGGTCTTCTCTAGAAGATCTCCAAGGAGTTGCATTTCAACATCCCATGAAATGCAAGAGGAGAAATTTTATTTGGGAGAATGGTAGTATTCCTTGAGAGAGCGATAAGAAAGAACATGATGGGAGGCACCTACATGTGGATGGATGGGTGTGGGTGATGATAAAGAAGTTGGAAAGCTATGTCCAAATATATGACACCGGGCAGCAGGAGGCCTAGCTACGTTAGCTGCTATTGAAAGAGTTTGGCCATCATCCTCTTCCTAAGGGTATGTGGGTGAAGAAGGTGTGGTAGGATACTTGCATCATTGGGTAGCAAGGATTATGGACACATTGTGTTGATATGAAATTCTTCATATCAATCACCATGTTTTCACCATATGATTTGTAAGATGGAGGTATGAGGAGGTAGCAAAAATATTTGTTGCTTTTGATGTTCTTGGGAGAGCAAGGGCAGGTTTTCTATTACACTTTTCATGTTGTTGTAGGAGTAGGAGATGACACTATCATGGTGAAAAGGGGCTACTCCTTGCCCTTAAATGTTCAAGATCTACTTCAGAGTTAGAGTTCAAAGATCTAGCCAGTTGGGTAGATCATTTACATTGTAAAGAATGACTATTTATAGACCGAACATCGAAGAGCAAACGGTTGGATAATTTTGCACCAAATTGCTGCTTGTATGTTTTTTCCATTATCAGTAATACATAGTGACATTCTACTTCTAGACATGAGATTCTTATGAGGTGTTTAATGTGTTTTTGCTCTATATCTTTATGTTTAATCACTTGTAGTGAATTTTATCTCTAATTACTCAAAATTCATGTTTTCATGCTCTAACTTCCTTTAGCGGTAAAATTACTATGTTTTCCTTATATTGTATGTATGAATCATATTTATTAAAAAAATCTATTTTCCTCAGCTTCCATGTGAATAATTACTATTACTAAGAGTACTAATGTTGACTTCATAGCCCAATGGTAGAAAACCTTCATTTTTCAACCTGCAATCATACAAAACCGAGTCACAATTCATAGAGTTATCCATCTAGTATTATTTCTATTGAAAATTATAAATCCCCTTTGAGAGAGCCCTCTCAAACTGAAGAGGGTAATCTTCAGTAAGAAGTGGTTTGAAAGAGTTACATTGAGTTGATTGATGAGTAGCCAATCAAGATAAATTTGGTGATAACAACACCCTTGCACATCTTAGAATTTCTTATCACTTGGAGCATCTTATCATGTTTGACATGCCTTCGTACTATCTAGCACACATTATCATTCCCAAGCATGCCTTGGCACTCATGCCGTCACAAATAGCCTTACTTGGGAACGTTACATTCATTGGAACACCTTGGCACTCCCTCGTTGTCATACCCTCATAGATAGCCTTACTTTTTTTGCAACTTGGGAACCCAACCAATTCATTAGAAAAAAAAAATTGTGCCCAACCCAAAGCCTCCATTTATCTGAAATTACTTTGTCCATACCTTATCACAACAATAGGCTTCCCTCTTGCAAATCATATTATGAACTTCTCCTTAAACACTTCATCCTTAAGACACCTGGAATTCACTGACACTCATTGGCACACACTCTTATTCATTCATTTCTAAGCATTTTGACCTAATTCTCCATTGTGTTCCTGTTGAAGCCTAGAAAATCTCTGCTTCAAACATTGCAGAAAACCACCCGGTCGGGACCTTAGGACAGCTCCTTATCCGTTTGGTATGGTGGCTCCGACTGGATTGAAAGGACCAGTTTCCTTATAACTAATGGGTTGGTGATGGATTTATTTGGATGAGTGAAAATGGGACTAAATGACTGAAATAAAACTATTTAATTTAATCTAAATACTGATAAAGAAATTCTAAAGTCAACCCGGGTATCATATGTTAATACAACTTAAAATTATTCCAATTTAACAATAACCATAAAAATGTATTAAAGTTTAATTGAAATTGTGCAGTAACAAATAAATATAACTCTGTTTAAGAATTTAAATAGAGTTATATTAGCATATTGTATTCATCATTGTATATCATCTTACATACATTTATGAAAAGTGAATATTTCTAATATACTCAAAAATGATATATATAGAGAAATATTATGAAAACGAAATATATATAAATGATAGCAAATTTAAAAGAGAATATCATATAACAAAAGAAATTAACAGTGAATAGATAAAAATACCTTATCCATATTGAAAGTTTCAAATGAAATATGATACTCCGATCCAGTAATTCCAATGCAAAACCAAATTCAAGGTACAAAAATGCAACTCTTTAAAGATAATTCCACATAAAATCACCAGATGTGATCCTTTATAAAATATAAGAGGCAGTGGAGTACAGAAATGTAATCTCCAAGTCAAAAATATTACAACTCCGGACCCCTTCTCCAATGCATGAGAGGGGTTTAAATATGAAATTACATGAAAACAAAATCCTACTGCTGCTGCTACAATCTATCAATTTAAAAACAGAAATACTATCTTAAAATGGAACTCATTCATTGCTTTTCCTTCTCGCTCGATGTAGCCAGGTGGCAAATTTTCAACATTTCCTGTACCTTTGACAGATGACTCATCTTGGAATGTAACTGTCTAGCGTATGTGGCATTGGAGAATTCTGGAATCAAACAATCAACAGCATTTGATAGGCATTTAATAGCTAATTGTTGATTGAGTGGCTTAATCAGATAGGTCCACATATTATGCCAAGATATTGTTTGAAGCTTATTGATCTATTGATTTTTATTCATTATTTCTTCTTTCCATCTACGATCAATTTCTTTGACTTTAAGTAAATTGCCTGGAACACAATCTGAAAGGAGATTACATGCATACAAGCTGTCATTGATAAATTGTGTTATATTACCCATCATGCTTCTAGCTCTTGATATAGCTCTCTCGGCTTTCATCAACTGTTGTTCCCACTCTGTAAACAAGATTTCCTTATGTCTTTCTTCTATCCGAGGTAGATTAGCTTCTTTTCCATTTTCTGTATCTTGCCAAATAAGAAATTTAGAAATCTTTTCATCGGCATCATCAATCTCTTGACTAAGAGTAACTATGTCCGGTATCAAAGATGATGTGATATCAATAAATGGCTCTGTTTGAGTTAATTTTGTACAAAAATTATTTAACTGCTGAGACAGCAGTTTATTGGCTTCAAAAGCTTCTGCTTTGAATTCATTTAATTTGGGAAAATCCTTGAATTTGTCTAAAGCTGCTTGAAATTCTTTTTCTTGTACAATCTTTGTATTTTTCTCATCTTGCAACAAATTTTGTAATTTTGAAATTTCTTGATTCATCTGTTGCTGTTTGTTTAGAGCTTTTTCATCAACTTTCTTTTTTTCTGTGGCCAGCTTCTCTTCTAGCTCTTTAATTCTGAGCTCTTGATTTTGAAATTGCTGTTCAAATTAAGCAATCTTCTGCTGATTTTCATTAGCTTGTTTTTCAAGTAAAGCTAGATGAAGATCTTTCTGAGTCATCAACTGAGAAACCTCTGCAGCTTTATCTATTGTCGCAACACTGTATGCTCCTGCATATTGGGATAACTTAGTGAGATCCTCAGATGGATTCACTTCAGCATTCTTATAAACAATACTCATGAATTCCTCCTGTGAAGCAAAAATTGTGTCTTGATCCATTTTCTTTCTTTTTCTCTGTTTTTTAACAACAACCTTATGTTTAGGGCTGTAGAATAAATCCAGAGGAGGGATTTCCTCAATTTTCAACACAATTTGTCCTGTAGGATGTTCAGGAATGATTTCAACATCCTGATCTTCTGGATTTTTCTCTTCAGGATTATCCTGCAGTCCTAATTGATGAGAAAATTGATTATACTGCTTCAACAATTGAGATGAAACATTAAGATCAGCAGAGTCTATAATTTTATCAGTAGTTTCATTTCCTCCAAGTTGTGTATCTGATTTCTTTGTATTTCTTTCTTGTTTATCAGTTTTGTTGTCTGAACCTTCCTTTTGAATATGCACATCAGTATCAGTACTTGTGCATTCTTTCTCTGTTTGAACTGTGGATTGCTGATCATTATTTTCATCGGGTTTTCCATCAGTGATTTCTTTCTGAATATGTAAAATCAGATCATTTCCTGTTGCTTCTTTTTGTGTCTATATAATGGGCTGGCCAGTAGATGACTGTGTAATGGCCTTACTGAAAGATGTTTATTCTGTTGTTTTGCCAAATTTATCTTCTATTTCTGCGTCTTGCATAGGAACTCTTAGTTGATCTAGAGGAACTTTCAACAATCTTTGCTTTCTGAATAACATAAATTTATTTATTTCTTCTTTCTGAAATTTGGACTTGACCAAATTATAGACTTGAGGAAAGTCATTTAATGAAATAAAAAAATCATCAAATTCATCTGGTTCATGCTCGAATCGAGCAATCGAAACTGAAGAAGTAACATTAAAAGCTATCTTTTGCGGATCATACTGTCTCCCCGAGATTGTTGCGAATTTAAAAACCTTTATTTTGGAAACTTCCTTTTCTGCATGCTTGAAGTCATTCAAAGTAAAATGTCCACAATTGAATGGAAATGAAGGCCACATTATTTTCTTACTATTGCTCAGAGATCTGTACATTCCTTCAACTGTCAATTGATAGGATATTTCCTGAGCTAAAAGATTATCTGGGACAATAAGAGGGAGAACATGGGGTTCCACAATACTCCCGAAAATCCTAACATATGTGAAATTTTCTTCTCCAAACCAATCTCCTATTGAGGATAAGTCAGCTTTAGCTTGGTCTGAGAATATAGGGGGGAAAGCGATTGAAAATGGTTTGAAAGACTGGAATAAGGAAACCATGACATATTCTATACACATGATATTTGAAATGAACTTCCCAAAGGAGTTTATGGTATATATGAATCGAGGTAGGATATTTAGAAGTCCATTTCCATCCTAACAAGGGAAACTCAGAATTGAAATAAAGGGCGTCTAGGATATAAGCACAAAAGAAAAAGGGAGTGGTATTTCCAGCGATTTTATCTTGTCTGTATTTGAGTATCCTATTAGCTATCCTATCAGAAAGAATAATAGCCCAGTCCATAATTTCGGAATTGACAGCAGCTAGGATTAAAGGAACCATTTGTATAGAAAACCTAGCAGAATTGTTATTGCCAAATAATCTACACATCATAGCAGCAGCATAGTAGTATGGGGGTAAAAGAGAATCTACTGAATACATACTGGATGATTCATTTTTGTGCTTTTCAGGATTTTTCCTCCATTCTTTGATAGGTTCAGATTGAAACTTATTGTTATCAACAAACTCTTTGACAAATTCTTTGTTATAAACCTTCTGCGGATCAGGAAGATGATACATTTCCTTAATGTATTCTGCTTTAAATGATCCAAAAGATGCTCCAGAAGCTGAAATAAATATTTTTTCCTTTATTTCCACACTATCGATGACCCATCGAATCACATCATAATAAGGAATGATGTTTGCTCTGGCTGCAATTCGATGTAGAAATGAATTTGCAAGTGTTCTGTCAGTAACCTCAGAGTCGACATCTGAGGTATCTTCATCTAGAACTAATACCTTTGCTATTGTGACTTTAGGGTTTTCACTCTCCAATAGATTATAAACTCCTTCCCATGTCATTCTGCCGAGCCCTTGACATGATGTATCCATAACTAGTCTCAACTTTGCTGGCTTTTCCTTTGAGACTGTAGGAATATCAACAAACTTAGCGGCAACAGCAGTCTTGGTTCTCCTCGTTCTCTTCAAAATTTCTGTGTTTGATATTGTTTCCCTTTTTTTGCGAATGAAAGGATTCGGTGTTCTTTGATTCTGCAAGGCAATAAGCTCTCAGTCGTGATAAACAAGCAATTGAAAAGAACGATTATAAAAATTATGTGTTCATGATTTATTATTTATTGAATCCGTGTAACACTTAAATATTTTTTTTGGGTCACACTCACGTATTCAAAACAGAATCATAATCCAATATCGTTTGATTTTCTATTCAATGTTGATCGTACTATTGGAGTTTTAGCGTTTGTGAAAATAATATTAAATTACCTATTATGAACTCTTCCGATGTGACAAGTATATAGTATATGAATAACAATCGCATCGGAAGTATTCAAATGGTGTATAAATATCACAATAAAGATTTCTCTGATTTCCAATTATGTTAACAAAACCTCTCTGATTTCCGATTTGCAATTATGAACTTCTCCGATTTCCGATTACAATGGTGGTATATCGCATTAGGGAGCTTCAATCGAAAAGAATTATCAATAACTTTCTCCGATTTCCAATTGTGATATGGTGGGGTCCATCATATAAGGATTCTTCTTATTTAAGTGAAACAAATATTTATTTCCTTTTGAAATGTATCTTATAATAAAGCGCATCGCATGGGGAAATTTTCAATTGATCACAAAGAGTTTATTAAAAGTGTTCCAGTTATGCGGTTGCGATTGATCGCATCGCATCGAAAATATGTAAATGAAATAACTTAAATCCTTTGCGATTGGACTAATCGCATCAGAGATTTTGAACATGTATGTAAAACTTCTCTCAAATATTTTCCCGATTTCCGATTTTCGATTACTATTCATGGGACTTTTGCAATTGATTTATTTTCTATAATAAAGTCTTTTATATTTGATCGGATCGGAAGTTTTTGAATGTTGTATTTGTTTGTAGACACTTGGTAACAAAGATATGCAATGAGTCTTTCAAAACAATGAATTTTTATTTCTAACTCTTTTATTCCTATATTAAAAGAAGGAAAAAGGGACCCTATTTCTAAATGAATTTTATTCTAAAATTTTTTGAAAAAAAAAGGGAGGGTTGTTGTACAGTACAACAATTGGTGATTCACTGAAAGAAACAGTTATCTGTGAAAAAATAAAATGAATATTATATTTCTAATAAGTAAATATTTTTAGAGATAATGAAAAACATATCTTAGGATAATCAAAAATAAAATCTAAATATGAAAAAGAATAAAAATTACCTACAATTTATTTCTAATTTCTTGAGAATAAAAACATTTTTGGGTTATCTCAAGCTTTAATTGGTGTTAATAATGAAGTAAGTGGATTTTTCCAAGTCTGGTTTTTATAATATACTCTATTGTCATAGGCATTGCCTCTGCTGCCTGCAAACGTTCATAGTCTCGACAGGGTTACCTTTTAACCATTAACTTATTCATTGTCCCATCCAACTAAAATTATGAATTTTTAAAAGATAAATTCATAAGACATTTTATCTCATGTTTTTGTCTTTTACTTATTTTTTATTTTTAAGATCCATTGTTCTGGTTTGGTAGCCAGTTAATAACAATGCCATTCACTAGTTGTAATTTAAACTAAACAAGCTGGCTCGTGATGAGACTCCTTGTCTTACATTTATAAGCCATTACCCTATTTTGGTATGCAGCATTGGTAATGTTAGTTTTATTACTTCTTATGAACATGGTAAGCAGGCTCGTGATGAGAACTCTTATCTCTTAAAATTTTCATATAATTTCTTAGAATTCATTCTAAAATATCACAACTTAAATGGATGGGGTGAAATAGTTTTATCCTTAAGAATCAATGGATGACAATTTTCAGAGTTTCTTGAGTACCAAGACTTCGAAAAATCTTTACTTTTATAGATAACCTTTCTCTGCTCAATAAACTTATAATGATTTACATTCTCCTCAAGTTTTCAAAAGATCATGCAAATAATTGGAATAATCTTTCAAAGTTTAACATCTTATTTTAAACTATCTAAAAACTGTGATCATCTCTTTAAAAATTCTTATTTACAAAAAATAAATATTTATAATATTCTTCCTAAGAAATTTTATTAATAGTATACAGTCAATTAGAGACTTATTAACAACCTTTATTTGCAAAAAAATTAAAATCTTTGCAGAAAGGAATATGTACAAGTAAGAAGGGGTTACCTCTTTATGGAAAGAATTTCTTCAAGACAAGCCCATTTATAGGAAGAGATTCTCTCTTTCCTGTTAAATCTTGGAGTATGAATGTATTTGAGCCTATATTTTCAGCAATCTGAAATGGTCCAAGCCACATTTTCTGAAACTTGGTATGCTTACCTTTTTCTTCATGTGCTTTATCCCATTTCAGAACAAGATCACCAATTGACAAAATCTTTGAGCCGGTAGAACTTGCATCAAAAGAAGATTTTACAAGTTGTTGATGTTTTTCATGAATAATTTTTTCTTTATCTCTATCTTCTTCTAGTTTAAGGATTTGATCATATCTCAATTGAATGAATGAAGAAAGATTTTCTTCAATAAATTGCACTAGGGCTAATGATAGAAGAGCTAAATTTGATGGTATCGTAGCTTCTTTTCCATAAACTAAATTGAAAGGTGAAGTTCCTATTGAAGCTTTTTCATTAATATGATCAGCCCATAGTGCAAATATTAAAGACTTGTGCCAATTCTTTTGATTTTGATCAATGGTCCTTTTAATGATTCTGATAAGATTTTTGTTAGTGGATTCAGCCAATCCATTACCTTGTGGATAATAATTTGCTGAATATTTCAATTTAAAACCTCTTTTGACTGTAAATTCCATTATACTATTTCCAGAAAAATAAGATGCATTATCAAAGACAAGAGCGTTAGGTACATCAAACCTGGTTATGATGAATTGATCTATGAAATCAATAATTGTATCAGAATTGGCTACCTTCAAAGGGATTTCTTCTACCCATTTTGTAAAGTAATCTGTTGTTGTAAGGATGTATTTGTGTTGTTTGGAAGAATGAGGTACTATCTCACCAATAATGTCAAGCCCCCATTGCTCAAATGGTTGCTCAATATTTACCGGTTGCAAAGGAAAAGCTGGTTTCTTTTGTCTTCCACTAGCAGTTTGACAAAATTTGCACTTCCTTACATAATCATGCGTATCTTTAAAAAGGGTAGGCCAGTAATAACCAGCATGAATTATTTTGTGAGCTGTGGTATCACCTCCAAAATGACCTCCTGCTGGTCCATCATGCAATTCCTGCAACACCTTTTCAGCTTCAGTCTTTTCAAGACATCTTAATAGGATTGAATCATAATTCTTTCTGAATAACACATTATCGATGATCTCATATTTAATAGCCTTCAATATTAAAGCACGTTTTTTCTTATAGCTGAGATTAGAAGGAGCATACCCATTTTTCAAGTAATAGATGAGATCAGCATACTGAGATTCAGAATCTGTAATACTTATCTGACTAACTCGAATATCATTGTTTGGATCTTGATTTTCTGATATGTTATGAGCTCCTGCCAATAATATCCAAAAACCTTGTCCTCTAACAATCTTAGCTGGTTTAATATCAATATCATATTCTTGCAAAGTTGTTACCCAGTTAGCTCTCTTTTCTCCTACTTCTTTTTGAATTAATAATTGTCTCACTGCAGAGAATGGGAAAATGATTTTTGTGTGTGTTTTTAAGAGAAAAGGTCTGAAATGTTTGATTGATTTAAACACGGAAAAGGCTTGTTTTTCAACATCGGAATAATTAAGCTCAGCTCCTTGCAGATTTGAGCTAAAGAAAGAAATTGGTGCCTCAATTTTCTGATCATTGAGCTGTGTTAAAATAGCAGCATAGGATGTTTCGGTGGCCAAAGTATACAAAGTAAAATCTTTAGAAAAATCAGGGGTATTCAATGCTGGTGCATTAATGATTGCTTGCTTGATTGCCTCAAAGGCTTCTTTCTCTTTATGCCCCCATTTGAATACTGAATTTTTCTTGATCATATTTTGCATAGGTAAAACAATTTGAGAGAAATCGGGAATGAATCTTTTTACAAAATTGATTTTCCCAAGAAATGATTGCATGGATTTTTTTTTATGAGGTAAAGAAATATCAGAAATTTCTTTCACTCTATCTGGATCAATATATATACCATCTTTTGACACAACAAATCCTAAGAGTTTTCCTTCATCAAGAGCAAAGAAAGATTTCTTTGGATTTAAGGAAATACCAAACCTTCTACATCTTTCAAATATTTGCTTTAAATCATGTAGATGATTGGCTCTCTTTTTTGAAAATACTGTTATTTCATCAAGATAAATAGAAACTGATCTATTGATCAGACCTTTAAATGCTATGTCCATGGCTCTTTAGAAAGTTTCTCCTGCATTTATTAGACCAAAAGGAATTTTTTGATAAGCATAGGTTCCCCATTTGGTTCTGAAAGTTGTTTTCAATATGTCATCTGGATGAACTAAAACTTGATTATAGCCTAAAAATCCATCAAGAAAGGACATGAGTTCAGAACTAGCTACCTTTTGAAGTATCTGTTCCATGGTTGGCAATGGGAAATTGTCCTTTAAACATGCTTTGTTTAAATTTCTAAAATCAATACAGATTCTTATATCACCATTTTTCTTCCTTACAGGTACCATATTGGAAACCCAATTGGAATGCCTTACAGGAAAAATAATTTTGGCTTTTAAAAGTTTATTAAGTTCTGATTTGATCTGACTTTCGAGATTTGGATGAATCTTTCTTAACTTCTGTTGAACAGGTTTAATATCAGGAAGCATTGGAATTGTGTGTTGAATAACAGAAGTATCATACATTTTTAAATCATCATAATTCCAAGCAAAAACATTTTTATATTTGTTTAGAAGTTTAATGAAAGCATTCCTTTCCTCTGGAGTTAAATTGAGTCCTAAATTAACATTTTGAGGATTAGAGTCAGAACCAAGATTTACTAATTCAAACCTCAAAGTGGAACTTTGAAGTTTAGCATTGGTAACCTTCTTGAATCTGTATTTTATATCATATAAGTCCTCCAATTTAACAACAGATTTCAGAATGGGATTTTCATTACCTTTTGAGGCAATTTGTAAATCATGATCATCCTCATTAATAATTTGTTCATCATATGATTTCTCTAAAGTCATGAAATTTAAAATATCTTGATCATGGTAAAATACTCTCCAATTTGTGATATTATCTGGAACAGATGGGCGAAAAATCAATTCTACAGAAAATATATCAGGACTGCAATCTTCAGTAGGAAGGAGTTTGGATCCAACATTAGCTAACAAATCAGCTGATGTATTTTGATTCCTAGGAATAGAAGAAATATTGAATTCTAAAAAATTAGTGGTAAGATCTTGTACTAGGGTTTGATAGTGTTTAAGATGTCCTAAAAGGCAATGGATAGTATTCCTAACTTGTTTTATGACAATTTCGGAATCACCAAAGACTTTCAAGTATTTAACATCTAA
The DNA here is from genome assembly GCA_034641835.2 of Pinus albicaulis. NCBI lineage: Eukaryota > Viridiplantae > Streptophyta > Pinopsida > Pinales > Pinaceae > Pinus > Pinus albicaulis. Next base: position 925,998,167 of record CM076574.1, on the reverse strand, counting down.
CCCTGTAGCTTTATAAAGTCCTTGAATCAAGGCTTCATATTCTGTAGTATTGTTTGTACACTCAAATTCTAACCTACATCATAGCATGGTTTTATCTCCATCTCGATCAATTAAGATGCATCCTACTCCAGCTCTATCACTAGATTTTGATCCATCAAAATATAATGACCAAAATAAATATTTATCTATTGGCTTATCTACAATTATATCAGAAATATTTACAATTCTGGAAGAATCAGATTGTGAAAATTTTTCTATTTGAGAAACAAAAGTATTTACAGAAAAGGGTGATCGTGGTGCTTTGAAGTTTCCAAGGAATGACTCAGTAAAATAACCTCCAAGAATATTGTTGTTGAAAGCCAGAGGTTCATTAGATTGTTCAAATTCAGTGACAGTGTGCATCATATGTTTTTCTCGTTCAACTTTGATTTGATTTGGTTTCCCTTTGTAAGGAAGCCACATATGTGAATAATCAGTTGCGATATAACCATTAAGTTTCGCAGACCAGTCCCTTCTTAAGACTAATCCATAGAATTCAGGAATGTCTACAATCAAAATATCAATTCTTTGGACAATCCTAGGATCGGAAGCTAGTCTGATAGTAACTGAATTGATTTCTCCTACAACTTGAACTTTAGAGCGATCCAATTGAACAATATGAACTGCAAATTTTTGTGGTTCAATATTCAATTTGGCACAAATAGAAGTAAGAATTATATTAGAGGATGCTCCAGAATCGATTAAACAATTATGCAGATTCTTATTGTACATTTCATAAGTCAAAAGAAAAGGAGGAGTCTGATAATTTGATCTTTCTCCAATGAGCACAGTATCAGTAGCATCTACTTTTTCTGGTGGCTTACCAGTCCCTTTAGCTACTTTTGCAACTACACCACTTGGTAAAGAAGTAATTGGTGTAGCATTTAATTCTTTTAATAGCAACTTCTGCTAGTGTTTTAGTTTGCTAAGTTCATGTAAGGAAATATTGGCTTTAATCTTTTTCATGTCTTCAACAATGCTATATTCCATTGGATCTGATACCACCAAAGTCTTTGATGTTGATGTAGGAGGATTAGAAGAAGATGGTTGATTTTGAGTAGGTAATGGAGAAGTTTTCTTTGCAGGGGATTTGTCTTTGGTACTTGGAGTTGTAGTTTTCTTTTTAGGAACTGTTTGTACAGGCTTCGACGTAGATTTACTCCTAGTACTTACAGGCATGGCTTCTTGATCTACCTCATTATCAGAATTAGGGAGAATAAAATCCCACATTCCATGCAATTCAGCTATTTCTTCATTCTCTTCTTCTTCATCTGATACTAGAGATGTATCTTCTTCTTCTTCCTCTTCTGATTCTACATTAGAGATTAAATTGGGAGGTTTAGTTTCAACTTGATTTCTTTTGAAATTTCGGAATGGTTTTTTGGTAGAAGTTTCAGCTACTTGTTTTTTTATTTCAATCATTTCATTCGACATGGTTTTAAGAACTTTCGGTAAACCTTCCATGTCGTATGGGTCTTTGGCTTTTTTCCTCGAATCATCTTTGAAGTTGACCTTCTTGGATTTCCTTTCCTCAATAGCATTTTTCTTTTCTAGAGAAATAATTCATTTTTCTACTGCAATAGCCTCTTTCATATTCTCAGCTAACGTAGGTTTTGCATCTCTATCTACAAAAATTGCTATGTTTGAGGGCAAAGCAGTTATGTACCATTCACTTCTGACTTGTTCACTAGGCCTTGAATCTGTGTGGATTTTTTTTCAAGAGTTTGTTGAATCTAGCATTGAAATATTTAATGGGCTCCTTGGGTTCTTTCTTCAAATTTGAGAGATCGTTGATTAAAGTAGCTATTGATCTGTCATCTCCAAATATGGTTAAAAAATGATCTGCAAAAATGGCCCAACTTGTTATGGATCCTGGAGGTAATGAAAAGTACCAGGATCCTACTACCCCTTGAAGAGTTTAAGGGAATAGTCTGACTACAACATCTTCTTCTACGACTCCATTCAAATTTACAGCCAGCATAAAGTTATTGATGTGTTCTTCAGCTTGAATGTTAAGCTCTGGACTGAACTTTGGAAGCCATTTTCCAGGATTTTCAAGTAAATCATGTAAAGGTGCAGGCATGTTGACAGCCCCTGGACTAGCCCATGGTCTTTGTGCCATTATTGTAACAACTGTTGAAGAAGCAATAGAGACTGGTGGTGTCGGAACAGAAGTTGTTGGAATAGATGATGTTGAGATTGATGATGATTGAGCAGATGACGATTGAGTAGATGATGTGGAAACAACTGCACTTTTTTGAGTTGGGGTTTCGGAAACAGGTGATTGAATATGAGATGAAGAACTTATATCACTTTCTGATTCCGATTGAGTTCTTCTTGTATTGACTCTACTAGGTAAAGGGAATTCTTTCAGATAAATACCAAGTTTTTCACTTTGAAGCCTAGTAAGAGGTTTTGAAGGAACAAATTTTGAGCTTACAATACCTTCAGATATTTCAGACTCTTCTAGAGATAATGAGAATCCTTTCAATTTATGAATTAAATCTTGTACTTCAGGAGACTCAGGATTTTGATTGTCTAATTGTTTTGAGATTTTGGTAGTGGGTGTCTAAATATTCTTCTCAATTTCTTCTATAGGATTTTGTAATTCAGAAGAAATTGAAGAAGTTAATGAGGGTGTTTTTCTCTCAGAATGGCTTGTGAGTAAAGATTTACTTGCCATTCATAGCTCAGGCCCTCCTTCTAGCGCCAAAAATGTTGAAGCCTAGAAAATCTCTACTTCAAACATTGGGGAAAACCACCTGGTCAGGACCTTAGGACAACTCCTTATCTGTTTGGTATGGTTGCTCCGACTGGATTGAAAGGACCAGTTTCCTTATATCTAATGGGTTGGTGATGGATTGATTTGGATGAGTGAAAATGGGACTAAATGACTAAAATAAAACTATTTAATTTAATCTAAATACTGATAAATAAATTATAAAGTTAACCTGGGTATCATATGTGAATACAACTTAAAATTATTCCAATTTAACAATAACCATAAAAATGTATTAAAGTTTAATTGAAATTGTGCAGTAACAAATAAAGATAACTCTATTTCAGAATTTAAACAGAGTTATATTAGCATATTGTATTTATCATTGTATATCATCTTACATACATTTATGAAAAGTGAATATTTCTAATATACTCAAAAATGATATATATAGAGAAATATTATGAAAACGAAATATATATAAATGATAGAAAATTTAAAAGAGAATATCATATAACAAAAGAAATTAACAGTGAATAGATAAAAATACCTTATCCATCTTGAAAGTTTCAAATGGAATATGATACTCTGATCCAGTAATTCCAATGCAAAATCAAATTCAAGGTACAGAAATGCAACTCTTTAAAGATAATTCCACATAAAATCACCAGATGTGATCCTTTATAAAATATAAGAGGCAGTGGAGTACATAAATGTAATCTCCAAGTCAAAAATATTACAACTCCAAGCCCCTTCTCCAATGCATGAGAGGGGTTTAAATATGAAATTACATGAAAACAAAATCCTACTACTACTGCTACAATCTATCAATTTAAAAACAGAAATATTATCTTAAAATGGAACTGATTCATTGCTTTTCCTTCTCGCTCGATGTAGCCAGGTGGAAAATTTTCAACATTTCCTGTACCTCTGATAGATGACTCATCTTGGAATGTAACTGTCTAGCGTATGTGGCATCAGAGAATTTTGGAATCAAACAATCAACGGCATTTGATAGGCATTTAATAGCTGATTTTTTATTGAGTGGCTTAATCAGATAGGTCCACATATTATGCCAAGATATTGTTTGAAGCTTATTGATCTGTTGATTTTTATTCATTATTTCTTCTTTCCATCTGCGATCAGTTTCTTTGACTTTAAGTAAATTGCCTGGAACACAATCTGAAAGGAGATTACATGCATACAAGTTGTCATTGATAAATTGTGTTATATTACCCATCATGCTTCTAGCTCTTGATATAGCTCTCTCGGCTTTCATCAACTGTTGTTCCCACTCTGTAAATAGGATTTCCTTATGTCTTTCTTCTATCCAAGGTAGATTAGCTTCTTTTCCCTTTTTTGTGTCTTGCCAAATAAGAAATTCAGAAATCTTTTCATCGGCATCATCAATCTCTTGCCTGAGAGTAACTATGTCCTGTATCAAAGATGATGTGATATCAATAAATGGCTCTGTTTGAGTTAATTTTGTACAAAAATTATTTAACTGCTGAGACAGAAGTTTATTGGCTTCAAGAGCTTCTGCTTTGGATTCATTTAATTTGGGAAAATCCTTGAATTTGTCTAAAGCTGCTTGAAATTCTTTTTCTTGTACAATATTTGTATTTTGCTTATCTTGCAACAAATTTTGTAACTTTGAAATTTCTTGATTCATCTGTTGTTGTTTGTTTAGAGCTTATTCATCAACTTTCTTTTTTTTTCTGTGGCCAACTACTCTTCCAGCTCTTTAATTTTGAGCTCTTGATTTTGAAATTGCTGTTCAAATTGAGAAATCTTCTGTTGATTTTCATTAGCTTGTTTTTCAAGTAAAGCTAGATGAAGATCTTTCTGAGTCATCAACTAAGAAACCTCTGCAGATTTATCTATTGTCGCAACACTGTATGCTCCTGCATATTGGGATAACTTAGTGAGATCCTCAAATGGATTCACTTCAACATTCTTATAAACAATACTCATGAATTCCTCCTGTGAAGCAAAAATTGTGTCTTGATCCATTTTCTTTATTTTTCTCTGTTTTTTAACAACAGCCTTATGTTTAGGGCTGTATAATACATCCAGAGGAGGGATTTCCTCAATTTTCAACACAATTTGTCCTGTAGGATGTTCAGGAATGATTTCAACATCCTGATCTTTTGAATTTTTCTCTTCAGGATTATCCTGCAGTCCTAATTGATGAGAAAGTTGATTATACTACTTCAACAATTGAGATGAAACATTAAGATCAGCAGAGTCTATAATTTTATCAGTATTTTCGTTTCCTCCAAGTTGTGTATCTGATTTCTCTGTATTTCTTTCTTGTTTATTAGTTTTGCTATCTGAACCTTCCTTTTGAATATGCACATTAGTTTCAGTACTTGTGCATTCTTTCTCTGTTTGAACTGTGGATTGCTGATTAGTATTTTCATCAGGTTTGCCATCAGTGATTTCTTTCTGAATATGTACAATCGGATCATTTCCTGTTGCTTCTTTTTGTATCTATATAATGGGCTGGCCAGTAGATGATTGTGTAATGGCCTTACTGAAAGATGTTTCTTCTATTGTTTTGCCAGATTTATCTTCTATTTCTGCGTCTTGCATAGGAACTCTTAGTTGATCTAGAGGAACTTTCAACAATCTTTGCTTTCTGAATAACATAAATTTATTCATTTCTTCTTTCTGAAATTTGGACTTGGCCAAATTATAGCCTTGAGGAAAGTCATTTAATGAAACAAACAAATCATCAAATTCATCCGGTTCATGCTCGAATCGAGCAATCGAAACTGAATAAGTAACATTAAAAGCTATCTTTTGCGGATCATACTGTCTCCCTGGGATTGTTGCGAATTTAAAACCCTTTATTTTGGCAACTTCCTTTTCTGCATGCTTGAAGTCATTCAAAGTAAAATTTCCACAATTGAATGGAAACGAAGGCCACATTATTTTCTTACTATTGCTCAGAGATCTGGACATTCCTTCAACTATCAATTGATAGGATATTTCCTGAGCTAAAAGCTTATCTGGGACAATAAGAGGGAGAACATGGGGTTCCACAACACTCCTGAAAATACTGACATATGTGAATTTTTCTTCTCCAAACCAATCTCCTATTGAGGATAAGTCAGCTTTAGCTTGGTCAGAGAATCTAAGGGGAAAGCGATTGAAAATGGTTTGAAAGACTGGAATAAGGAAACCATGACATATTCTATACACATGATATTTGAAATGAACTTTCCAAAGGAGTTTATGGTATATATGAATCAGGGTAGGATCTTTAGCATTCCATTTCCATCCTAACAAGGGAAACTCAGAATTGAAACAAAGGGCGTCTAAGATATAAGCACAAAAGAAAAAGGGAGTGGTATTTCCAGCGATTTTATCTTGTCTGTATTTGAGTATCCTATTAGCTATCCTATCAGAAAGAATAACAACCCAGTCCATAATTTCGGAATTGACAGCAGCTAGGATTAAAGGAACCATTTGTATAGAAAACCTAGCAGAATTGTTATTGCCAAATAATCTACACATCATAGCAGCGGCATAGCAGTATGGGGGTAAAAGAGAATCTACTGAATACATACCAGATGATTCATTTTTGTGCTTTTCAGGATTTTTCCTCCATTCTTTGATAGGTTCAGATTGAACCTTATTTTTATTAGCAAACTCTTTGACAAATTCTTTGTTATAAACCTTCTACGGATCAGGAAGATGATACATTGCCTTAATGTCTTCTGCTTTAAATGATCCAAAAGATGCTCCAGAAGCTGAAATAAACATTCTGTCCTTTATTTCCACACTATCGATGACCCATCGAATCACATCATAATAAGGAATGATGTTTGCTATGGCTGCAATTCGATGTAGAAATGAATTTGCAAGTGTTCTGTCAGTAACCTCAGAGTCGGAATCTGAGGTATCTTCATCTGGAACTGATACCTTTGCTATTTTGACTTTAGCGTTTTCACTCTCCAATAGATTATAAATTCCTTCCCATGTCATTCTGCCGAGCCCTTGACATGATGTATCCGTAACTAGTCCCAGCTTTGCTGGCTTTTCCTTTGAGACTGTAGGAATCTCAACCAAACTTAGCGGCAACAACAGTCTTGGTTCTCCTCGTTCTCTTCGACATTTCTGTGTCTGATATTGTTTCCCTCTGTTTGCAAATGAAAGGATTTTGTGTTCTTTGATTCTGCAAGGCAATAAGCTCTTAGTCGTGATAAACAAGAAATTGAAAAGAACGATTATAAAAATCATGTGTTCATGATTTATTATTTATTGAATCCGTGTAACACTTAAATATTTTGTTTGTGTCACACTCACGTATTCAAAACAGAATTGTAATCCAATATCGCTTGATTTTCTATTCAATGTTGATCGTACTATTGGAGTTTTAGCGTTTGTGAAAATAATATTAAATTACCTATTATGAACTCTTCCGATGTGACAAGTATATAGTATATGAATAACAATCGCATCGGAAGTATTCAAATGGTGTATAAATATCACAATAAATATTTCTCTAATTTCTGATTATGTTAACAAAACCTCTCCGATTTCCGATTTGCAATTACGAATTTCTCCGATTTTTTATTACGATGGTGGTATATCGCATCAGGGAGCTTCAATCGAAAAGAATTATCAATAACTTTCTCCGATTTCTGATTGCGATATGGTGGGGTCCATCATATAAGGATTCTTCTTATTTAAGTGAAACAGATATTTATTTCCTTTTGAAATTTATCTTATAATAAAGCACATCGCATCGTGGAATTTTCAATTGATCACGAAGAGTTTATTAAAAGTTTTTCGGTTATGCGATTGCGATTGATCACATCGCATCGAAAATATGTAAATGAAATAACTTAAATCCTTTGCGATTGGAGAATTTTGATTGGACTAATCGCATCAGAGATTTTGAACATGTATGTAAAACTTCTCTCAAAGATTTTCTCGATTTCTGATTTCCGATTATTGTTCATGGGACTTTTGTAATTGATTTATTTTCTATAATAAAGTCTTTTATATTTGATCGGATCAGGAGTTTTTGAATGTGGTATTTATTTGTACACACTTGGTAACAAAGATATGCAATGAGTCTTTCAAAACAATGAATTTTTATTTCTAAGTCTTTTATTCCTATATTAAAAGAAGAAAAAAGGGACCCTATTTCTAAATGAATTTTATTCTAAAATTTTTTGAGAAAAAAAGGGAGGGTTGTTGTACAATACAACAGTTCCCTTGGAACTCCCTAACACTCCTCAGCATGCATTGACATTTTCTACCATGTGTTATCACACCTTTTCATTCCTTGGCATACCTTAGCACTCCTTAGCTATCATACCCTCGCAACCACCCTTACCTTTTTTCAGACTTGGGAACCCAACCAAGTCCTTCCTTGACTATAATATCTTGACCAAGTTACATTTACTACAACTATACTATTCCTTGCTCACCTAAGAACTTCCTATAACTCATATTAAGCTACTCATTTACAATCTCAACTCATCCCACTTAACAAGTTACCAAGTTAAGCCTCACATCCAACTGTGGCAATAAAACAACTAAGAAACATAGTTTACATCTTAACATGTCATAACACCTAGCACTTTTAACACTCCCTTAGCACAATGTGGCATGTGTTAGCATCCCCTAAATGTATTGCCATGTTTTTCACCCCTTACCATACCTTAGCACTCCTTGACATTCCCTAACAGTCTAGCATGCCTTGGCACTGCCTAACACATAACATTGCAATTCCCTCCTTAAAATACTTGGAACTTGCTAAGAATCCCTATCACGCACTCTTATCTATTCATTTCCATGAATTTTTAACTAGCTCTCCCTTGTCTTTCTATGGAGCTCCCTAACACTCCCTAGAACACATTGGCACACCCTGACTCCTAACATATTTTGGCATGTTTCCCTAACACTCTAGCATTCCTTGGAACTACCTATCATACCTTGTCACTCCCTCCTTAACACACTTAGAACTGATTGACACTCCTTGTCACACACTCTTAATCATTTCCATGCATTTGAAACTAGTGCTCCCTTGACATTCCTTGGTGCTCCATAACACTTCCTGACATGCATTGCCACACCTTAGAACCTGGCACAACTTGGGATATTTTCCTGACCTCTATCATACCTTGTCACTCCCTCCTTAGCACACCTGGAACTCACTGACACTTCCTGTCAAAAGCTATTATTTGTTCATTTCCGTTCATTAATTTTACATAGTTCTCTCTTGTGTTTCCCTGACACTCCCTAACACTTCCTAGCATATGTTGGCACACCTTGGCACCTGACATATCTTGGTCGCATGCCACCTTGGAACTATATAATGACTTAGCACTTCCTAACACACTTTATCACTCTCTCCATAGCACAATTGGAACTCGCTGACACTCCCTGTCACAAAATCTTATTCATTCATTTCCATGCATTTTAACCTAGTGCTCCCTTGTGTTTCCCTAACATTCCCTAACACTCCCTAGCATGCATTAGCACACCTTGGTGCTTGAGAAATCTTGGCATGATTCTGTAAGACTCTAGTATGCCTTGGAACTACATAACATACCTTTTCACTCCCTCCTTAACACACCTATAACTTGATGACACTTCATTTCTGTGCATTTTAAACTAGTGCTTCCTTGTGTTTCCCTAGCACTTGGACCTAACAGTCCTAGCATGCATTCACACCACACCTTAGCACCTGGCATATCTTGTCGTACCTTAATAGCTGGCTTGTATTGGAATGCATAACATGCCTTGGAATTGTCTAGCATGTGTTAGTACTTCTTGACATTCTCTGGTAGTACACCTTAGCACTCCCTAGTTGTCATGCCCTCATAGATAGCCTTACTTTTTTTGCGACTTAGGAACACAACCAAGTCAATGGAAAAACAATGTTGTGCCCAACCCAATGTATTCCATTATCTAAAACTGCTTTGACCAACACCTTATTGTAACCATATGCATCCCTCCTACAAGTCCTATTATGATCTTATCCAAACACACTTTGTCCTTGAGACACCTAGAGTTCATTGACACACCTTGGAACACACTCTTATTTGTTCATTTCGATGCATTTTGACCTAGTTCTCCCTTGTGATACCCTTTTACTCCCTAACACTATTTAGCATGCATTGAAAATTTATAACATGTGTTAGCATGCCTTTTCATTCCTTGGCACACCCTAGAACTCCTTAGCTATCATGCCCTCACAAATACCATTAATTTTTTTAGGACTTGGGAACCCAACCAAGTCTTGTATTGACTACAACAAAATGACCTAGGTAATATTACTACAACTAGACTATTAGCACCTAATTTGAACCTTAGGCTCAAAGAAGGAAAATCAGGGTAACCTCAAACCATGCTCAGCCTTGTAGCTAGCCCTACAAGGTCAGGAGAGGGATCTGTCCGGGAAAAATATTTAATGAAATATAAGAGTAAAGTGATTTTAGGATAGGTATAATAATGGTAAATGTTTTTATAAATTTTTAGGGTTATATGGAACAGATGGGGTTGAGCAGTTTGAAACTGGGGAATTAAATCAGAGATACAGGGTATTTCATGGGGCAAGGTAGGCATCGATTTTAACAATCCAGTTTAAATAATGATGGAATGTTTAAGACTGGTGAAGAGCCAAAAAGGGCATAGGAGATGGATCTTTTTAAAACAGAAGAAAAATTTGAGTATTGAATTATTTCCCAAGGCAGAGCATTATACAATGGATTCTACCTATCTTTCTTGAAAACATTCAACCAGAGATATGAATGAAATGAATGGCAAACATAACATTTAACAGATGAAAAAAAGAATAAGAACAATGCTAAAATCCATACCACAGGGATCCCACAAATCAGTGTTGCATTTCTTTATTAATTCCTTGCCAAACTGTTACAAATGGAGTGCAAAGCATCCTCTATGATTCCCAACTTATTCCACACTTTATTCCCCTTACAAATGATGAATAATTACATTAAATAGACATAATTTTTAGGGGAGTAGATCCATAGAAAGAGGAGCAGTTTTACCAGCTCAGGAACCGAGATCTTAACATAGGAAAAAGACCAACAATCTGCCCCTAAAAAGAAGGAGAAACAATACATTTTGACCATCTTTAGGGTTTGTTGTTACATCCAAAGAAAAATAGGAAATCTGAAGAACAGATCCCCCTTTCATTTCTTGCTGTAGAAGTCTCTGGTTTTGTATTTAGTTTCTCGGCCTTGACTGTTTCTTTTCTTTGTTGAAAATCCCTTTTATGCCGAGAAATGCCCTTCGGAACCAATAAAAATGAAATTTCCATTTAATGAAGAAAAGTCCCTTTTTAATTAAAAAAAAAGCTAAGGGAACGGGAGTTGGGCCCAGATCGCGATCGCAAATTGCAATCGCAAATCGCAATCGGAAGAGGAAAAGAGATGTATCACATAGTGGAAGGAACACGATTAGAAAATTGCGATGCGATAGAAACAGTGGGAAAAAGGAAATCACAATCACAAATCGAAACAGAAGGGAAGCGGAAACATGTCGTAAAAACTTGTGATGCAATGGAAACAATGGCAAAAACTTCGATGCAATGAAGGACTTAAGAAATACCTTTAAAACAATTTAAGAGGAGTTTTGCGCTTTTCCAAAGGAAAAACCATTTTTTATTTGGAACAAGATGGAAAGGTTTCAAAGTGGGACCCATGGGAATCGCAATTGTAATCTGAAAGGGGAGCGGGTTGGACACATAGCGGAGGGATCGCACGATGCGATGAGCGGCATGCGATTCATCGCATCGGCAGGTCAGAAGCGGAGCGCTGTGGGAAAAACTACGATAAAAGCTTGCGATCGCACGATGGAAAAAAGTCCGATGTGATGAGGGAATTTAAGAGATATTTTAAAGTTATAATAATCGAACTATGACTGTTTACAAAGGAAAAAACCTTTTTATTATGAATGGGCGGAAAATATTTATGGTGGGACCCAGCCAATCGCAATCACAAATCAGCGGAGGAGTGGAGCAGGAGTAAAGTGTCATGGAAAAAATGTCGATTGCAATGGTTCGATGGCTTGTGAGCCGTCCGATCGGGAGGGTGGATTGACGGTGGAGATGCAATTTGGGGAGTGCGTCAGGAGTCAATCACATCAGAGGAAATGATAGGAGTGAGAACGATGTGAAGTTGTGATGCGATCAAGTGATTGTGATCGGATATGGGCCATCGGATCATCGAGAAGATCAACGGTCTGGATACAATCTGGGGGGGGTGGGTTCAATTAGAAGGGTTCAATTGGGGCCCGTGATTTGAATGTTGCGATTGGATCATAAGAAAAGGGTGCGATCGGATCAGAAGAAATGGGGTGCGATTGGATTGAAAGAAATGGATTTCAATGGAAAATTTTAAAATTATATGAAAAGGGAGAAGTTATAAAGTCTAAGGGACAAATGAGAAAAGGGGCAAGGATGGGCCTTTGGGGACTTTTGTTCACTTAGGCATATTTTCCAATCCGGAAGTCAGTTTAGGGAGTATAATATGCCGTTGGAAAGCTCTTTCCGGGCTCTTTCTGGTGGAAATACTTAGAACATGATTTTGTACTAAAAATACTATGGAAAACACCTTTGAACAGCAGGGTGGTGGCTCTGTGGATATAACATCTTCTGAAGCGCAACTTATTACATATGAAGACATAAAATTACATAAGAGATGATAATAAAAGAAAAGTATCATGTTTTAACCTCAAAACATGGTTTTGAGGTGAAAATTACATCAAGTTCAATAGAACAATTCTTTGATCTTTCAAATACTGTGCCTTTGAGTTTATTTGACCTCCTCATGACCTTATTGATTTTTGTTGACACTTGACTCATTAATTTGACCATGATGAGACCCTAGAACCTAACGAGACCAACCATATGATCTAATAATATGAATTGGGAGTGAAATTGTATCATGACTGAAGACCATAGAGAGAATAATCAGCAAGTTTTACATGAGGGGAAACTAATGAAAGACCACCACCATTAATGAATCCATGACCTAATTGAATGATGAAAATTTATGGTATGGGATTCCTAATATGCAAATGCAAAAGAGTAATTTTGATCACTGATGGAAGTATGACCAGACTGACACTAACATTGGCTCCAATGGGGATGGTAGCTCCTTGGAGGTGCCAAGAACATCGTAGACCAAGTAGCCTTATCCATTGGGAAAATATGGTAAAAATATTGAAAACTGACACAATGCATACTGACTCTGACTCAAAATGTGACTAAAAACTTAAATAAAACCAACAAACCTTACACATATCATTCAAGTTTTATAGCCTTCACCTCGGGCCCCAAACTTCAATGACTGTGTACTTGAAATCTGACCAACAATGGCATGGTATATACAATGATTGTGCCATAAATTTTGGTCCATTATCTTCAATAGTGGTAGTGCTTCAACATCCTACCATTTACTGGTCCTCCAGGACAATATTGGCCATCCATCTCTAAGAGAAAGAAAGTATTTTGTCCCCTGTATGCTGAAATCTTGTATGGTCCTTTCCATAGGTTGTCAAATTTACCATGCTTCCCTTTGTCCACATTTTGTACGTCCCATATCAACACCACATCGTCCAACTGAAAATTTTCTTCTTTGGTTTTACGGTCATAGATTTTCTTTATCTTCTCCTACAACTAAATAGCATTCTGAGAAACTTCCTTTCTTGTCTGCTGAAGGTGGATCATTTGATTGATCCTTTTTTGATTATTGTCCTCTTCATTTCTAGCCTCTTGCAATAGTCTCATGACCAGAACTGTAAGTGATGTAGGAAAAACAACATCAGTACCATAAACCAACTCAAACGGTGACATACCTAAGGATTTCTTGCTGCTGACTCTATCTTCCCATAATGCGTTGATGAGCTTTTGATGCCAGTTCCTCTTGTTCACTTCCAACATTTTCTTGATTATGTTTATCAGAGATTTATTTGATGATTCTACCATACTGTTTCCTTTTGGGTAGTACGCTTTTGAATGGCCCAACAAAATATTGTATTTGTTGTAGAATTCCACCATTTTCTTATATCTAAACGCTGCTGCATTATCTGTTATGATTTTGTGAGGGCAACCAAAACAAGACAAGATATTTGATTCTAAGAATTGAATGATTACCGTATCAGTGGCCTGCCTTGCTATAATGGCCTCGATCCATTTGGTGAAGTAATCGGTGCCTATCAAGATCCATCGGTGTTGTGCTGATGATGCGGGATGGATTTCCCCTATGAAATCAAGTCTCCACTACTGGAAAGGAGAATTTACTGAAACTAGTTTCAAAGGAAGAGGAAGCAATTTCCTTTTTCCTTGGAAAAATTGACACTCATGGCAGCTCATCATTGTTTTGTACAAATCTGAAAATAAAGTGGGCCAATAATATCCTGCTCTCAACACTTTTTTAGCTGTAGTTTTCCAAAACAAATGACCACCACAATCACCTTTGTGAAATTCATGCATCACTTGCTGAGCCTCATCTTCAACCAAACAATTAAGGAGAATACCTCCTAGATCTTTCCAATAAAGAGCACTATTTAAAATACAAAATTTAGCAAACTTAAGTTTTAGTGATCTACCTTTACTTCTAGACATCCCAGGAGGTGGTGAAAGGTGTTAAAAAACATAGACTATGTTTGAATACCATGGGGATTGTAGAAAAATGTCTAAGACTGGAACAAGCAAACCTTCATCCTCATGTACTAAAATTGCTGCTATGAGATTTATATGAAAAACACGCAGGTTTGATTGGGCCATTAGATTTGCCAAGCCTTGTCCTTTGATCTAATTTGTGGGTTTGATCTCCAAATCATATTCCAACATTGCTGCTATCCACTTACCTTTTCGACCTTCTAGATCAGTTTGCATCAACACATCCTTCACTGCTGCATTAGGAACATATGCTATAGTATGTGAATGTAGAATGTATACTCTAAAATCCTGTAATGCTTTTATAAGGGACAATGCTTGATTCTCAATAATATTATACCACAAGGAAGCATCTCGAATGGTACTACTGAAAAAGGAAATTGGATTTTCTATCTGATCTCTCTTTTGCATCAAAATCACAACCATAGTATGCTCCGATGCAAATGAAAATATAATGAAATCTTGAGTATAGTTAGGACTAATCAAAACTAGAGCATTGGACAGAGCAAACTTTACCATATTAAATGACTTGATAGCCTCCTCACTCCATTTGACAGTGTTATCTTTCTTCAACATATTAGTCATTTCTCTTAAATGTTCAGCCAAATTGGGTATAAATCTGCGCAAGAAGTTCATCTTACCATTGAATTCTTCAATCTCCTTTTTGTTACTTGGAAGGTCAATATGTTGAATTGTCTCCAGTCTTGCAGGATCAATATGGATACCATATTTAGAGATGATATGCCCCAACAGCTTGCCTTCATCCATAGCAAACAAACTTTTCTTTGGATTAAGAGAAATCCCAAACTTCCTGCATCGCTGAAATACAACCCTCAAGTGGCACAAATGTTCATCATCAGAACCAGAAAATACTGTCAGATCATCCAAATAAACAACAAGAAAAACATCCTTTTCATTGGCAAAAGCAATATCCATTGCTCACTGGAAAGTAGCTCCAGCGTTCTTCAGCCCAAATGGAATTTTGGCATACTGGAAAGTTCCCCAGGGTGTTGTGAAAGCAGTTTTGTCTTGGTCTTTTTCATGCACCAAGATCTGATTACAGCCTGAGTAGCCATCAAGTAGTGACATCCTTGATACTCCAACTACTCTCTACAGAATATGGTCCATCTTCGGAAGTGGATAATTATCCTTAAGGATGCTTTATTCAGATTCTAGAAATCTATGCACAACCTTATCTCTCCTGTCTTTTTACATACAGGAACCAAATTTGAAATCCAGTCAGAAAATCTAATTGGGACAATGATACCAACTTTATACAATCTGTTTACCTCTTTTTCAATGGATGGAAGCAGCTTTGGGTTGATCCTTCTCAGCTTCTGTCTAAATGCCTTCTGATCCGGCTTGATGGGAACAGTATGCTGAATTATATTTTTTTCATACACCTTCAAATCTGAATAATCCCATGCAAACACATCAAAAAATTCAGAAAGTAATTTAACATAGTGTTCCTTTACCTCAGGGGACAATTTTTTTGATAATTTCACAAGCTTAGGCTTGTCAACTGTTCCAATATTAACATCTTCAACTCCTTTATCAGTAGGCACCAAGCTCGGTTGCTTTGCAACATCATCTTGATAAAAAATCTCCTATAAAGGTATGAGACCTCTAGAAATTAGATTGTCTTTCAGCTGCAATATGTCCATCTATTTTGTTTCAATTTCTTGATTGTTGACCTCATAATCACCTTATATATGAGTATCCTTGAATTTTCCTTCACTCTGCGAAAAAGAATTGATTTCATTGTCATCCCAAAACACTTGCCAATACCTTAAATTGTTTGGAACAACAGGCTGATGTTTAACATAAATTTAAAATTTATTGCTGGAATTCATTGGAATCTTCAAATTGCTTGCAGTAGTGGCAAGGGAATCTACAATAAGATTCTGCATTCAGGGTACTGCTGTCAAGGTGTATTCAGGAAATTTCCTCAAGATGTGTAAGATTTCATTTATATAGGCCCTCAATAGTGAATGATTTTCTTGGTACTCTCCTTTTACCTGTTTGATTATCAACTCGGAATCTCCATAGACAGAAATCCTCTTTGCATTTAACTTCTTCAAGATTTTCAAACCTGCAATCAAAGCTTCATACTCTGCTTCATTGTTAGATCAGTCAAAATCCAACTTGTAAGCACATACTCTAACATTACTAGGAACTTTTTCAGGCTAGAAAACAGGGCTCCTAATCCATATTCCTATACCAGCACCGTCTTTACCAACAACTCCATCAAAATCCATGCTCCAAAGGCCTTATTCTTCTTCTGCTAGATGCTGAAATTTTTCTCCTTTCTCTACTTTATCTGGACTGATTTCTACATCTTTCTACAGTTCACTATCCTTTTTTTGCTGCTAGGCAGGAAGCTCAAAAATGCTTGCTGCTTTATCTTTTTCCTATTTAAGGACTTCCCTAAAATTTTCTGAGATTTCAGGTATATCATCTACTTCTACCAGTTGAACATTTTCATCATTCAAACCACCATATGAATATAATACAAATGACTCCAGATCTGTGTGGACTACATTAATGGGATGATTAACTGGCTTCTCTTTGCTAGTGATCATGTATTTCATTTTCTTCTCCCTATATAATTTTCTCAACTGACCGAACACAGGAATGGTGGCATAAGAGAAATCAAGTTGAATGGTCCCTTTCAATTTTTCACCCCATGACATGGACAGAAGCATTCCAAATCGTGGTGGAACATAGGCAACAACCACATCCATCAAAACATTCTTGGCTAGGATTTTATCTAAAGATACTACCAAGTCTTTGATAATACCAATACAATGGACCCTACCGGAATCAAAGGAATAAAAATCATGGTGCTTGCGGGTAATATCAAGACCCAAATTCTCCATAATGGCTTTATGCATAAAGTTATGCGAGGCTCCGAAGTCCAACATAACATTCTGTAAAATGAACTCATGCAATCTAAGGCTCAGGTAGAAATGAGGGACTTCACTTTCTTCTTACTGACCTTCTATGGCTGGACCAAAAATGAGTTCAGGATAATCATATTCAACTTTTACCATATCTAATATAGAGTCTATTCGCAAAATTCTAGACACCTGATGTTTATAAGAGCTATTTTTCACCAACTCAGTCAAGGGCATGGACACCTTCAGCTTAGAAATTTCATTTTCCAAATTAAAAGATGGGAATTTTTCTACCTCTTTGATGGGAGAATATTTCTTTTCCACTTTCTCCTTTGCTGCGCTATGCTGGTTCTTTTCATTTGCAACATTAGTTGATGAGGATGCCTTGCTGGGAGAAGGATCAACAAGCTCTTTCCCTTTTCTTTGAGTATTTCAGGAGTCATTTTTCGATTGCAGCTCTTTTCTCTTTTGAATAAGATTGATCGGCACATCTCTTCTCCTCAAATAATATTGTTTCTGTTGTGCTCACAAAGCATTCATATATCCTCTTTGACAATCATCAGACTCTTCTTCTAACACTACATCATTGGCCAATATGAAATATTCTTCCTTTCGAATGTCTACAATCGATGTATATTCCTCATCTTCTGTAAGAAATATGGGTGCACCATCAGAAGTGAAGAAATGGTTGGCTTCAACTACTTGATCATCATTGTCATCTGTTTCCATCCCCTGAACATAATTTTTCGGCAATGGAGTTCTAATCTGCTGCTGTGGCATTGTTTGGTCCTATGTTCTATTTTCCCTCTACTTAATTCTGAATTGTGGCTACTGTTATCCTCTGAAATTTGGATTCCTGATTTGTGCTTCAGGTCTATCTGAAATAGTCAGCCGATCAACCATATTCTCCACTGTTTAGATCAAAGTTTCCATATTAATATCTTAAGGGGATGCTTCTTCTTTCACAATTACTCTCTTTTCAGATTTTGTCCGTGCTCTTCTGGCCAACAAATTGGCTTCAACGCTCACAACTATCTTCTGCATGTCTTCAAGTGTGGTAGGATCTCTTTCTCATAGCTGATATGCCATATCAACATCGAAGCCATCTGGAAACTTGAGAAAATCTAACCCCATGGGGGGCTTCATATTGGTTGGAATAGCATTATATACAACATTAAATCTCACACAATAATCATGTACAGTTTCACCCACATTTATTTTAATATTTTCATATTCAGACAAGATTTGAAGTGGGTTTTTCTTTACCTCCCACTGGTCTAAGAATTGTCTATGTAACTCTTGCAAAGTGTGGATAGAACCTGCTAGTAAGGCTCTGAACCATTTTCTAACTTCACCTCCAAAGCTTTGTACAAACAATCTTGTGGTTACATTCTTTGCCTCTACCTCATGAAGATCAAAAAAGTCATTCATCTTATCAACATGCTGTTGGGCTGTTACGCTTTGAGTGGCATCAAAGATAGGTATTTTACTTTGGTAATCAATAGGCATATCATTCAGGTTCTGAGGTAAAACCAATGGTGCATACCAGGCAGCCATGACTTGAGGTGGATTTACAACAGTGTTTGTGCTACTAGGATTCAAGTGAGGTGTTGATGGAGGAGTCGAAAGCTAAGAATTGACTTGTGAAACTGATGGGAATGCTGATGAATTAAGGGGAGAAACTACTATTTCTGATAACTCTAAAGGCTCAGGGATATTGGTTACAGTGACAAATGTCTGAGGGGAATTCAAAATATAATCATCAATTGATCTGTTTTCCCTTTGAACTTCGATATCTATAAGAAATTCTGGATCTAAAACTGTGTCATCAAGTGCAGTCTTAGATTTATTTCTGAACAAAAAAAACTCAAAACACTCATCAAAAGAAAGATCTTCTACAAAAAACCACTCACTGGGCCAGGTATGGGATCTAAAAATAGGCCTGGGACTTAGTGATCCTTCTTGTCTTCTGATTATCCTTAGAATGAGATTGGGATTTTCAAACACAAGGGGAGGATTTGGATCAGGGTTGGCCCTTGTGTATCTCCTTGAATCCAATGTGGTCAAATTTCTACTTTATAATGTTTTATTTCAGCCTATCAAACTCCAAACCTCATCATCCAGAGTCCAAGAATTTATATGGAAAATATTACTGGGGTGATGAGTCTTTAGGCTAAATAGTTCCCCAGTGGAGTCGCCAGAAATGTTAGCACCTAATTTGAACCTTAGGCTGAAAGAAGGAAAATTAGGGTAACCTCAAACCACGCTCATCCTTGTAGCTATCCCTACAAGGTCAGGAGAGGGCTCTCTCTGGGAAAAATATTCAATGAAATATAAGAGTAAACTGATTTTAGGCTAGGTATAATAATGGGAAATGTTTTTATAAATTTTCAGGGTTGTATGGAATAGATGGGGTTGAGCAGTTTGAAACTGGGGAATTAAATCAGAGATACAGGGTATTTCATGGGGCAAGGTAGGCAGGGATTTTAAAAATTCAGTTTAAATAATGATGGAATGTTTAAGATTGGTGAGGAGCTGAAAAGGGCATAGGAGATGGATCCTTTTCAAACAGAAGAAAAAATTGAGTATTGAATGATTTCCCAAGGCAGAGCATTACACAATGGATTCTCCCTATCTATCTTGAAAACATTCAACCAGAGATATGAATGAAATGAATGGCAAACATAAAATTTAATAGATGAACACAAAAAGAAGAACAATGTTAAAATCCATACCACAGGGATCCCACAAATTAGTGTTGTATTTCTTTATTAATTCCCTGACAAAATGTTACAAATGGAGTGCAGAGCATCCTCTATGATTCCCAACTTATTCCACACTTTATTCCCCTTACAAATGATGAAGAATTACATTAAATAGACATAATTTTGAGGGGAGTAGATCCACAGAAAGAGGAGCAGTTTTACCGGCTCAGGAAGCAAAATCTGAACATAGGAAAAAGACCAAAATCTGCCCCTGAAAAGAAGGAGAAACAATACATTTTGACCATCTTTAGGGTTTTTTTTTATGTCCAAAGAAAAATAGGAAATCTAAAGAACAGATCCCCCTTTCAACACTTGTTGTAGAATTCTCTGGTTTTGTATTTAGTTTCTCAGCCTTGAATGTTTCTTTTCTTTGTTGAAAATCCCTTTTATGCCGAGAAATGCCCTTCGAAACCAATAAAAATGAAATTTCCATTTAATGAAGAAAATTCCCTTTTTAATTAAAAAAAGCGAAGGGAAAGGGAGGTGTGCCCAGATCGTGATCACAAATCGCAATCGTAAATCGCATTCGAAAGAGGGAAAGAGATGTATCACATAGTGGAAGGAACATGATTGGAAAATTGTGATGCGATAGAAACAGTGGGGAAAAGGAAATCGCAATTGAAAATCGAAACATAAGGGAAGCAGAAACATGTCGTAAAAACTTATGATGTGATGGAAACAGTGGGAAAAACTATGATGCAATGAGGGACTTAAGAAATCCATTTAAAAAAATTTAAGAGGAGTTTTGCGCTTTTCCAAAGGAAAAAAACCATTTTTTTTATTTGGAACAAGGCAGAAAGGTTTCAAAGTAGGACCCATGGGAATCAAAATCGCAATCGAAAAGGGGAGCAGGTTGGACACATAGCAGAGGGATCGCGCGATGCGATGAGAAACATGCAATTCATTGCATCGGCGGGTCGAGAGCTGAGTGCTGCGGGAAAAAATGCGATAAAAACTTGTGTTCACGCGATGGAAAAAAGTCCAATGCAATGAGGGACTTTAAGAAATATTTTAAAGTTATAATAATCGAACTATGACTATTTACAAATGAAAACCCCTTTTTATTATGAATGGGCGGAAAAGATTTATGGTGGGACCCAGCCAATCGCAATCGCAAATCAACGGAGGAGTGGAGCAAGAGTAAAGTGTCATGTGAAAATTTCCGATTGCGATGGTGTGATGGCTTGTGAGTCATCCGATCGGGAGGGCGGATCGACGGTGGAGATGCAATTGGGGGAGCGCGTCGGGAGTCAATCGCATCAGAGGAAATGATAGAAGCAAGAATGCTTGGAAGTTGCAATGCAATCAAGCAGTTGCAATCGGATATGGGTCGTTGGATCGCCGAGAATATCAATGGTCTGGATACAATCGAGGGGAAGGAAGTTCAATTGGAAGGGTTCAATTAGGGCCTGCGATTTGAATGTTGTGATTGGATCGGAAGAAAAGGGTGCGATCGGATCGGAAGAAATGGGGTGCGATTGGATCAGAAGAAAAGGGTGTGATCGGATCGGAAGAAATGGGGTGCAATCAGATCAGAAGAAATGGATCGCAATGGAAAACTTTAAAATTATATGAAAAGGGAGAAGTTATAAAGTCTAAGGGACAAATGAGAAAAGGGGTAAGGTTGGGCCTTTGGGGACTTTTGTTCACTTAGGCATATTTTCCAATACAGAAGTATGTTTTGGGAGTATAATATACCGTTGGAAAACTCTTTTCGGAATCTTTCTAATGGACATACTTAGAACACGATTTTGCATTGAAAATATTGTTGAAAACACCTTTTAACAACAGGGTGGTGGCTCTGTGGAGATAGCAGATTTTGAAGTGCAACTTATTACATATGAAGACATAAAATTGCATAAAAGATGATAATAAAAGAAAAGTATCATGTTTTCACCTCAAAACATAGTTTTTGAGGTGAAAATTACATCAAGCTCAATAGAACAATTCTTTGATCTTTCCAGATACTGTGCCTTTGAGTTTATTTGACCTCCTCATGACCTTACTGATTTTTGTTGACACTTGACTCATTAATTTGACCATGATGAGACCCTAGAACCTAAAAAGACCAACCCTATGACCTAATAATATGAATTGGAAGTGAAAGTGAATCATGACAAAAGACCATAGATAGGAGAATGAACAAGTTTTACATGAGGGGAAACTGATGAAAGACCACTACCATCAATGAATCCATGACCTAATGGAATGATGAAAATTTATGGTATGGGACTCCTAATATGCAAATGCAAAAGATTAAGTTTGATCACTGATGGAAGTATGACCAAACTGACACTAAAATAGACTATGCCTTTTTCAACGAATAATTTACTATTACTTATCTTAGGCTACTTGTGCCCAATTTCAACTTAACCCACTTAACAAGTTACAAGTTACTATGCCAAGGCTCATGTCTAACCGTGACTATTAGTCATCAGTGATTTTTACTATTTGTAGATGACTAAATATTGGTTCTAGATTTCTAAAAACAAAATTCCATGAATATTGTGAGTTTTAGAAATCTCATTGCCTTCATTACCCTTACAATTTTTTTTCACTATTCTACCATTTTTCCATTCCATGGTTACCCTGCCACTCTTAAAGGACTCCTTATGGGATTGTACCACTCATCTCCATCCTTTTTTCCCACTTATGACCTCATTACTCTGTTTTTCCCTTGACCATAACTCCACCTTACATCTAGGGTTACCTATAATCCTATTCCTTCCCATGTTCACCAGGTTCCTCAAGAATTGATGGTCTAAAACTATCTCTGTAGGCTCTTTAGATAAATCAAGTACATTGGATTTTGGATCTTCAATACACCACTTTGAGAAATGCTCTATTTTCAATTGAAGCCTCCAAAGCCAATTTTTAGTCAAGGTTAGGTCAAAGAACCCCCCACTAGGTCAATTATGGTTTCATATGTTCCAAGGTCATCATTTCCAAAGAGGAATACCATTCAGTTTTAGAGTCTACACATGAGGCAATGGACAAGCTTAACACTTTTGCAGAAGTGTTGAAATTTCCATCAGTAGAAGGAATTGATGAGGTAGATGGTCTTCTCCTAAGTAAAGACAACTAACAACAGAAGAAAGGGAAACACTTGTTCTCATAGAGAATTAGGATATTTTAGCTTGATTAGGCCAGCAGTGTGCCAAGCAGGGATTAAATGAAAAAATTACCATGGAGGAGGCACACCAAAAACCAAACATGAAGAAAATTATTTCAGAGATGATTGATGAAATATGGTAGAAAGGTGAGGTAAACTGAATAGAATTGAATGAACTTGAAAGGGCTATAGAGAACTTAGAAGACAATACTGATAATTGTCTTAAAGTAGTCCAAACACCTAGGGTTTTGGGAAAGTGGCCACAGAAGGCAAAAGGTATGAGTTCAACTCCATGTTGTAAGCAAAGGAATGATTTTGAAGATGTTTCCTTGTGTTTAAGTCCTCAAGTTGCCCAACTAGACTTGTCATGCTTCAAGGAGTTAAAGAAATGTCAAATTATCATTTCAGTCACCTAAAAATATGAAGTTTCAAAGAAGGTAAAAGACATGGTTTGAAACTCCATGGTGCAGGCAGAAGAAGGTGTTGAAGCTGTTGCTATGACAAATCCTCCCAATGGTGTTTAATGAACTGTCAGCTAAGAAGAAAAGTTAAGTTAGCTTGATGATGGAAGAAACAGAGGATTTTGAAGTTGCTCTTGTGTGAAAACATCACAAAATCATCAGAATAGACATGTCAAGTCTCAAAGGAGTAAAAGCAGAGGATTAACTTCATCTTTCCAGTCACCTGGAAGCAAAAAGGTCAGAGAACATCAGTGAAAGAAAGTGAAAGGTACTTGAAGCACTAGGAAATGGGTTATCAAAGTTTAATAAAATTCCTAGGTCCATGAAAGCCCATTTTACACTTCAAACAAATCATCATTTCCTTACAAGTGATAAAGAGCACTAAGGAGAAAAGAGTTTGTCAATTTTCAAGTTAAATTTGGAAAAACTTGCTTGGCGCTGCGTGCCTGGCTTTTTCCTCTGATATATTTTACAGAAGAGCTACACGCCTAGGAGGCAGAAATGTGTGCTTGGCAAGACACTGTTCCTTTCTCGACTTTCCCGATAGGTCCAATGATCTTTCCTTTAGCGCTGCGCCCTTGGCCTAGGTGTTGCGCGCTTGGCCTAAGCACTACACACTTGGCCAAGAAGGATTCTAAGCCCTAAAAATGCTCAAATCACCTCAAAGGCTTCCAAATTATTCCTAAGGGCCCTCCAAACATAGTGAGGGGTAAGTACAAGTTATCCACCCATCCTTCAAGCATTTTTTCATCATTTGAATAAATTGAATGAACCCCTAAGGAGCAACCCTAAGGCTTGAAACTGGAAATCATTGTTTACCATTACTTTCATCTACTTATAAAGACAGTCAGTGATAAACAGAGGGGTTTCATTGTTGAGTGTGGTATTACATATGATCTTGTTCATACCTCCATGACCTTCACTCACAAACTCTATTCCCTCACTTACAAAAGCTATCATTCCATCACCTTCTGTCTCATCTCAAAATTCACATCAAATTCTAGGATTGGTAAGGCAGAGTTTTTCAAATGTAAATGAGGGAGTTGGAAGTGAGGCACATATAAATGAGGCACATATCAGAAGGTAGCAAGGAAATGAGTCATGATATCAGTGAGACAGAGAGCAATAAAGTAGAAGAGTAGCAATGATGATGGAAATAGGTCAGAAAGCCAAGACATTAGTGAGGCAAATGTAAATGAAGAAAATGCTAATGAATTTGAAATCAATAAGGCACATAGCAATGGTGATAAGGGAAAAGAAGAAAGAAATGAAGAATTCAGTGAGGATTATGACAGTATATCAAAGAGCTCTGATGGTAGTGAAGCACATAAGGTTGGAAGTGATGATGGGAGTCATAAGAGTAGTAAGAGCAATGTTACAAAAAGTGAAGATGGTAGTAGGTCAAAGAGCCATGAAGAAAGCAGTAAGCATGATAAAGAGGCCTATGAATAGTTTGGTGGAACCAACGAAGAAAAATGCAAATAAAAAATTGGTAACCTGGTTGATCTATCCCCTACAAGCATACCAAACCTGATTTTGGCACAATTTTAGAGCTTTTGGATTTTTGATTGTTTTAAGGGGCCAAAGGCACAAAGCCATTGGGAATGAAATCTTTTTTGGGGCACTATTTTGAGGAATAGATTACATTTTTAGATTCCTTAGGCACATGGCATCATACACACAAAATTTCAGATCATTTAGAACAGATCCGGTCCTCCAAAAGTGCCAAAAACACCCAAAAAACCATTGTTCTGCCCTATTTTCAGAGTTGGCGCTGCACCCTGAGAAGTCTTGGGAGATTGAGTTTTTGGGCAAGAAAATGGACACAAAATGAAAAACTAAAGGCATTTTTGGAAATTATACTTGACAATCTTTCCAATGAGTTATCATGGAGCTCATTCAAACACCAGGAAGTCCTTCAAAACTCAGCTGCTAGGTGACCTATTTTTCGGTGTAGGCGTTGTGCCCTTGGACCTCAATGTTGCGCCCTTGCCTGCAAAGTCAAAAAAACAAACTTGAAGATATTTTGGAGTTATTGAGGAGCCTCAAAGTCACTTTTTTCCAAATTTAGGTGTTAGAAGTTATTTTTCATTTATTACATTAAATATTTTGTGACTTGGGCCTTGCATCATCTTAATGGACAAAAATAGCATTTATGATGTATTTATGACATTTTGGAAACCCTAGTTAGGGTTTTTGTCCTCCTTTATTGTTAAATACAACATTGAGGCCTCATTGTACATGTTGGTTGATTATGGAGAAAAACCTCATATACTTTGAGTTGTGAGGAGTTTTAGGTTTTGGAGCATTGTGAATGTTTTGAACTGAATATCAATGAGACAAGAACTTTTCAAGATTCATGAACATGGCCAATGGTGATGTATTTCTCATTTTTTTCTTGTTGTCTTATGTTTTACATATTGTGCCATCTTTCTCTTGCATTATAATATAAATTTTAGCTTAAGATATGTTTTCAAAAGAACCTTAAGTCTGTCTTCTTCTCTTGCTTTCATGTTTTCCTCTGCTAGGTCAGTTTAGAGAATTTTTAGTTTCTCTCTAAACCCACTCAACTTGTTTATCCCAAGAATGATTTAATGGAGTCAGTGCCAAAGTATTTTATGGTTAGTTGTGCTCTTTGGAATCACTTAAACATTTTTTTTGAGGTATTTTCTTTAAATTATTTCTAAATAGGGCTTGACTAAAGAGGTTTAAGGTTGGCCCTGCCCTTTTTTCTTTCTTAAATGGTTTCTTTGAAGGTATTTATAGTTTTATTAAGAAGTTTAGGAGTTCCCTGTTTCTTGATCATTATTATATTTTATCTTGCATGTTTTCTTTCTCTGAAGGTAGATAGTTAGAGAGTCAGGAGTTCCCTACTCTCTAGTGTTTGTTGAATAGGTTTTTTTAGGTTTACTTGCTAGGGTTTGGTCAAAGAAGTATGGTAAGCCCTGTCTTTGGTTAGTTCTTCATGCATATTTATCTTAAAGGCCCTTCTTGTTGAATTATTTTTCAAAGGATTCTTAACTTCCATCTACGCCTACTTTGTTCACAATTTAATGTTCACTTCACTCATATAAGCCGTGAATATCCATTTAGCTTTGTTATACTTTCCCTCTGAAGAATCCTTGACCTATTGTTATACCTTTATAGACATTTTGCAGACTCCATAGCCCAATGGTCTAAACCTCTCCTACTCTATTTTTTCTTCTTCACAACCTACCCAACCAAACAAACAAACAAACAAACCCCAATCCTTATAACTAGCCTAAAATCAAAACCCCAAAAGCTATCAAGTTACATCTTTCACACAAATATAGAGAGATCCCTATCAGAATCCAGAAAGGCTAGGTCCTAGGACTCCAAATTTGGTTTGACATTACCCCTGTACATTTGTTCTTGCCAATTTTAAAAATTACGGGGACCTAACAGTGACCATAAAACAACTGAGCAACATAGTTTACATCTTGACATGCCATAGCACTTTGCACATCTAATAATACCTTGGCACTACGTGGCATATGTTAGGACCCCCTACATTCCTTAGAATTCTTTGGCACTCCATAGCACACCCTACGACTCCATGACATTCTGTGGCACTCTAGCATTCCTTGGCACTGCCTAGCATATAATATTTTCACTCCTTTCTTAAAACATCCCAAAATCACTGACACTCCATATCACTCACTCTTATTCAACCTTCATTTCCATGCATTTTGAGCTAGTTCCCCATTTTTTTTCCATGGCACTCCCTGGCACGCATTTACACACCCTGGCACCTGACACATCTTGGCATGTTGCCCTGGTAGTCTAGCATTCCTTGGCACTACCTAGCATACATTGTCACTCCCCCCTTAACACACCTACAACTCACTTCCATTCCTTGTCACACAGTCTTATTGATTCATTTCCATTCATTTGAAACTAGTTCTCCCTTGTGTTTCCATGGAACCCCCTAATACTCCCTAGCATGCATTGGAACACCCTAGCACCTAGCACATCTTGGCATATTTCCCTAACCACTAGCATGTCATAGCACTACCTAGAATATATTGTCACTCCCTCCTTAGAACACTTGTAACTCACTGATGCTTCTTGTCACAAAATATTATTCATTCATTTACATGCATTATTTTGACTTAGTGCTCCCTTCTATTTCCCTAACATTCTGTAACACTTCCTAGCACGTGTTGGCAGACTCTCATACCTAGCACATCTTGGCTGCATGCTTCCATGGAACTCTAGCATGCATTAGCACTACCTAACATACCATGTCACTCCCTCCTTAGCACACCTGGAACTCATTGAAATTCCCTGTCACACACTCTTAGTCATTCATTTCCATGCATTGTGACCTAGTTCTCCCTTAGCACTCACTAACAATCCTTAACACTCATTGGCACACCTTGGCACTTGGTACATCTCGGAATACTTCCTTAGCACTTTAGTATGCCTTGGCACTGCCTATCATATCTTATCACTACCTCCTTAGCACACTTGGAACTCCATAACACTCCCTATCACACACTCTTATTCATAATTTCCATGAAATTGAAACCAATGTTCCCTTGTGTTTCTTACACTCCCTAACACTCCCCAGAATGCATTAGCACCACACCCTAGCACCTGACACATCCTGTCATGCCTTAGCACTTGGAATGTTTTAACACTTGGAATGTATTGGCATTCCTAACATGCCTCATAACTGTATAGAATGTGTTATAACTTCTTGGCATTCCCTGGCACATGCTGGCACTCCATACTTGTTATTCCGTTATAGATAGCCTTACCTTTTCTGTGACTTGGGAACCAACCAAGTCATTGAAAATATAACTTTGTGCCTAACCCAAAGTCTCGCTTTATTTGAAACTAATTTTTCCAACCCCTTATCACAATCATAGGCTTTCCTCCTACAAGTCTTATTATAAAATTCTCCTAACACGCTTCATCCGTGGGACACTTGGAATTCATTGACACTCCTTGGCACACACTCTTATTCATTCATTTCCATGAATTTTGACCTAGTTCTCCCTTGTAATTCCCTGACACTCCCCAACACTCCTTGACATGAATTCACATTGTCTGGCATGCGTTAGCATGACTTTTAATTCCTTAGCACACCTTGGCACTCATTAGCTATCATGCCCTCACAACTACCCTTACTTTTTTTCCAACATGGGAACCCAACCAAATATTTCCTTGACTACAACAACTTTACCAAGCTACATTTAGTACAACTAAACTATGCCTTGTTCACCTAAGAGATTCCTATAACTCATCTTAGGCTACTCATGTTAAATTTAAACTCATACAACTAAAAAATTTATGAAGACTTTTCTTAGGCTGAAAATTATCGTTGAAGAATTTTCCCCAACGCTAGTGAGTTAGAAATTTATTATTATGTCTTTATTTAACCCACTAATTTTTTCTATGCATTGCTATAAAATATGTTTGAAATATGATGTAAATGTGCCCTTTCAATTTTGTGGAATCTGTAAAATCATTGGGTAGATATTGAGATTAGTGAATTTTAGTGCAAGATGTAGCCATGAAGGCATTCACATCCAAGATGTGGTTTTGAAAGAATTGTTGTCCTTCAACAAGTTGTTCTCAATTATTAGGTAAATACTTACCTTGGAAAATTTTAGTCGAGGGCATAGTTTTGAAATAATTCATGTCCTTTAACAAGCTATCCTCTATTATCATTTAATGTTTCTTTATCATATTGTGTCTGATAAATTTTTTGGATAAATATGTTCCACTCTTTGATATTGCCATATTAATGAAGAAATTTGCAATTTGTTAGGTCATTTGACAAAGTATAACCTGTGACCCAAAATTAGTGTTCCAAGTTGTGTATGAAATACAAATAAAATATTCACAAATGTGCTCCTCTCTAGAGATTGACCTCTCTTCTCAACACATCCTAGGTTCGAAACTAACTGGTCACTCAAATATATGATCATTTTGTTCCTTCCAACTACAACATCTAGAGTGAATCTGGGTCATCTATCCTATTTCAAATTTGTGGTCATGTTATTGGTTTGGCATTGATACATAGGGAGAAATTTTACATGGTCCTAGCTCAAACATTTCTTCAAACAATTGGTTGGTCTCTATATTTCCTAGGAAGGTTGTTGGAACAGGGCCCCCTAAAGCTACGAATTTTGTACAATTTTGTATATTTTTGGTATTAATTAGTCTAACGCGGGGGTTTTGGGGCGGGTCAAAGCCCCAAATGCATTGTAATGGGTCAGGGGTAGACCAAGAGTCCACAAACCATGGTTTGCACACCATTGGAAGCATAGGCTAATTCAATATAAATAGATGAACATTTTGAGTCTTAAGGTAGAGAAGAATTAGGTCTAATGCTAAGTGCAGATTGTTAGATTTTTTTTTTGGTCATTTGGATAAGGACTCCTGATGGTTTTGTGTGTGGAAATCCTCAGTCCTACTATGTCCAGACCCTGCTAGCTGTGTGTGTAGGTTGTGCTGGATTGTATTGGG
This sequence comes from Pinus albicaulis, assembly GCA_034641835.2. Lineage (NCBI taxonomy): Eukaryota > Viridiplantae > Streptophyta > Pinopsida > Pinales > Pinaceae > Pinus > Pinus albicaulis. The sequence goes on along the minus strand of CM076574.1, from coordinate 925,968,002 downwards.
TTTTGGATGCTAAGATATGTGGATATGGTTAAATTATTTCGGTGTTATCTGATCTGATGTATTACTATTGATGTGAACTATTGGGATCTGTTGCAATTACTATTGTGTTATCTATTTATTCTATGAATTTGTCTTTGTTATGGTATAACTATAATCTGTTGATTATGCGTTATGATAATGTCTGCTAATAACTGATGATACGCATGTGGATGCGGAGTTATTACTAGATATGTGCATGATAATAGCTCTGTATATTGCAATTATACTGTTAAGAATCCTGTGAATAGATCTATCTGGTACGAACCTAATAGGGTGCAAACTTGGATCTGATTGACTTACCTACTCTCTCTTAGGGTGCAGAAACCTGGTTCTAGCACCCTCCCATACTGCTTCGGGTGAGACTTTGGCCTACGCAAGCAGGTCACTACTGAAAGAGCCAATAGTATAGGGGTTTGTTGGAAAACCTTAACCTCTGAACCTAGGTTAGCCTCCTCGAGCCAAAAAATGGTTTCGTTACCGAGACCGGGAGAATTTTGAGAGAAGGATTAGGTAATTCCAAGGGAACATTGGATACCTAAGAAGAAAGAAGTTTAAGAGTGGTTCGAAAAAAAGGTTTAGGAATTTGCGGTAAAAGAGAATCGCAACACAAATTTGATGGCAGAGAAGTGGAAGAATAAGTACATTTTCACAGAGGTATACGAAATTTTCTTTGTGACATTTGCAACCGAGCTTCAGGAGTGGCTCACAAGGCTTGTAGATTTCCAGAAGTGTTTGAAGGAAGAACGGGTCACTCAGTGGACTCCAGAGTTGATCCAGCAGTTAGAAAAGGATGATAACACCATCACTCGTATGGTAGATAACTAGGTAGATAGTGTGCTGGGAGGGTTTGTGATAGATTTTACAATCGATCAGTTCGTATCCTATTCTGAAGCAGAGTAGAGGCTCTTCAAGGGTTTTCAGGGTAATTTTTTGAAAACCTTTCCATTACTGATTAAGATATTATTGTGTGAAAAGAGCATTTTGTGTAGCCATAAAGAGTGAATGAGCTCCGATTAGAGTGAGGGTACAACACGGAGTGGTAAATACTACAGAACTAATCAAGAAGGAGATAGATTAGTCTACATTCTAGTAAGGGATTCGGCTACGCATAGCCCTCCAACTACACCACCGTAAAATTAGCATAGGGGTAGGAACTCACCCATACCTCCACCACCAAAAGACGAGATGGCTTCGCACATGAAGATACCTACCTTTACGGGTGTAGGTTACGAAGATATGGATCGATTCTGGTTTTTCGCAAAATTAGTATGGAATGCATAAAATGTGTCCAACGATGTTGTGAAAAGGGTGCAGTTGTCCCTTTCCTTTGAAGGAAGAGCCTTAGACTGGTACATGGGATATGTAGCTCGGCATGCAAATGCGACCATTCAAGAGGTTAAGAGTGCCCTAAAAAAATAGTTCTGAAAGCCTAAATCCTACTCTCAGATAGTAAATGATCTAAAATATTTCAATCAAGGACCCTCTGAGTCTGTATGGGAAGCTGACCAGCGGCTGAAGAAGGTAATTAGAGAAGGGGAACTTTTGTATGATGACAGAAAACACAAGGAATGGTTCATTGCTATGTTACTGCCTCACTTGTGCGTACCTATGGGTCAACAAGCCATTGAATCATAGGAAAAAGCCTTGGAGATTTCTATGAAGCTGGAAGCTATGCCGAGAGATGATACCTAGTTATGAGTACAACAAATCCAAGAGCAGCTGGGGGCGATGCACATGGAGATCTAGAAACTGGGAAAGGACCAAGGGAAGGAAGCTAGTCCAGACATATGGTGCATACGATGTAGGGTATTTGGGCATACCAATGATAAGTGCCCACTGCTGGCAAACTACTTACAGGCGGGGGGACCTATTCCATTGCGCTCAGGGCTAAGTGGACCAGTGTTGTGGTGTGATGATTGTCGCATAGCCAGCCTACATGATACTAACCATTTCCCTCATCTAGGTGCATATGTCCCAAAACTAAAACAAAAATGGTGCAGGTTTTTCTAGTTAATAGGAAACGATGAGTAGAACTACCAAACTTATGATCTAATGATAGACCAAGGAAAATTATATAGGGTACAATCAGACCCTTCTTCACCAAGATCCCCCTCAGGTATAGGTGACTTCCCATCTAGGGGTAGGGGAGGGGGCCAAGGTGGAAGCACAGGTAGGGGAAGAGGAAAACTGATCTGCTATAACTGTGGAGAGGTAGGGCACTTTGCGAGGGACTGCTCGAACCCTACAAGAAAATCCTTCAAATACTATAGAGAGTTGGACCATGTGATTGAAGACTGCCCAATTTTAATAGCCAAGATGTAGGAAAAGCAGCAGACACCTACGCAGGATGTACAAAGGGTTAAGGCAGAACCTCGAGACAAAGGACCAAGCATTAATGTCATAACGCACAGCGGCATGGCCACTGGGGGAGCTGTAGAGAAAGCTGAGGCATAGCCTCTTATCTGAAAAGAAGCCATCAAATAAGAAGGTTTAGACTTACAGAAGGAAAAGGAAACCTTTGTCGCAACTCTCCAAGACTTTGCTAAGATTGAGGCATCTACTCCTCAATCCCCCGTGAACCTCAAAGTAGATGATGAGGTCAAACCATTTATGCAGGCATGTATGAAGTTGTTGCGCAACCAAAGGGCCATAGAAACCCTCAAAGATTTGATAAACAGCTACGCAAAAAGAGAAACTCCACCCATGGAAGTTAAGGATGTGCAAAAATGTACAAGCATAAGGAGAGCACTGGTAGGGAAATGTGGTTAACCATGAAAATTGGTGATTACGAGATGGATCAGGTTATTCTAGACCTAGGCTCAGATGAAAAATTACTACCTAAGAAAACTTGGTAGCAAATGGGAGAACCAAAGTTGGAATGGTCCACTATCCAGTTGCGCATGGCCAATCAACAGAAGATCATACCATTGGGAAGACTATCAGAATATTGTGGTAGATATCGCAGGAGTTAAGGTTCGTGCTGAATTTGAGGTCATTCATATTGTAGAAGATGCAGACCCCTATCCTGCGCTCCTAGGATTGGACTGGGCCATAGATATGGGAGGTATGATCAACCTAAAGAAAAGAAGCATGATATTTGCGGGTGATAGTACCATTGGACCCTGTAGAAGAACAACGGTATATAGAGCCAGTGTGTGAAGAAGAATATGTGGATCATATTTATAAGTTAACTACGTGGGAAGAACATTGGATAAATCCCACAGCCGATGGTGTACTCTGCTGGGAAAAGGATAGCAAATATTTCTTTGATTCCGAAGGAGAGATGGAAAATTGGCAGAATCAGTTACATGATGTATCTACCCTGCGATGCCTTATGGAATTCATAGTAGACCCGGGTAGCACTAGGGGCAGAGTCTCTTTGTTTCAACAAAGTGTTAAAAATATTGGAAGATTGTGTCTTGGCAAAAGCCATGATGAGCTTACAGGAGAAAGAAGTCAAATATTACCCTGCGGTGTTATTTGAACTTCAATTAATGAAACAAGAAGTGAGAGAGATGTCCAAGATTTAGCAATAGCAAAATCCCTGTATTGGAAACATAGAACATCAACTCCGAACATTTCATCAAGTAGAGATTCGGGGATCCTCTGCCAAAGATCCAACACCAATAGACTCTTCAGATAGTTAATTAGAATCATGTCTTTTTTATGTTTTCAATGACTTTGGATAGTATCTACCGTCTTTGTTTTATATGTAATTTCTATGGACATACTCGAGTAAATATAGTAGCTACAAAACGAAAGAAACAATACCAATTTTGGTTAGCTTTTAACTCATTGAGGTGGCCAACAAACCTGGTTTCCTTCGGGCAGGCTGAGGCACGCATATACTGATGTACATATTATGCAACTTGCTCATATAATAGAAAATGGCTAGGTACTATGGAATTTTAAAAAGAAAAAAAATTCATGGATACCAAAATTAAATAATTTAAAATTATTTAGGACATGTACCTCTTTTTAAGTTTAAAATAGTTTAATTGGTTTACATATTGTGACATGAAAAGTACGTGAAAATTTCGTGGGCACTTTTAGGCTGAAATTTCCTCTAATGATTTCGAAAATAAAAATGAAATACCCAACAAAATAGTGAGGAAACCCTTGGAATTCGTGTAAGCTCACTTGTGGAGAAATGGGTATAATTTATGTCAGTCAACCTGTGGATGAGGAAAAAATTCATCTCAGATTCATTGTCATACAAGGGTAAACAAAAAATAAAACCATAGGCACCCATTTACCACTCACTACCTGTAGAAGATAGCCATGGTACCATCACAACTCTGCAGTTGTCTGCAAAATCCATTTCAACAATGCGGGAGTTAAATTTGGAAACAAGCGTGGATGTGAACTTTCAAATTTTGGCCATAACCAAACACTAGCCTTACCTGAGATCGACAGTTGAGTATGCGGCCCTAGATGCAAGAATTCTTATGTGGAAGGGTGGCCGAACCAAACTTCTTGCAGAGAAACACCACCTCCTCGAGCGGCGACGAAATGAAACTCTGTCAGGGGTTCAGGATGGGGTAGTATCCTAACCGTTTTTGCAGCAATCAGAGTCATCAAATATTTTTTAAAATGACGATGCAGAAGAGCCTAAGTGTTCAACACTCTGGATACCAAGAGACAATTGAGAAGCTTCGAATGGAACCTGACTCATACCATAATGTATTTCTAGCTTTACCAATGGTATCACCTAATAACTGGAGGCTAAGCACAATAATGTTGCAAAACCTTAGGTTAAAATAATTTGTTGTGTCCTTGGGATCAAGGGAAGTTACAATCTTTGTTGGGGAAATGAATTAGTCACGACATCTATAAAAGTGACGAAGGTGGATTAGATTTAATGGAAAAATCTTCCACACTTAGTTGTTAGATTATACAACTAATTTGAAAGAAAAATATAATGTTGTTCTTACAGTGAGGTGATAAGCATTGTCTCATTTCATGTATTAATTTGTGTTAGTTGATTTGTTTTTAACTTGTATATTGAGGGGTGTTACACTCCTTCATATATTTAATTAACAAGAATATATAAAGGAAATAAAATATCTCTCTATATAAAACATATATTAAATTTTTCTTTTTGTTATTAATAAATTTTAATATTTTGTAAATTCTTTATAAAAAGTTGATATAAAATAATGTTATTTAATATGGACATTGGAATATTTTATTTATGTTCAATAGTAAAATAATTTCTATTATTAATATATTTCTTTTTAACTATTACTTGTCATCTCAATAACATATAATGAATTACACATCATGTAATAACAATAACATTATTTTTACATGCAATTTGTTAACTCCATACTAACTAGTGAAAGCATGACATATCTCCTAATACTAAAAATAATTTTTTTTTTTTTTTTTCAATTACTTTTTTATCTAAAGTTGATGTAAAATTAAGGTGGAAATTGAAGTATTTTATTCATGGTCAACATTGATTTTTTTTGTTATTACTATTTTTTACTGACGTTTTTTATTATTACTATTTTTCAATCTGTAAATGTAAGTGTTATTTTATTATTTTATATGTAACATTACGTGACAACTTCGACCAAGCACATCATGGTTCAATTATAAATTCATATAATAATAATTAAAAAAAAACATAAACATAAATTTTGTATAAAAAATGACAATTTCATTAACATTATGTTCACTCCTATTTTTCTGTGACTAGTGGAATTGAGAACTGGGTCATACTCATGTGGCATGGGGTCGATTGCATCTGATAACACTATAACCACTAGGTGCACCATGGTTGCCCTTAACATTGGCATGAGTTAGTTGGGGGATTAAACCAAGGACCCCATAATATTTTAAATAACACGTTTATATTCTATGTCAAGTCAACTACTCCTAGGGGCTATGATTAATCCTATTTTCACCTCCTATTTGGATGCGATTTTGATTACAATTATAATTTATTAAAGATTAATAAGAAAATTGTTTTAGAAATATAATTGTGTTTCTTAGAAAATGGTCTCATAAGGTAATTTTTTGGTTTTGTTCACTAGAATTTAGGGGCACAATTCTTTGTGAGATAGAATGTTCCATCGTTTAATTCACATTTTTTAATACAAAAAAATATTTAGCATCATGAAAAATCCTTAAGGCACTCAAATTGTGCAATTCAATAATTAAAACTAGAATATTCCCAATTTCTAATTGAATTTCTAACAAAATATACGAAGAGAAAAAAGTTAGTTAATGACTACTTTTTTTAATCATACTTTAATACTATCAATTTCTCTTGAAGGTGTAAAATGTGTGTCGTAATTCAATAATTAAAACTAGAATATTCCCAATTTATAATTGAATTTCTAACAAAATATGCGAAGACCAAAAAGTTTTTTAATGACTACTTTTTTTAATCATACTTTAATACTATCAATTTCTCTTGAAGGTGTAAAATGTACGTCATCATATGGTGAAAAGGTTGAGAAGTTATATTTTTGAATTGGTTTAGTAAATTGAAAACATGTGTTAGGTCCCTATATCACTAGTATAGTCCCTTATTATTGTTAGTGTAACCCCCTTATTGTTATTATTGTACCCTTGTAACCCCCATTTTGTTATTATTGTGCCCTTAAATTATTATTGTTAGGTCGGCTAGGATTACATTGTGGCCCACTAGGATTACATTATGGCCCCATGGACCCCTATATATAGAAAGGAGGTTTTGTAAATTGTATCATCCAAGAATTGTTCATTTATGTAATGTATTGGAGGTTTCCCCCTCGAAGTGGCTTATTTCTAAGGCGTTTATATCTCTTTTCTTCTATTTTTGAAGTTGGTTACACAACATTTGGTATCAGAGCTTTGGGATTCTAGGGTTTCGCTGCTCCAAACAGGTCATCGTGGAATTTTCGCTATAACTTTTTTTCTACGAAGCTTCAGAAGCTGAAATTTCTAGGGTGCGAAGCTGAAATCTTGAGGAAGGTTGTCTAAAAAATTCAGATCTTGGTTCGCAATATTTGAGGAGATATCATCTGTGGAAGTTAGGTATTTTTTCAGGCTCATAAACAGGTCATCGTGGAATTTGCGCTATAAATTTTTTTTTACGAAGGGTCAGAGTCTGAAATTCATATGGTACGAAGCTGAAATCCTGAGGAAAGTCGTCAAAAAATTTCAGAACTTGGTTCGCAATATTTTTGGAGATATGATCTGTGGAAGGTAGTGCTTTTTCAGGCTCCTGAATTTCATCTCAAAGAGGTGATCGTGGGAAAAGTTCAATAACTCTCTCTCTGGGCATCAGATTGGAGTGCCGTAAAAATTGGTCGCAAGTACACGGACTTTAGTTTCTTGGATATCAATTTCATAGACAAAGGACGAAACAGTGACACGTGGCAAGTCGTACAAGTTCGCACTACTGAACCAGTCCATAATTAGGTCATTGTGGGAGATTGGACACAACTTTGTCTTGGAGAATCCAAATCAGGTCAGACCTGTGGCATTCGAAAGATAATTCAGAGGGCTACATCGGTACCAAAATTTAGATATTGAAGTGCTACAATCACAGAAATAATCCATTTTCAATATCGAGCTCCTCAAAAGCAAGAAAAAGGTGTGTATTTTTTTTTTCCAAATTGCATAAGTCTTGTTTGAATAATCAAGTTAAATTGATCCCAAGGGCATATTGTAGAATAGATATCAGTATTGGATTCTAAAATGGCCCCTAAAAAAAATTCAACACCCATTAAGCCTTTAGAAGGCTCTACTATGACTCATGAAGACGAAGAATGGCAACATGACATATCAAAATTACAAGAGCAAGTGCAACAAATTTCGCTCTCGCAAAGAACAACAAAAAATGAAATGGAAATTTTGAAGAAAGGCATGGAAACTAAGATGGATGGTTTGAAGAAAGGCGTGGAAGCTAAGATGAATGGTTTGGAAGCTAAGATGGATGGCATGGAAGTGGGCATGGAAGCTAAGATGGATGACATGAAAGACAACATCGAAAACATGAAGAATGATCTAAAAGCATACATGGAAGGCTTGATGAAAATTTTAAAACCATAAATGATTCCTAATGGCGAAAATATAGTAGAAGAACCTCATGATGAGAACAAAATAAATGTTAATCGTGATTTCATAAACTCTAATTTTGGCGGGAAGAACCACCATATTCCAAAAATGGATATAAGGAAGTTTGATGGAAAGGATCCTGTAACATGGATACTACAGATGGAGCAATATTTTGATCTCCATAATGTGCAAAACACACAAAGGTACGCATTGCAACTTTACATTTAGAACAAAATACATTTGTATGGTATCGATGGCTTTGCTCCCGTAAAAAAATTGTCACTTGGTCAATTTTTTCGGAGGAAATGATAGCACATTATGAGGATACAAAGAGCAACACCTTCTTTAGCCAATTGATAAATCTCAAACAAAAGGGTTTAGTGGGGCAGCACATTGAGGACTTCCAAAAAATTGAATATAAGGGTAGCTGATATTCCAGAGGAACATAGGATTGATCTCTTCATAGGCACTTTAAAGGATAACATCCAACATGAAGTTCGCGTTCTGGAACCTGATTCATTGGAGAAGGCATTCAGGTTGGCAAGAAAAGTTGAATGTAAAGTTATGGCGACAAGGAAGCCTACCACTCAATTCTATAAAGAAGGAAGTGTTGCTATATCTAGATTCCCACAACCTACAAGGTTGACACCACAACAATTGGAAGAAAAAAGAGCAAAAGGGCTTTGCTACAGTTGTGATAGCAAATACACCAAAGGTCATAAGTGTGCTGAAAAGAAATTATTTTACATAGATTGTGAAGAAGAAGAAGAAAATGAACAAGAAGAGGAAGAAATGAATCCGACCATATCATGTAATGCACTGGCAGGAATTACCACTCCTCAAACTCTCAAGATAGCAGGACAGATCAAGAAGAAAAAGGTAATAGTGTTGATTGATTCAGGTAGCACCCATAATTTTATTCATTGTAAGGTAGCCAAGGAATTAAATTGTTTCCTATACCCAGCACCAGACTGCCAAGTGATGGTTGCAAATGGAGGAACTATAAATTGCTCTGGGAAATGCCATAATATCAAGCTAACCATGGGGGAATATGTATTGACTAGTCCAATGCTTTCCATTCCTATGAGAGGTGCTGATGTTGTACTAGGAGTACAATGGTTACAATCTTTGGGGACGGTAGCTTTTAATTTTCAAGAACTTTTCTTGAAATTTTTTTCAGAAGGAAAGGAAGTTGAATTACGGGATATTGAAGGGAAGCCAGGAAGGATAATAAGCTCTAATGTCATGAAAAAGCTTCTAAAGAAATAACAACGAGGCGTAATTGCACAATTATGCTCTCTAGAAGTCCCGACATCAAAATCATCTATTTCTGCAGATCTCCAACAAGTCTTGGACAATCATTCCAAGGTGTTTGAAACTCCCAAAGGACTCCCACCTATTCGTGATCATGATCATGCTATTCATTTGATTCCGGGAAGTGTTCCTCCAAACATCCGGCCTTATAGATATCCTTACTTCCAAAAGAGCGAAATTGAACGCATGATTGCAGAAATGTTAGAGGCGGGTATAATTCAACCTAGTCAAAGTTCTTTCTCTGCTCCTGTAGTATTGGTACACAAGAAGGATAGATCATGGCGAATGTGTCCGGATTATAGGGAGCTCAATAAGCTCACCATTAAAGATAAATTTCCCATTCCTGTGATTGATGAATTACTGGATGAATTACATGGAGCAATTTATTTTACCAAGTTGGATCTTCGTTCAGGATATCATCAAATTAGAATGAAGACTGAAGATATTCCAAAACAACATTTTGAACTCATGAGGGTCATTATGAATTTTTGGTCATGCCTTTTGGCCTTACCAATGCACCTTCTACATTTCAAGGGTTGATGAATTCCATTTTCAAACTCTTCCTTAGAAAATTTGTGCTAGTGTTTTTTGATGATATACTAATCTACAACAGGTCTTGGAAGGATCATGTTGAACATGTTGACAGGGTGCTCAAACTATTGCAGGAGAAACAATTATATGCAAAAACATCCAAATGTTTCTTTGGAGTACAAGAGGTGGAATAACTGGGTCATATTGTATCTCACAAGGGTGTTAAGGTGGACCCTAACAAAATTAAAGCCATTAAGGAATGGAAAGTCCCCACAACCATAAAGAAGTTGCTAGGATTTCTTGGGTTAACAGGGTATTATCACAAGTTTGTTAAGAATTATGGGAGAATAGCAACACCTCTAACAACATTATTGAAGAAAGATGCATTTTCATGGACTCCTGAAGCAACTAAGGCCTTTGAATGTCTTAAAGAGGCAATGTGCCTAGCACCGGTCTTAGCTACACTAGACTTCACAAAAACCTTTATTGTGGAATGTGATGCCTCAGGAAATGGAATTGGTGCAGTTTTAATGCAGGAAGGAAGACCCATTGCTTTTAAAAGTCATCCAATCAAAGGAAAGTATTTACAGAAACCTATTTATGAGAAGGAAATGTTAGCAATACTACATGCACTAAAGAAATGGCGAACTTACCTAATGGGAAGACACTTCAAGGTAAAAACTGATCATGATAGTCTTAAACACTTTTGGAACAAAGACTATCTTCAGAAGAGAAGAAAAAATGGGTCACAAAGATGTTGGGTTATGACTTTGAAATAATCTACAAAAAAGGAAAGCTTAATGTTGTTGCAGATGCACTCTCAAGAAAGAATGAAGAGGTGGAAGCATTGCTTTGTGCCATTTCTTTTATCCAACCAGATTGGATAACCGAAGCAAGAGATGAATGGAAGAAGGACAAAGATGTATGGACACTCATTCAAAAGTTGCAGCAAGATCCTAGTACATCCGATACATTTAGTTGGAAAAATGATTCCTTATGGTACAAAGATCGCTTATATCTTTGTAAGAATTCCCAACTAAAACAAAATATTCTTCCGGAATTGCACACTTCTCCTTTAGGAGGACACTCAGGATTTTTAAAAACTTACCACAGGGTGAAGAAAGAATTTTTTTGGGATGGCCTTAAATCCGATATTCAAAAGTTTGTGGCGGAATGTTTGGTTTGCCAGCAGAATAAAGTGGAAACAATTAAGACCCCAAGACTTCTACAACCTTTATCCATTCCAAGTCAACGTTGGGAGAAGATTTCAATGGATTTTATCACAGGTTTACCTAAGTCCGAAGGAAAGAGTGTCATCATGGTGGTAGTTGATAGACTTACCAAGTATGCACACTTTTGTGCATTATCTCATCCATTTAAAGCAAGTACAGTTGCTACTACATTTATGGATAGAATTCAAAAGCTACATGGAAGCCTAAGGGTTATTGTGAGCGACAGAGATCTCATTTTTACTGGAAATTTTTGGACGGAGTTATTTTCTTGTTTGGGTACTCAATTAGCTCATAGCTCATCTTATCATCCTCAATCTGATGGTCAAACTGAGATTGTAAATAAATGTTTGGAAGGATATCTTTGTTGTTTTGTATCTGATAAACAAACACAATGGGTCAAGTGGTTACCTCTTGCTGAATGGTGGTATAACACTTCCTTCCATACCGCAGCAAAAATGACCCCATTTATGGCACTTTATGGATATCATCCACCATCCATCACATCATCTTTAAGAGAAAATTCTAAGGTTCAAGCAGTGGAAGATCACATCGAGCATCAGCAAGAAGTTCTCCAACCCTTAAAGGATAACCTGAATTTGGCACAAAATCGAATGAAACAACAGGCAGATCAACATCGCAGCGAGAGAAGTTTTGATGTAGGAGATTGGGTATTTTTACGGCTACAACCATACAAACAAATGTCCCTCAAGCAAGCTAAGAAGGACAATAAATTATCACCAAAGTACTATGGTCCTTACAAGGTGTTGCAAAATATTGGTACTATGGCATACAAATTGGAGCTTCCTGCTTCTTCGCGAGTACATCCAGTTTTCCATGTTTCATGCTTAAAGAAGGCTATAGGTGAAAATATTCCAGTTCAAACAATATTGCCAGAACTTGATGAGGAAGGAAAAATCATATTGGAACCTGAAGCGGTCATGGAAACAAGAACTCGACAGCTACGGAATCGATCAATTTCAGAGTATCTCATCAAGTGGAAGAACTTACCCACTGAAGATTCTACATGGGAGGATGAGAATTTTATACAGAAGCACCCGGAGCTACTCAAGCATTGAGGACAACACTTTTTTGAAGGAGAGGGGCATGTTAGGTCCCTATATCACTAGTATAGTCCCTTATTATTGTTATTGTAACCCCCTTATTGTTATTATTGTACCCTTGTAACCCCCATTTTGTTATTATTGTGCCCTTAAATTATTATTGTTAGGTCGGCTAGGATTACATTGTGGCCCGCTAGGATTACATTATGGCCCCATGGACTCCTATATATAGAAAGGAGGTTTTGTAAATTGTATCATCCAAGAATTGTGCATTTATTTAATGTATTGGAGGTTGCCCCCTCAAAGTGGCTTATTTCTAAGGCGTTCATATCTCTTTTCTTCTATTTTTGAAGCTGGTTACATAACAACATGATGATCGTATGAAGGAGAGTTTAGGAATTTCCCCTATGTCATGATAAAGTAATGTTTGAGATGTGTGATGTGTCACATGGATAAGGCGTGGCAAGATATGTCATTACCAAACTAATTTTGAGTGTGAAATATTATGTAATGAGTAAAGTAACTTTCAGTGCAGTACACTTTGTATTTGTGTGTGAAAAGGCCGAGAAGTTCTATTTTTGAAATTGGTGGAGTAAATTGAAAACATGGTTATTGTACGAAGGAAATTTTTGGAATTTCCCCTTTGTCACGATGAAGTAATGTTTGAAACTGTGTGTTGTGTCACATAGATAATATGTGGCATGATATGTCACTACCAAACTAATTTTGAGTGTGAAACATTGTGTCATGACCAAAGTAGCTTTGGGTGCAATACATCGTGTACCACATTTAAAAAAATGTTTGGTCTTATGTGTTTGTCTCATTATGATCACCTAAAATAACTTGTGTCTTTGATGTGTTTTTCAAATAAAGTTTTGGTTTATGCACATCACACTAAAATGACTTTGGTTTCATGTGTATCAAACCTCTTTTACACTTGGTTGTGACATGTTAATTCAATAAGATTTTGTCACAAGTGCACCATGAAAGTTTGTGTTGTGTCCCTTTATGTATTTAAAGTGTTGGTATGACATGTCACACATGAAAACAAAATTTCCTTGGTCATGAAATTTCTCATTGTTGTAAACTTTGTCTAGTACTAACATATTACATTGCAATAAATGCTACATTTCATGTGATATAGTGCATCACATGTAAGTTGTATTTTTTGGGACATCATGACATATAATGTTTCTCAAAAAAATCATTTCTCATGACATATTGCTTCATGTCAAATTATTTTTATGTGTTACTCATTGTACTTTCCCAAATTTTCCTTGAATGTGGTAAAGAGAATAAATTTTCTAAAAGAACTACCTTGAAATATATCACTCAAACTTTTTATCTCTATGACACAAGAACCACTCCAAAGTTTTGTTTGAGATAATATATAAAGGATATGACATTCTTAAAAGGGGATTCATAAATAAAAGTGTGTGTAGTGTACCTAAAATGATGTTGGCTATTACATATCACATTGATGTAAAGTTTCCTTTGTTATGACATATTACAAAGTTTTCACCCCTTGCAATATAATGCATCTCATCAATTTTTCTATCACTATCACACATTTTAACCCACAGTAGAATATTGCTTGAAAATTGAAAAACAAATGATATTATATATCTTCATTTGGGTTAGGGCTCTTTACTTCAAAAATTTATTTTTTGCAACTTCTACAAATTCCTTGCTTCTATCAAATCAAATGGAAACTTTATTTGGCTATGACATATCACATCACACCAAATTTTATTAGCGTTGACATATTTCATTGTATTAAAGTTTATTTCCATTCAACACATCACAATTTCTTAAAATTTCCATCATTGCAAGATAGTGCATAATGAACTTAAAACACTTTTGTTAATGAAAATCACATCACACCAAAATTTTATTTGTCACAACATATCAGATAGCTTCAAAGATCATTTTCATGTGACACATCAAACTTTCTCAAACTTTTCTTTTTGACATATTACACTTTCCAAAACTTTCATTCCAACATATCATAACACTCCAAACTTTCCTTTGTCATGACACATCACATCAAGTTGAAGTATCTTTTCATGTGGAAAACCACACTTTCACAAACCTTCATTCATTACGACATAATGTGTATCATACCTATAAATACCTTAGTTGTGACATATTGCATCACTCCAAACATTATTTTGTTAGAACATATTGCTTCAAGGAGAAGTTTATTTTTATGTGAAACATCATGCTTTCCCAAAAAAAATTGCATCATGAGAAAGGGAAATTTTTTAAAATGGTATTGCATAGATTGATTTTAGTAGCGACAAGAAACCAAAATATTTTAAATTAAAATCATTTTCACTTATTCATCCAACAACCACAAAAATTCGTGGAAGTTTTTAGATGACCATAGTCATTGCCTTTGGAAAACTTGTAAATGTGAATCTAAGAGGAATAGTGAATGCTTTTAATATTGATGACCCAACAAGTTGGTTGTTTGCACTTTCTCAATATGGATTTGAAAGATTATATATATATATATATATATATATATATATATATATATATATATATATATATATATATATATATATATATATATATAATGTATTTCAGTGACATCATTACTGAAAAAGGGTTTTTGACGTGATTTTTGTATTTTGTGTCTTGTCTTGGATCTACTAATGGTTTATGTTATGGAATTTTATTATTAGATATGAATCTTCCATGGGGAGGTCTGGATATAAATTTCAGAAGGAAGTGTGCATCATTCCAATGTCTAGATTAAGCGCATAAATAGAAGTTCCAAGTGTGTGAATGAGAACCAAAATTTCAAAACTTATTTGTTTTAAATATGAAATAAAATGATTAATAGCATTACACTTGAATGTGCGGATTCAAATGACTTAAAAGAAGAAATAAAGAATGCATAGGGTCATTTCTCTTATATGTGTTAGGTTTACAAGTATTTATTGCCACTTCTCATACCCATAACTTTTCATCTCCATTGTATTATATTTTAGCATAGAAATTTTATCGCTGGTTAAACATGTTTGGGTGAGCCAAAGATTAATTATTGTTAACTAAAATTGACTATGATTGAGTAATATGATTTAATTTGGTTGAGTGGAGATCATAATGGTTAACAATAGTTAATTGCAGGTTGCTTTTGATTAAATTTGGTTACCAATGGTTGACTATAGTTGAGTCTTGACAATGGTTATATATTATTGAAAATAGCTTACTTTGGTCCATTAAAATTCTTAATGGTTAGGTATGGCGAGCTATGGTGAGCTATGGATTGAGTATGGTAAGCTATGTATTCAGTATGCCCATCTTTGATTGATTGTGGTTGATGGTGTTTGGCTACCATTAAACATGATAAGTGTGTCAAAGATTAACTAAACTAAAAGTGACTATGGTTTAAGTATAATTCTTGAATTTTGTTGAGTAGAGATCATAATAATTAACTATGGTTTATTGTAGGTTGAGTTTGGTTAGCTTTGGTGAAGAATGATTGAAGTTGGTTGAATATGGTTTACTATAGTAGACTATATTGATAGCATTGATAACTTTTTTATTATGGTTGGATATTATTGATTATATTTGACTATGGCTAATTATTTTTTACAATAATTAACTTTTGTTCATTATATTTTTTAATAATTAGCTATGCTTAAATGTATATTGAGCACAAAAACTGGTTAATTGTGGTTGATTAAATTTGATCATTATTAATAATGTTTAATTATAGTTAAACATATTTGAGTGTGCCAAAGATAAATTGTTGTTAATTAAAAGTTACTATATGCTCCTCTTAATACCTTGGATACTTGGAATTATGTGAATAAAAAAAAACAACTTGTTTGAAGTGGAGAACACTCAGAAATGGAAATACATATTTTTTTAATATATTCTTTTAAAAGTGTTTTTTCCTTCCTATATCACATTTAAACCAATTTTGAGAATAGACTCCACTACTCTAAGTTAATCATTGGTTGGGAATAGACTCCACTACTCTAGTTAATCATTATGTGTTTCCCACATGAACCAGGTATATAAGTGCAGTGTTAGATACTATTATGAGAAGTTCATATTATGTTGACACGAAGCATATATGTTGTTCAATCAGACAAGAAATAATATCAGCAACCAGCAAGCTATCAGATGAAGAGATGTACTCAATTCCGTGAGAAGAGCTCGAGAGCATTGCCTAGAGCTTTGAGTTCAGATGCCTTCGGCCCCTTCCTGTCATGTCTCTACAACACTGACTCGCACTAAAAAGCACCCTGAGAAAACTTTACCATCGTTGGTGGTTTACCTGATGGGTCATGAGGTGCACCAAGTTACCTATGCATAGTTTAAACAGGTTACAATTCGGCTTCTTAAAAATATAAAAATTTTGGTGAAAATGATTTTGAGAAAAATTGTTTGGAAATTTTCGAAAATTTAAATTTGATGGTATTAAATTCATTTCTCCTGTCCAAACAAAATTATAACCTTAATAAACAAAAACTTTATGTATGAATTCAAACCACTGTACAAAAACCTACAGTCAATATCCAATAGTCAATATTTCTATAGATTTCAAACATTTACATCATTGGGAAACTACTTTACCTCATCAAGCCTGAATTCTGAGATGATACAAAACTTTGACTTCCCTGAATTCCTGGGTTGTATTCCTACGTCTCGATACTAACACTACCTCGCTGTATAAGTAAATTCCCAGACCTTGTTAAGACATTGGCCCGGTAAACAAATTATATGGACATACCTAGTTTCTAACCTGTGGTAGACTTTATGTCAATGTGGATGGTTTGGCCACCCAAAATAGTACTTGGAGCAGCTGTCAAGCATATATGGTCTTACTTAGGATTGGACACCAAGTATGATTTTGATTGAACTTTGTACAACTCATCAAGTATGATTTTGATTGAACTTTGTACAATTCATCTGAAAAAAAACATCCTCATTATTTGAATTTTTGAATGTTTTGTGATGGTAGAGTTGGAAATATTTAGGAAATTAAACTACAAAATTTATTTCTTTAAAATGTGTAATTCATTCCATTTTAAAAATATTGATTAAAAAAAACAATATTAATTATAAATAAAATATGGATATATAGTTAAAAATATTAATAACAAAAAAAATTAATATAAACAATATAGTTATAAACAAAATATTTCAATGCTTATATTAAATAAAATATTTGAACGTCAACTATTTATTTAAAAAATTGTATTTTTTATGTTAAAACATTTTGACAAATTTCAAGCATTCTTACTATTTTACATTTCTACCATTTTTTAGGCATATTTTTTAGTGAGGCAAAGATTTGTTGGAATTGCAATTTAAATTGTGTGGTGTACTCAAGCTTAGAAGGACATTTTCAAGGAATTTTATCCATTTATGCATTTGTGTGTCTCTCTAATATAACTACTATAGATTCATTTTAACCATGGACTTATCAATAGATTAAACTTGTTGAGGTACAAATTTGTTTTCAAGTTTTGAACTCTAAAAGAAATTTACATATCCAGAAATTTGATTTTTTAGACACTTGTAGATCCATGATTAAGAGGGATTTATACTAGTATCTATTGCACTAGTTATTACTCTAGGCTCCTTACAAGTATCAAAAACTTTTGCCATGTTTGACATGGTTGGGATACCTCAATCTACAATAGAAAAAAATAAGTCGTCGTGACAATTTTGATCAAAATTTATTTGTTAAGAGTTGAAACTCATACAAGAGATTGAACATGCACTTCTATGTGTATGGATATTATGATAAAATCTATTTGTTAAGGATTAAAGATCATCGAAGAATTGAACATAATTATGGGAGCAGTTTAATTGGCAATATCTTGTTATAAAATATTGTGTAAATTATGCTATTCAAAGTTTAAATCTCAATTTTTTTTTTCCAAATTTTTATATTGCAAAATGTTTATAATTAAATTAAATGTGTTCTATCTAAATAAAGAAAGTAATTATGTGTAACTACAGACATTATATAGATTTAGTATTCTTATATGAAATTGTAACAAATTCCATAAAATATGTGACGTTAATAGATAGAGGTTTTATTATTGGCTACTAGAAATGTCATATTAATATCATATTTTCAACTATATTTTTTATATTAGTATTGTAAATATATATTATATGATAGATATTTTTATTTAGGAGAGTTTTCATCTTAATTATTATGGTGATAGGTGTATTTATTTTGGAATAGGATTTTTAGAATATAAGGTGTAAACCAATTTGTTTGAATGAGGTTTAGTCCTCCTCAATCTCAAATTCAAATCGTATGGGATAGAATTGAGAATAAAAATCATTTTGGCTAAATTAAAACTCTTAAATTATGTTCAAGATCTATGAAATCATATTGGTATCAGATAGCGATTTTTATTTATTGAATAAACTTTTATAATTTCTAATATATTATTTATACTTGCATTGAGTTATCCCATTAATAAAGCTATATGCATTATTTACTTTTCATGTAAATCTCCAAATATTGATAGCATCTAATAACACAACTTATATTTATTTTTAACATAAATCACATTGTGGTATGTAGAGTCTATTTCCTA
This sequence comes from Pinus albicaulis, assembly GCA_034641835.2. NCBI lineage: Eukaryota > Viridiplantae > Streptophyta > Pinopsida > Pinales > Pinaceae > Pinus > Pinus albicaulis. Next base: position 925,949,186 of record CM076574.1, on the reverse strand, counting down.
ATAAAAAATCTCATACGGATATTAGGTAGGGATTTTTATTTATTGGATAAAATTTTATAATGTGAAATCTATTATTCATATTTGCATTGTGCTAACACATTAATAAAACTATGTGTATTACTTACTTTTCATGTGAATCCTCAACCATTGATAACTCCTAATAACACTACTTATATTTGTTTTTAAGATAAATCTAATTATGATATGTGGAATATATTTTTTAATAAAAAAATCTCATTAATATATGGTAATTTTAGTCTATATGATTTTTATTTAATTGGAATATTCTTATCTTTTTTAGAGGGCACTTTTTACAACTCAATATGAAGCTTGCATACACAATTTAAAAATTATATTTCAATATTAGTCAAAAATAAAAATTTCAATATTCATTTTAAGTAAAATATTTTTATATTAAATCTATATATATAATATATTAATTTAAAGTAAAATGTTTCTTACGTCTTCCATAAATGCATTCTACTTCAATATTTAATATGTTGCTTCTTGTTGAATTTTTTTGATGGTTTAATAAGGAGGCTTATTCCTCCCTCAATTTTCAAGAAAAAGGTTTCTTGTAGCTATTGGTCTATTTGTTCATCGGTTCTGCAACACTTTATTTCTTGGGGTGATTTTTCCATTCAAGGTTTTGTATATATTTTATATTATGGAATGTTTCCAATATACAAGACATTAGTAGATTGAACCTGAATATCCTATTAATATTATTCTTAATAAATAATTCTCACCCATAATCTCTTTCCACAAGTTATCAAATTTACAATTAAATGAACCGTCTTACAATTATTTTAATTCTTATCTTTACAAGCACCATAAAATTTAATTCCAATCAATTATATCATCAACCATAACATTTAATTCTAACAATTCATACAACCACCCTCGCACTTATCCGAAAAAAGAAGAAAATAATTTTCACTTGACACAAACTCTTGGCTTCATCCCAAACACTTTTACGTGGAATGCATAATGCTGATTTTTATAACATTAGTACATATTGATTAAAACAATATAAATAATAATAATCATATTATATATATATATATATATATATATATATATATATATATATATATATATATATATATATATATATATATATATATATATATAATCATTAAATTATTTTATATATAAGAGATAGTTTTATTTGTTATTTGTTTAGAACTAAATTGTAAGATTATTTATTCAATTAGAATTTAAATAAGTTTTTTATTTTATTTATATTCATATTTGTTTTTTTGATTTTTATTTTTTTCTGTTAAACTTTAGTTATGTAAGTTAATTGAATTTCATTGATGTAATACGTTAAATTTAATTGTTAATGGCATTAATAATGTCATAATGTTGTTGACAAAAACTTTAAAATTAACTGGCAAATCAAAAAGTGTCCCTAATATTAATACATTCTTTTTTAGAAACATATAGACTTGATAATCACTACTATTGCAACTAAAGCATTAACTACTATTACAACAAAGCATTGAAACTAGCCTTAAAATTGACTCTCAACTTCGAAAGTGATTGGAGCAATAATAGTTCCATAACTTTCTATGGATAATTTTATTTTATTTTTTGAAATAATGGCTTTGACAACTAACACATTTTAAATGAAAAAATTAAATAACACCTTTTAAACCAAAATATTGAAAACCACAATAAAATAAAACAAAAATACTCTCATTTTTTTTATTTTTCACTTTTTGGGAATAGAGTGTGCTTTCTTATGCATAAAAATTCTTTTTCAAATGAGTGTCCCTAATATTAACACAATTTTTTTTTAAACATATAGACTTGAAAATCACTACTATTGCAACTAAAGCATTAACTACTATTACAACAAAGCATTGAAACTAGCCTTAAAATTGACTCTCAACTTTGAAAGTGATTGGAGCAATAATAGCTCCATAAGTTTCTATGGATAATTTTATATTATTTTTTGAAATAATGGTTTTGACAACTAACACATTTTAAATGGAAAAATTAAATAACACTTTTTAAACCAAAATATTAAAAACAATAATAGAATCAAACCAAAATACTCTCCTTCTTTCATTTTTCACTTTTTGGGAATAGAGTTTACTTTCTAAGTCATAAGAAATTCTTTTTTCAAATGAATGTCCCTAATATTAATACATTTTTTTTTTTAAATGTAGACTTGAATCACTACTATTGCAACTAAAGCATTGAAACTAGCCTTAAAATTGACTCTCATCTTTGAAAGTGATTAGAGCAATAATAGCTCCATAAGTTTCTATGAATAATTTTTTTTTTTTTTTAAATAATGACTTTGACAAATAAGACATTTTAAATGAAAAAATTAAACAACACCTTTTAAACCAAAATATTAAAAACAACTATAGAATCAAACAAAAATACTCTAATTTTTTCATTTTTCACTTTTTGGGAATAGAGTCTGCTTTCTGAGGCATAAATTTTTTTATCATGTTCAATAAATTAAAGCTAGTGGATGCTACCATAAGAGTTCACCATCATACCTCTAAATAGTGAATTAAAGTTTCTATGCCATCTAAAAGAATTATTTAATCAATTCTCAAGAAAAGATCCACTTATCTCCTATCAAATAATGTCCTATCAAATAATGTAAATTTGTTACCTCAGTGACTAGCATTAATTCTTATCATGTTCAATAAAGTAATGCTAGTGGATGCTACCATAAGAATTCACCATGGTACCTCTAAATAGTGAATTAAAGTTGCTATTTCAACTAAAAGAATTATTTAGTCAATTCTCAATAAAAGATCCACTTCTCTCCTATCAAATAATGTAAAATTGCTACGTTAGTGACTAGCATTATTGACATATCTATTTCATAGCTCTGCTTTAAATTAGTTCATCCAATGCAAATTTTTTAATTTTTCATTTTGGAAATAAACTTTGAATATAAACCTCTTTTCACAAGTCCAAATGCCCAAAAGAATTTAACAAGGACAATCAAAGGAAAATCCAATGACCTTGAAATAAAGTGGTAAAAGAATGTAAGTTTTTGCTCAAGTGAGGAAATTCAATTTTGAAAAAGAGTGTTCATCCAATGCTAAATTTTTAATTTTTCATTTTGGAAATAAAATTTGAATATAAACCTCCTTTCACGAGTCCAAATGCCCAAAAGAATGTAACCAAGGAAAATCAAAGGAAAATCCAATCACCTTAAAATAAAGTGGTAAAATAGTGTAAGTTTTTTCTCAAATGAGGAAATTCAATATTGAAAAAGAGAATATTTTTAATCAAATATTTGTTATTAGAACTTGAAAGAGCATATTTAAAGATTGAGAGGCAATATATGTCAGAAAGGTTATAGAATTTGTAAATTTGGCATAATGTAAGTGATTTCTCTTTATCTTCTAGATTTGAATGGAATTTTATTTACTAATTTTATATTCAGTGATCTTATATATGTCAAAATTCATTTTCTTCTCGAATTTATGCCTTACAATATTTCTTTGAAACATTTGGTGCAATTGCTAGTTTAATTATGATGATAATGATTAACATCCACTAATAATAGAATTGGTTTATCGAAACCATAAGAAAGGTAACATACTAGTTAGATTTCTTTGAAATTTGATTTCAATGCTTGAAAATTATTAAGAGATACTATAGAACATCACCATAGTTTTGATATCCTAAGAGATTAGGACGGTTGATATTGTGGTAGATATTTTGAAAGTATGGTCTAATTTGGAAATACACATGAAACTCTACTAGAAAATGGTTTTCAAACATAATGGGAAACTATGATAGGAATAGTATTTGGCACAAAATTCAAATATGGCTCACATACCAAAAATGGAAACAACTATTGAATTAGTTTTGTAGGCCAAGATATTTTCATTAAATTTAACATCTCTTCTAATGATTATTTAATTGGAATGAGGTTTAAGAAGTCTCTAGCATTTTGCATCTTCAAAATATCCAACAAAAATATACCTCACACTTTTAGGCTATAAGGATTTCCTTTTCTCGTCAAAAATGTGAGCACATCCTACACTATAAAATCCTTGGAAGTGGCTTACATTTGACTTAATGTTAATCCACTTCTTCTGGAGTTACATATTTTAATGCCTTTGTGGGAGTGCGATTTACTGTGTAATTTTCACAATTGATTGCTTCTTCCCAATAATAAAGCTTTAATCCCTTAGATTGAATCATATAATTATCGATGTCCTTTAATGTACAATTATTTATTTCAGCAACACAATTTTATTGTGTTGTATATGGAAGGGTATATTGCATTTGAATGCTATGTGCAATGTAATAAGTTGTGATTTATTTTTTTTTGACATATTCACCTCCATTATTCATTCTTAACCTTTGTAGTTTATTTCCAAATTTCTTTTTTAGAAGGACCTTGAAGGCCATGATTAAGTCAAAAACTTCACTCTTAAGTTTTGACGAGTAAACCCAAGTTCATTTGGTGAAGTCATCAACGAAATTTAAATATTCTGAACCTCGAGAAAAATGGAGAAGAAAGTGAACCACACAAATCAGTGTGAAAAAGATGTGAGAAGGCTAAGACATGCTGAGAGGAACACTTATCAAAGTTTTCCTAGTGATGTTTTTAGAGAACACAACTGGCACACACACCATCTCTGCAAAAAACAAGAGGATGTTCACTCACAATATTTTGATTACATAGTTTCCATATTAAGTGGTTTAGATGACCAAATAAATCATGTTAAAGTTTCCTAAAATCATTTCTCTAAGAAATTAAAACTAAGGGAAAGGGTGGTGACCAAAATTTGTCAAATATGTACAACCTAGTAATATCATCAACTATTCCAATGGAAAGGACATGCTAAGGATCTTTTAAATCCTTAATTACAACTTGGTGAGGTGAACACTCTACTATTTTACCTTCACTTGGATGTGTGATATAGTTTAATAATAAAAGGTTATAGGAAATAATAAACACATAACACATCATTGAAATGAAAATTATTTACTTGAATTGTTCCAAACCCTACAACTCTAAGAGATCTATCATTACCAACAAATATTTGTTTGACACTACAATCATTTAGAGCATAAAAAGCGGTTTTATCATTAGACATATGATAATATTTTATAGAATGAATAAGTCAATCGCTATAAGAATGAGTATTGATTTCATTAAAAAGGAAAACCATAAGTAAAAAATGCATGCCCATGAGAAGAAGTGTTATAAGAAGAATCAATGCCTCCATCTTTTCAAGAAATTTAAACTACAGATGACCATATGATCCAGACTTACGAAGGAACACAAAAAAATACATACATAAACAAATATATGCAATATAAATAAATCTTAATTTAATTAATATCAAATAACTAAAAGATGCTTACATATAGAATGGAATTAAACTAGCTCGAGCGATTGTAGCTTATCTATAAGAAGAGATGTGGTGGCTACATGCCTTAGAAATATGTTACAATGAGGTTTAATGACCTTTTTATTATTAACAATAAATGTAAACCCTAAAAAACCAAAAACATAACCCTAGGAGATGGAACATCAGTAGTTTGTGGACCCCGTTGGGGTTAGTTGGGAAACCAACTACCTGGGGTCGTAACTTGGTCATATGATCTTTGTTGGGTGCGTATAATATCTCATTAGAAATATCTCTCCAAGTAATACAAGATTTATGGTAGACCCCTACCTATGGCTATGAGTCTACTCTAGATCTTAACAAAACGTCGTTTATGGGGTCAAAACAACTCAATAAGTTCATGACCCGAAAAACTGCTAAAAAGAGTAAATGATGTTGTAATCAAGGAAACTAATGAAATTGATTAGAGGTATAGGAGGGTGGTGTTAGGGTCCCGTGATTTAGCATATTGGTAGACCAAATGCACAGGGTAACATCAGACCAGACTTTGGAGTCCTAGGACTTAGCCTTCCTGGACTCACAGAGGGCTCTCTCTATTTTGTACAAAGTATGTAAACTTGTTCGCTTTAGATGGTTGATTTTAGGCTAGTTGTTAAGTGCATGGTTTGTTGTTTGTCTGGTTGGGTAAGATGATCGAGTAGGATAGGTGGAGTGAGAGGTCATCAAATCAATTGGGCTATGGATTCTATGAAAGTCATGATATCTCAATAATGAATCAGGGTACATCACAGGAAAAATATAGTGTAGTAAATGGATCTTTAAGGTTTATGTGTGAAGTGAGATAGACATTGAATTGGGGAACCAAGGTAGGGCAAAGGGAAGTTAAGAATCCTTTGTCAAATACCTATGAACAATAAGGTATTAAATACTGATAAACAAAAGATACTAATCATGATATAGGGAACATCATTTACTCAATGACAAAACTTTAAACAAATAAACATTCAAGATGAACAATCCAGTGGAACAAAGAAAGCAAGAAAACTTATCTAACTTCAATGATTCTACTTTCAAGATTTGAAAACATATAACATGAAAAATAGCTTTAATAAATGAAGAGGGAACTCCTAAACATCGACTATCAAACTATAAATAACTTCGAGGCAAACTGATAGGCATGGAAAAAGGGCAGGATCGAAACAAGACCTCTTTGGCTTAAACTAACAATCAATACATCAAAGAGAGGTTCCAAGATAGAGTTTAGATAGCATAAAATAAGCATGTCTTACCATAAATCATATTTGGAAACTAGCATATTAATCCATTAATGAAACAAACAAGCTTAGGTGGGCCTAAGAAGGAATTAAGAATTCCTTGAACTAACCTAACAGAGGAAAACATAAATACAATAACAAATAGGAGGACTGAGGTGCCTCAAACAACATTTCTCAAGCTATACTTTTCAGATCTATTGCAAAAAAGAAATATGGACATATGATAAACAAGAAAACATGAACAAATTAGAGACACATCACCATTAACCAAACTCAGGAATCCTGCAAGCAAGCCTTCATCATCATCAATCAAGGCAAATCATCCACAAGCTCCACAACACCAAAATACTCTTTAACCTCAAAGAACCATGTATTGCTCTCAAAATTCATCAAAAGAAAAATTTACAATGAATCCTCATGCTCTATTTATCAAGCAAGGAGTATAAAAACCTAATAGAGTCTCTAGAAGTCTATTGGCTAATTAGAAGTGTCTCTATTGTCCTTGAGGCCTTGCAAGGCCCTGTTAGTAATCAATATTTTTGCATGTTGTGATGACTATATTCCTTTCCTAGGGTTTTTAGAAACCAATTTCAAACAGTCAATTTGTCCTCTAGAAAACCCATCAGAGAAAATTTTTATCTCCCCCCCCTCTCTCGCATACTATGATTGAAGTGGTCATCCATATTAAAATCTTATCCTAGGTTAGTAGGCCTTACCCTATCCACACCTATCATAAGCCTTGTATCTCTGAATATTTAAAGTCCCCTGTTTTCACATAGCTCACTGTCGAGCATAGGATAAGTTGTCTCCTCCCCTCTCACTATTTAAATTCCCATATGATGACCTGACTATGCCCAAGAAGTCCTTCAGAAATTATGACAAATTGTCCAGGTCTAGGTGATGGTGTTTAGGGTAAGTATCTTGAGAAGAATATCTCTAGTAAAAAAACCTTGTTTTCAATATCATTCAGCCATATTTTCTTCTTATCTGGCGAAACAAAACCCTTGTTTACCCCTAGGTCACACACCATCAAAATGGTCGTTGTGTTTTGTTTCAACAAAGCTTATAAGGTTCAATTCAGGAGGAAACAGAGTAAGAAGGTCCTATGTTCAAAGAAAAGTGATCAAGTGAATGTTCAAACATTATCATCGTGATACCATAGAAAGGGTCTCCAATGGTCAAAGAAATTTTATCAATGCATCTCTGCAGGGGTGCTAAGATATATGGCATTAAGCAGTTATAAACAAAGGGACACTTCAAGGAAAGTTTTCAGAGCTAGAACAGTTGACTATTGGGAAATAAAGAAAATGCAAATTTCAAAGAGAAAAGAAATCTATAGGATTCATCCCTGTAAACTCAAAGCACCAAGAAAGTCAAAGAATCATCCATCATGGAAAAATGAGTACAAAGGTTGGGAATTTACTGCATCTAGCACTTCATGTCAAATCATAATGGAATTTTCAAATTCTTCCCAAACATATGGGCACAGCTCTAAAGAACAGTCTTAAAAGGCTAGGTATGTAAATTTTCTGGCAAAAGACTTCCAGCAGTCTAGGCATCAAAATGAAAAGCATAAAAACAAACAATTGTCTTTTTATACACCTATAGCCTAGATTCAAATTCATTAAAAGAACTACTAGTACCCATGAAGCTACAATTGCTGCAAAGAAGAGTTATTCCTAAGACAAACACATAAGACATTTATCATTTGGAAATACATTATCTACCCATGGTTTCCACAGTGAGACTCTATAAGAACATATCTCATAAGCAAATTGGAAAAAAGGTAATGCAAATTGTGTTTTAAAAGCCTCCTTCAATGATGATAAGCAGAGGGAATAAACAATTCTGTTTGCATTTCCTCCTTCAGTGATCAGTAGAAACAGGTCACAAAGTTCAGTTTTCGAGAGGGTCTTCATTCAAATCATAAGCAGAGATCCTAAGCAGTTGTGTTTTCATTGCCTCCTTCAATCATAAGCAGAGGGCAAAAGACACAGTTTTAAAGGGTTTTCTTCAATAATAAATAGAGATAGGGCAAAAACACAAGTTGTTTAAAAGAGCCCAGATTCTGTTTGAAGTACCTTCCTTCAAGCATAAACAGAGCACCCACCAGTTTTAAAGAAGCCTCCTTAAATAACAAGTAGAGGGAAAATACTTAAGTTTAAAGGGTCGTTTTCATTTGATAAACAGAGATAGGCCAAAGTTTTGTTTGAAATACATCCTTAAAAGATGAGTAGAGGGCCTTAAAAGTTTGTTATTAACATGCCTCCTTCAAAGATGATAAGCAGAGGGCATAACATAAGAAGTTTGTTTAGAAGGCTAAAGCTTCATTTGATAAATAGAGACCTGGCATAAACTTTGTTAAAGGGTTGAAACTTAAATGACAAACAGAGATAGGGCAAAGACACAATGTTAAACATGCCTCCTTCAATTTATAAGCAGAGGGCACAAATTCTGGCTTGAATTGCCTCCTTCAAATATAAAGTAGAAGGCACAGTTTCTTATAAATGCCTCCTTCAATGATAAGCAGATGGAAAACATTTGTTTTTATGAGAAACCCCTTCAAAGAAAGATAGAGGGCATATTTTATAGTTTGCAAAAAGGGAAATTTTCCTTATACTAAAGAATAATGTTCATAATTTACAAGAAGGAGAAATTTGTCTTTTTACCAAAAAAACTAAAAACTGCTTTACTATTCGCACACACTGTCTAAAACAAGCTCAAAAATACTTCTATGCAACCAAAAAGGTCATTATGCACTCCTTTTTCAAGGTTAAAGGCAAAAAGATGAGAAATCACTTTTAAAAGGGAGAAAGTCATTTTCAAACTCCCCAAAGAGCATATAAAAACCCTCAATGTGCATATCCACATTTATTTCAGTATTTGACAGAGAGACAGAACGTGATTTTATCCCTGGAAAAGCCCCATGCAAATTTTTTGGATGCGATGCGCCTGTGCCTAAGCGCTACGCGCCTGTAGCAGCTTACCGAAGAAAAATACAAAGGGCACGGCGCGCCTGTATACTGGCACAACGCATTTCAATGCCTTACCCTTCATGCAGAGTTCTACCTGGTGCCCACAATAGCCCAACGTGTAGATGCTACGCACCTATGTGCAAGGGCGTAGCACCAATAAACCACTGTAAAAAAGGGGCCAGAATTGAGGTTTTCACCCAGAATTAATTTGCAAGAAAGCTTCAAGGTATTTCTCACCGTCTTTTACCCCTCAATTTCTCTTAATTCATAAAATATTTTTTGAAAACTGAATTGAAGGAGAAAGAAGTTTGGAGAAAAGGTGTATATTAAATTTGAAAGGTTGTTTATCTGAAGTTTGGGGAGAGACAAAAAAATCAAAATTCCTCCAAAGAGAAAGGTAAAAAAGGGAGGCCAACATGACAGATTTGAGCCTGAAAATGTTCAAGAGCTCACTGCCTCTCCTTTTGCTTTGTCCTGTTTTCAAGAACTTGGATGCTTTGACTTTTGCAGAAAAGTACAAGAAATTACTAGCCACCCCCAGCTGACTAACATTTTTTCCCTAAGATTGAAAGGAAAAAAAGTTCACATAGTAGGTCTAGATTTTGAACTCACTCCTAGAGTTGTTTCTAAAGAAACCAAAATCCCTTACATAGGAGACGAGTGGTTCAAACAGTCATACCTTGATCTCAGCCACTTTCAGCCTTTTCTAAAACCAAATCATCAAGATGCATGCAGCTCCATTTTTCCTTTTTCACACTTGCTGGATGACTATGCAATCCTCATGAAAATAATCATGAATTTTTTCACTTGTGAAGGTAGATTCTCCCGAGTATATTCCTATCACATCAGACTCCTTATGCATTTCACAAGAGCTAAGTTGCTAAACCTACCTTTTTTCCTGTGAAAGAGTATAAATAAGATGTCTTCCTTGGTTAAAAACAAGCCTCCAGCTCAGCAGAAAGCAAGTTTATTCCATCATTCCCTCATTAAGATCTTTATCCTTCACCAGCTGGAACAAAAGGGAATCTCTTGGGAAACTTTCATCTCTCACCCTAATTTCACTTTTGGCATCTTCTATGCCACTACAAATCAGACCATCTTCATCACGAGACCCTCCTCATGCTTTTTCCCCACCCGCCACACCTTATGTTTCCCCTTCTTCTCATGAATCTACTCCCCAAAAAAAAGCATCCTCCATAGAGGACAGTGAGAAAGAAGAATGCAGTAAAAGAAAATAAGGAAGTGATGGTGACAAAGAACAAGAAAGTGATGAAAGAAATAGTAGAAGGAAAGGAAAGAATGATGAGGCAAACAGTCTACAACTCAGTGGAAGCAGCAAAATTGATAAAGATAGAAGCAGCCCTCAAGGGGAAGGTGAAAATAGTGATAATAGTAAGGACAGTGAAGGAGGCACTGATCAACAATATAGTGATCATGAAAGCAGCTCTCAAGAGGAAGGTGAAAATTCTAATGATGATAAGACAACTCACAAAGGGATGGCAAAAGCACAGATGGTGAAAGTGGCAGCCCACAAGGAGAAAATGAAAATAGTGATCATGATAAAGACAGTCAGAAAGAAAATGAAAACAGTGATCATGATGAAGGCAGCCCACATCAGGAAAAAATTGAAAATAGTGACAATGATGAAGCAAACAGTCCAAAGCTCAGTAAAGACAGAAAATTTGATGAGGAAAGAGGTAGCCCAAATAGTCAAAATAGTCAAGGCCTAAACAACAAAATTAGTGACACATTTGAAGACCAAGGTCAAGATGAAAATGATGGAAGTAGTCACAACAAACAGGGAAGTAATAAAAATAATCATGAAAATAAGAAGATGGTTGAAGGCAGAGATAGTTTTGGAAAGGAAAAAAACAGCAGACCTATACATCTCTCATCAAACAGGAAAATAACATGATATTTTTGAGATTACTCCTGATGATGAGTTCATTACAAATATCAAATTTAATGAACAAGGAAATTCCCCACAGCTAAGTAACCAAGAAGTGCAAACAGAGAATTTTTTTGGAGAAGAGGATAGCCCTGAGGTTGTAGGAGACCAAACGAAACAAGCCCAAGTATTAACTCCTCCTCTCACTCATTATCAGCAAATTCAAGAGCATCTGTTTACTGCCTTTGAAAGGCAAGGGGCCATGCTTCCTTCATCAAAAGCGGCAAAGGCTAAAAACACCAAAACAGCAAGTAAGAAAACGACTCAAGCAGTGACTAGCAATATCACTAGGGCACTAAGGAGTAGAGGTAAATTTCCAAAGAAGAGTAATGTATAATTTCCCAAGAAAACCAGAGGAAAGAAAATCGTTAAAGGCAAGGGCAAAGAGAATATTGAATAGAAAGAGAGCAGCCATGAGAATGAAAGGGAATTTGACATAATACAAATAGATAGTGATGTTGAAGATGATGAGGCCAATATTCTTAGATCTCTTTTGCAAAATTGGGAGGCTCAAATTAAAGACTTTGAAAATGGCCTAGAAAGGTCAAAACACATTATCCACTATTTGCAATTGCAAAATAATTAAATGAGTGGACAGATGGAAAAATATGAGGCCCGGGCACTCAAATACAAAAGGGAAGCTCAAAAGTCACAAGTGAGGCTAGAAGAATACATGGGTGAGTGTGCGAAAGATGATGAAGAAGAAGGGCCAGCAAGAAAGAGACCTAAGACCATGGGTCTTAGAAGAGCATTGCAAAAGCAGAAAGAAGAAGAATCATCTCGTGCACAATAGTACCCTCTTACGAAGATCCTTGCCTTAGAAATTGAGAATGATAAAGTGTCTTTGCTTGAGAGGGAAAATCAGCATTTGGAAACCAAATTGGAGAAAGCTAACAAGGATTTTGGCCTACAAAGTAGAATGACCGAGCACTACAAGAAGTTGAATCAATTTGCCCAAAGGAAACTCAAAGCTACCCAAAGAAGGCGCTCGGCGGAAAAACATGGAAAAGGCCTATCCTGGCTCGAAATTCTTGCTCAAGCTTCATTGCATGTTTCTAAAAACCCTTAAGGGGTTTACTCACCAAAATTGGGCATTTTTGGAGACATTCTTGTTTTTTTGTGAATTTTAGGCCTAAAGGCATAAAATCATGGGTGCCTTAACTTTTTCTCAGAGCATCCTTAGCTAAATAAAATCATATTTTTGGATCCCTTGACATCAAAGGAACATGCACAGAAATTTTTAGATCAAATGAAGCTGTTTTGGTCTCTCAAAAATGCCAAAAACAACAAAAATAGTGACACCTTTGAAGACCAAGGTCAAGATGAAAATGATGGAAGCAGTCACGACAAAGAGGGAAGCAATAAAAACAGTCATGACAACAAGAATATGGTTGAAGGCAGAGATAGTTTTGGAAAGGAAAAAACAACAGACCTAGACATCTCTCACCAAATAGAAAAAGAACATGATCTTTTTGAGATTACTCCTGATGATGAGTTCATTACAAATATCAAATTTAATGAACAAGGAAATTCCCCACAACAAAGTAACCAAGAAGTGAAAACAGAGAATTTTTTTGGAGAAGAGGACAGCCCTGAGGCTGTAGGAGACCAAACTAAACAAGCTTAGGTATTAACTCCTCCTCTCACTCATCATCAACAAAGTCAAGAACATGTGTTTACTGCCTCTCCAAGGCAAGGGGCCATGCTTCCTTCATTAAAAGTGGCAAAGGCTAAAAACACCAAAACAACAAGGAAGAAAACCACTCAAGTAGTGACTAGCAATATCACTAGGGCACTAAGGAGTAGAGGAAAATTTCCAAAGAAGAGCAATGTAGAACTACCCAAGAAAACTAGAGGAAAGAAAATCATTAAAGGCAAGGGCAAAGAGAAGATTGAACAACAAGAGAGCAGCCATGAGCATGAAAGGGAATTTGACATAATACAAATAGACAGTGATGTTGAAGATGATGAGTCCAGTATTCTTAGATATCTTTTGCAAAACCAGGAGGCTCAGATTAAAGACTTGGAAAATGGCCTAGAAAGGTCAAAAGACATTATCCACTATTTGCAATTGCAAAATAATAAAATGAGTGGATAGATGGAAATATATGAGGCCTGGGCACTCAAATACACAAGGGAAGCTCAAAATTCACAAGTGAGGCTAGAAGAATACATGGGTGAGTATGCAAAAGATGATGATGAAGAAGGGCTAGCAAGAAAGAGGACTAAGACCATAGGTCTTAGAAGAACATTGCAAAAGAAGAAAGAAGAAGAATCAGCTCGTGCACAGCAGTACCCTCTTATGGAGCTCCTTTCCTTAGAAATGGAGAATGATAAAGAGTCTTGGCTTGAGAGGGAAAATCAGCATTTGGAAACCAAATTGGAGAAAGCTAAGAAGGATTTGGGCCTACAAAGGAGAATGACTGAGCACTACAAAAAGTTGAATCATTTTGCCCGACGGAAACTCAAAGCTGCCCAAAGAAGGCGCCGACGGAAAAACATGGAAAATGAATATCCTGACTTGGAATTCTTGCTTACGCTTCATTTCATGTTTCTAAAAACCCTTAAGGGGTTTACTCACCAAAATTGGGCATTTTTGGACACATTCTTGTTTTTTTGTGAATTTTAGGCCTAAAGGCATAAAATAATGGGTGCCTTAACTTTTTCTCAGAGCATCCTCAGCTAAAGAAAATCATATTTTTGGATCCTTTAACATCAAAGGAAAATTTTCAAAAATTTTTAGATCAAATGAAGTTGTTTTGGTCTCTCAAAAAGGCCAAAAACAACCATTTTTTACCTTTCTGCCCCTAATATTAGTAGGTGCTACACTACTGGGTTTTTTCAATATTTATAATTTTTGACTGATTTTGAGGCATAATATTGGAAAAAATAAAGTATTTTTGGAAATTAGACATCTTTATCTTTCCAAAGAGCCATCACGGGACTCATTTCGACATCGGGAAGTCCGCCAAAACTGCACTGCAAAACAAACTTTTTTCTGGTGCTACGCTCCTGTAATTTTTGTTGAAAAGTAGTTTTCTGAGTGATGACTCAGCCAAATGTGCGTTAAGCAAGTTTATGTTATATTTTAGGCCTTGAAAGTGATTCTTTCTTGCCTTGAAAGTGGTCCGAAAATATATTTTTGAAGGATATTTTGTGCCTTGGACCTTGTTAGGCCTCAAGGACAGTTTTAGATATTTGTTTTTGGCCAATAGCCTTCGAGTTGCCGTAGGTGGGTTTCATCCTCTTTGGATTATATAAACCAAGAGGATTCATTGTAAAAGCATGCATAACTTGATATATTGAGAGCAATACATAGCATTATTAGCTTGGAAGAAATACTTGTTTTATGAAGTGGATGATGTCTTGCTTGGCTTGATGGTGGAGGAGCATTGTGTGCAGGATTTCGTGGCTTGGTGAATGGTGATGTTTCTCTAATTTTCTTATGTTTCCTTGTTTTCATTAATGTTCCATACTTATCATTTACTGTAGATCAGAAAAGTATATGTTGAGACATGCTCATGGAAGCACCTCAAACATCCTGCATGTTACAGTTTTGATTTTTTCCTCTTCTTGATCATTTCTAAAGGATTCTTAACTACCCTTTAGGTCCATCAAGAAATTGTTATTTGTTTCATTTATGGTCAGTATGTATTGCTATCTTGTATGATTTAAGGTATTCCCTGCTTACTTATAGTTTCTCAAAACTCTGTTTCTGAAATGTTTCTATGAAATATTGGTTGTTTTAGTTAAGTCAAAGAGGTCTCGTTCGATCTTGCCCTTTTTCCATGCTTGCAAACTTATTTCAGAGTTCCTGATAACTCAAGATATGTTTTTTAGGAGTTCCCTCTTCATGTATTGAGTTGTTTGTTTATCTTATTTGTTTTCCCAACATCTGAAGGTGATTTTCTAGATTTAGAAATTATTATGCTTCTATGTATCGTCGGATTGTTTATCTTTCATATGTATCAGTTTGATTTTTATTCATAGATATTTATGGTTTTCCCTACCTCATGAATACCTGATTTAAAACTATATATGTTAAAGAGATCTTTTTCTTTCATAAACTTAATGTTCACTTCACTTCACTTTCACCCAAAGAATCCATTTACCTTGACTAAATCGGCCCTGCAGTTTACCTTGTCCATCATTTAGACAACCTTGACTTTATCTGACCCCATAGCCCTATTGACTTGATGAAAACTCTTTCTATTTGTCCTTTTTAATCAATTTACCTCAAAAAACCAAAAAAAAACCAAAATATACTTAACAGCTAACCTAAAATCAAACATGCAAAGCGAGCAAGTTCACATCCTTCACATAATAGAGAGAGCCCTCTTTGAGTCAAGGAAGGCTAGGTCCTAAGACTCCAAAGATTGGTCTGATGTTGCCCTGTCATTTGGTTTACCAATCTACCAAATCACGAGACTCCAACATAATGGAGATCATGGTGGGACTTCTGAGTACATAGTTGCCTGAATACCTCATACAAGATTAGTTAGACTTAGAAATACCGGTGAAACTGCCTCCTCATTGCCACACTGACAAAATGGTGATTACGGTGGAAAATATGAGTACATAAATAGCCTAACCAACCTCGATAGGCTCATTAGTCCTTCTATATTAAAATCATACAAACATTCTATAAATTCCATTTAGAGTAGACTCTCTTGTTTTTAGCACCTTATCTAAGTGAAGAATCAAATATAGGACACTCTTACAGAATAGGCTATATATATAACTCTTTAAAAACCTCAAAAAACATCCCTAGATTGGTTTCTATCAATCATTGGTGGTGAACCATAAAACCTTGTCTCTACAAGACAAAAGCATTCACCTGGCGACTCCACTAGCCTCCAGTAGGCCTAATACTCAACTTAAAAAACAAAAAACTCCCATAAACATGCTATCCTGTTGAATTTCCCTTCTGATCATAAAGATCATGATGCAACCTCTGAAATCAATGAAAAACTAGGTACTACTTAGGAATTCAGAAAATTTCATCAAAACCTAAAAAATCAACAGAATAGCCTAAAAACGTGACTATAGCTTTCTCAACATCCTAACAAACTGTTGATCTAAGTTGTGGAACACTCTTACAAGTTTTTGCTTGCATAAAATCTTTCTAAAAAGAATTTTTATAAAAAACACCTTTGTCAGTACTGATGGTGGACCATACACTTCAAAACATCCACCAGGCAACTCCACTAGCATTCATTTAGTTTTTAACTTTACTAGCATCCGTAAAACTCCTAGAGAGGAAAACCATCCAAAAAAAATCACAACTGTCATCCTCTCTAAATTTTTTATTTTAAATCTAGCTTCACAAAGAATCAATACCAGATCTCATCTAGACCCAAATCCTCCTATCATAGTTGATGACCCAGAAAATATTTTGTGGCAAAATTCTAAAACTGGTGACTTAGCTACCGATAGGACGATTCACAAAGCAAGCTTTGTACCTGAACATGTTACATCCTTGCAAGATCCCCAGTTTAACTTGTGTTCAGCAAAAAGCCTTTTTAGAAAAAAGTCACAAAGTAGACTCGACCTTGCCGATCTTGAGCCCTCAGATTTGCAGCAGAGTCCTAGAAGATAAGCCTCACCCAGTACACCACCCGATTTTCAGCTTCTCCACCACTTCGGCTCTTTTCACCCCAGATCTGCTCTAAATTAGTCTACAATTCCAAGTACCTTTGTCACACCCATTCAAAACACCACTGTGAAAATCACCTCATTCCATACTACAAATACTCATATTGTAAATCTACCATCAACTCCCATCATGAAAGCTTGGCATGTGCCCTTAGTGCTACCACGGCCTTTGGTACCCTTGAAAAATGATTACCAATCCAGAATCCCACACTTCACTGGGGCTGAGTCTACCACTGCCCAACAACATGTAGATAGAATCAATGATGTTTTTGACTATATGGAACTAGAATGTGAAACCATAAAAATGAGAATTTTTGCCCAAAGCCTAGGCGTAGAAGCCAAGAAATGCTTTAAAACCTTGGCTCCTAACAGTATACAGGATGTCCCATCACTCTACCAAACTTTTATAAACAGATGGGAAGTCAGGAAAAACCCCATCCAAATCCTTTCTGAATACAACAATCTTAAAAGGAATATGGGGGAAAGTGTTCAAGAGTATTGCACTAGGTTCAACAGTGTCTATAATGCCCTTTCTCCTGACATGAAACCTCCACTTGGCCTAGCACTAGCAAAATTTCTCGAAGGTTTTGATCCAGATATGACATATCAATTAAGAGAAAGAGACCCCGCAACTTTAGAAGAAATGTAAAAGGCAGCTATTAGTGTCGAAGCCAACCTAGCTGAGAAGAGAGCTAGGATGAGATCAGAAAATAAAGTCACTTACTGAGATGAGACCATGCCTTCCAATTCCTCTTTAGATTCCAAAATAGACAACCTGGTTAGAACTATGGAGAGAATGATGGAAAGGATAAATCTAAGTGAAAGGGCACCTCCAAGAGACAACTAGCCCAATGCTCAAAACAGAAACTGGAATCAGAACTTTAGAAGGGACCCACCTCAAATCAAACCAAAGGAAAATGATCAACAGATTAGGCCACCTTTCCAAGAAAACTATGTTGATGAGGTAGAAAGAGATATTGAACCACCTGATGAAAGCCACTTAAACTTGATAGGTTCTGATAACGAAAGTGAGGTTTTTCTCACAAAAGAAGAACAAATTTTCTTCTCCTCAAACCAAAATGAAACAAATTATGAGGACCTCAAAGATCCCAAAAGAGGATTACAAAACGCCATAATGGAAGTTCATAGGCAATATGATCTTAGGAGTAAGAAAAACCAAGACAACTCTAGGAAAATTAGCCCAGACAATGCTGTTACAAAAGGCCTCGATACCATTCTTAAAATAAAAGCATACAGTAACAAAATAATGGCTAAGAAAACTGATCAGAACAAATAAAAAACTAGCGAGAGAAACCTTGATTCAAGATATCCTAGTACCTCTACTAAGATCCCCGAAAAAACTGTATTGAACAAAACCTTGAATCAAATTTAGCAAGATAAACTTATAGAAAAAGTCATGGATGAGAAAACTGAAGCAAATATATCTAAAATACAAGTACCTTTCAGTTTTGAAGGGGAAATTGCCAAAATTAAGATCACCATGCCTCTCACTGAACTAATTACCCAAATTTCATACAAATATCAAGTGCTAAAGGTCCTAAACATAGGAAATGATGCAGATACTTTATACCTAGCTAATGACACCGTTGAGTTGTTGTTTGGACCAAAAATAGAAGGAAACTACCAAGAGGGAACCATTCTTCCTTTTTACATTAGTCTGAATATACATGACCAAATCCTACATAATGCCATGCTAGATTCTGGGGCCTCTCACAATCTCATGCAAAAAGTGGTAATGGAAAGATTAGGCCTAGAAATAAAGAAACCTTATAAAGACTTATATTCGTTTGATTCAAGCAGAGTCAAGTGTTTAGGCCTAATAAAATATCTTTGTGTCAATTTGGTGCAAGTACCTACTAAACACCTAATCATGGACATAGTGGTAGCAGACATTCCTCCTAATTACGGAATGCTTTTATCTAGATCTTGGGGGGCTAAGCTCCAAGGAAATATTCAACTAGATATGTATTACACCACCATTCATGTTTTTAACCAGACAAGAATACTGTATCGAGAATCACACATGAAGTATATGGTTAGCAATCAAGAAAGACCAGACAATGTGCCTCTTTATTCGATACATTCAGACCTTAATTCTTTCATTTTACATACCGATGAGGACATTGATAAACAGGTAAGTAAGGTTGAAACAAATCTAGGCATACTGCATCAGGTACACCAGTTTCTCTACGATGAGTTGGATACTCAAAACTATCATGACCCGGAACAGTTGTGTCTTGACAAAAATATTTTGATGTTCTAGAAATAGAAAAAAAAACCTCAAGAACAAAAAACATTCCACACTCTCAAGCAAGTTGCTCAAACCAAGGAATAGCCTAAAAAATGCAATCACAACCTTTTTCCAATACAGAAACACTAAAAAACTTGCATAAGATAAAAATCTTTGGAAATTAGGGCCAAGGAAGCTTTATGTTCTTGCCATATCTGAATACCTTACCATCCCAAGACTTTATCCCTCCAAATAAAAATTTAACTATTGCAAGTACTTATGTATATCCGGGAAAAATGTCTGATAAAGTTAATATGGGGGAATGTGATAAAAGCAGTCTTGAAAAACCTGATATAATTGAACTACCTGAAATTTTGTCATGACACCAGAAATTAAGAAGCGCTAGGATATGAAAAATTCTTCAGGATACTAGTACATGTTGAAAGAATAGCACAAAACACCATGACACAACCATCATTTCAAAAATTCACCCTTACAAAAGGGAATAAAAAAATCTTGATTAGGCATTAACGCTTAAAAAGAAAACAATTGGATACAGGATATGTGTAGATTTTAGAAACACATATAAACACTCCCTAAACAACACTCATATCCTTCCAAAAACAGCTCATACCATACAGAAGCTAGGAATTTCTAACCATATGTCCTTGCATGATAATATTTCAGGATATCACCAACTAATTCCTCTCCAAAACAAACAGCTCAAAGATTTTTTCAAATACACTGGAAGCAGTTTCAAGTTCAAACCAAGTTTTTCAAATATGAAAGACACTGGAGACGTTTTTCAGAAGACTATGTTTCTAGTGTTAAACTTCTTTGTTATGATGTACCTTGATGATGTCATCATCTGTTTTAAAATTGACAAAGAATATATGTATTACCTAAAGAATATGTATAGCAGAGGTAGGAGTGGAAATAAAAGGTATAAAGAAAAACAACAAGCAGATACATAGTTGTTTAGAGACTCTTGCAAGAACCCTTATTTTATGCTTACAAGAGAAAATTTTCCAGATTCTATTTTCAAAAACTAAGTGGAACAAGAGCATCAAGGGATCCTTTTGAAGATAAGATGCTCAAATACCACCATTATCAAGAGTTCTAGTGGTGAATTTTTTTCATTGTACATATTTTTGTTTGGAGAAATAAATCAGAAAATAGAAAATACAAAAACAACAAAAAAATATAAAAAGAGGGCAGTCTTAAAATAGCAGTAAAGCCCCATATTCAAAAAAATAGTCATGCTGAAAGTGTGCAAGTATAAATTCCACTACTAGTGCTCAAAAGATGTCTTGTTCAGTTATCTAGCCTAATCATAACTGAGCATGTTTTAAATTGATTGATGATGAGTTAGTGAAAAAGAACGATAGTCAAAATATGCAAGCTTGACTTATCAAAGAAAGTAGATTAAGAAACAATGATGCTGGTTACACACGCTCAAAACAGAACCAAAGAGGAAAATAGGGATGAAAAGAAAATTATGTATCCTAAACATATTTTCCTAAATCTCTTTTTTCTCAAAAATAACATTTGTGTGCAGCTTGTCATTATGCCACAAGCACATGACAAATTAGACTGTCCAATCTTGATTTGATCATTTGTCAATTTCATGTTTTAGTCTAGCATATGAAATCCTGTCAAGAAACTTAATCTTGACAGTTGATCTAGTATAGGTAGAGAAATAAAGGATTTCATCAGTTTAATCTGAACTCCTGGAAGATATAAGTATAGAAGTAGATAGTGTTCTCTCTTTCAAAAATATCATGTCAAGGGTTTGCCAGTCCAAGTGCACCCAAAGAAGAAAAAATGTTAGGCAAGGTAGTTGGGTAAGTAGAGATGAGGTTGATGCTAATCATGTTGTTATTTTTTCAAAAAGCATCATTTTCAGGCAAAGCATCAAGAAAAAGAGAAATATGCGCCAACGGATGAGGCACTGGTCTTCACAAGCCATAAATCTACAATTCTAGACACCTCCCGAAAGGGAGCTGCCCTCCCCAAATGGAGCCACTGTTAGTCATCAATATTTTTTCCTGTTGTGATGACCATATACCTTGCTTAGGTTTTCTAGAAACCAATTTCAAATAGTCAATTTGTCCTATAGAAAACCCATCAAAGAAAATTTTTATCTTCCCCCCCCCTCTCTCTCGCATACTGTGATTGAAGTGGTCATCCAACTTAAAATATTATCCTAGGTCAGTAGGCCTTACCCTATCCACACTTGTCATAAGCCTTGTATCTATGAATATTCAAAGTCCCCTGTTTTCACACAACTCAATGTTGAGCATAGGACAAGTTGTCTCCTCCCCTCTCACTGTTTAAATTCCCATATGATGACCTGACTATGCCAAAGAAGTTCTTCAAAAATTATGACAAACTGTCCAGGTTTAGGTGATGGTGTTTAGGGTAAGTATCTTGAGAAGAATATCTCCAGTCTAAAAACCTTGTTTTCAATATCAGTCAGTCATCTTTTCTTCTTACCTGGCGAAAAAAAACCCTTGTTTACCCCTAGGTCACACGCCATCAAAATGGTCATTGTGTTTTGTTTCAACAAAGCTTATAAGGTTCAATTCAGGAGGAAACAGAGTAAGAAGGTCCTATGTCCGAAGAAAAGCGATCAATTGAATTTTCAAACACTATCATCGTGATACCATAGAAAGGGTCTCCAATTGTCAAAGACATTTTATCAATGTATCTCTACAGGGGTGCTAAGATATCTGGCATTAAGCAGTTATGAACAAAGGGACACTTCAAGGAAAGTTTTCAAAGATAAAATAGTTAACTATTGGGAAATAAAGAAAATGCAGATTTCAAAGAGAAAGGAAATCTACAGGATTCATCCCTACAAACTCAAAGCACCAAGAAAGTCAAAGAATCATCCATCATGGAAAAATGAGTACAAAGGTTGGGAATTTACTGCATCTAGCACTTCATGTCAACTCATAATGACATTTTCACATTCTTCCCAAACATATGGGCACAACTTTGAAGAACAGTCTTAAAAGGCTAGGGATGGAAATTTTCTCGCAAAAGACTTCCAGTAGTCTAGGCATCAAAATGAAAAGCATAAAAAGAAACAGTTGTCTTTTTATACACCTATAGCCTAGATTCAAATTCATCAAAATAACTACTAGTACCAATGAAGCTACAATTGCTGCAAAGAAGAGTTATTCCTAAGACAGACACAACAGAAATTTATCATTTGGAAATACATTATCTACCCATGGTTTCCACAGTGAGACTCTATAAGAACATATCTCATAAAAAAATTGGAAAAAAGGTAATGCAGATTGTATTTTAAAAGCTTCCTTCAATGATGATAAGCAGAGGGAATAAACAATTCTATTTGCATTTCCTCCTTCAGTGATCAGTAGACACAGGTCACAAAGTTTAGTTTTCGAGAGGGGCTTCATTCAAAGCATAAGTAGAGATCCTAAGTAGTTGTGTTTTCATTGCCTCCTTCAATCATAAGCAGAGGGCAAAAGACAAAGTTTTAAAGGGTTTTCTTCAATAATAAATAGAGATAGGGAAAAAACACAAGTTGTTTAAAAGAGCCCAGATTCTGTTTTAAGTACCTTCCTTCAAGCATAAATAGAGCGCCCACCAGTTTTAAAGAAGCCTCCTTAAATAACAAGTAGAGGGAAAATATTTAAGTTTAAAGGGTCTTCTTCATTTGATAAACAGAGATAGGCCAAAGTTTTGTTTGAAATACATCCTTAAAAGATGAGTAGAGGGCCTAAATAGTTTGTGTTTAACAAGCCTCCTTCAAAGATGATAAGCAGAGGGAATAACATAAGCAGTTTGTTTAGAAGGCTAAAGCTTCATTTGATAAATAGAGACCGGGCTTAAACTTTGTTAAAGGGCTGAAACTTAAATGAAAAACAGAGATAGGGCAAAGACACAATGTTAAAAAGGCCTCCTTCAATTTATAAGCAGAGGGCACAGATTCTAACTTGAATTGCCTCCTTCAAATATAAAGCAGAGGGCACAATTTCTTATAAATGCCTCCTTCAATGATAAGCAGATGGAAAACATTTGTTTTTATGAGGAACCCCTTCAAAGAAAGATAGAAGGCACATATTATAGTTTGAAAAAAGGGAAATTTGCCTTACACTAAAGAATACTGTTCATAATTTACAAGAAGGAGAAATTCTTTTTTTACCAAAAAAACTAAAAATTGCTCCACTATTCGCACACACTGTCTAAAACAAGCTCAAAAAGACTTATGTGCAACCAAAAAGGTCATTACGCACTTTGTTTTCAAATTTAAAGGTAAAAAGATGAGAACTCACTTTTAAAAGGGAGAAAGTCATTTTCAAACTCCCCAAAGGGCATATAAAAACCCTCAACGGGCATATCTACATTTATTTCAGTATTTGGCAGAGAGACGAAACACGGTTTTATCCAAGGAAAAGACCGGTGAAAATTTTGTGGACACGATGCGCCTGTGCCTAAGCGCTATGCACCTGTAGAAGCTTACCGAAGAAAAATACAAAGGGCGTGATGCACCCGTATACTGGCGCGATGCATTTCAACGCTTGACCCTTCATGCAGAGTTCTACTCAGCGCCCACAGTAGCCCACCGTGAAGACGCTACACACCTATGTGCAAGGGTGTAGCACCAATAAACCACTACAAAAAAGGGACCAGAATTGAATTTTTCACCCAGAATTTATTTGCAAGAAATCTTCAAGGTATTTCTCACTATCTTCTACCCCTCAGTTTCTCTTGAATCATAAAATATGTTTTGAAACTTGAATTGAAGGGGAAAGAAGTTTGGAGAAAAAGTGTATATTACATTTGAAAGCTTGTTTATCTGAATTTTGGGGAGAGACAGAAAAATTAAAATGCCTCCAAAGAGAAAGGTAAAAAAGGGAGGCCAACATAACAGATTTGAGCCTGAAAATGTTCAAGAGCTCACTGCCTCTCCTTTTGCTTTGTCCTGTTTTCAAGAACTTGGATGCTTTGAATTTTGCAGAAACGTACAAGAGGTTACTAGCCACCCCTAGCTGACTGAAATGTTTTCCCTAAGATTGAAAGGAAAACAAGTTCACATAACAGGTCTAGATTTTGAACTCACTCCTAGAGCTATTTCTAAAGCAACCAAAATCCCTTACATAGGAGACGAGTGGTTCAAACAGTCATACCTTGACCTCAGCCACTATCAGCCTTTTCTAAAACCAAATCATCAAGATTCATGCATCTCCATTTTTCCTTTTTCACACTTTCTGGATGACTATGTGATGCAGGAGCATCTAACGCTCCTTAATTAAAGAGGAATCCGAAGCTGAGCAAGGAAGACGTGGACAACGAAACTGAACAAAGGGAAGATCTGCTCTTAAATTGATTTAAAATGAGAGATTTAAGTAAGTTGTTGAGTGATTTCGGGAGAGATTTTGTGGATCGTAACAGATTCACGCCTTTGTAAATGTTTTATAAGCACGTTTGTATGTGTGAGATGGGGCGGCGTAAGTGAGAATACAATGTAATCGAGAACGGGCTTGTTCTTAAGGCTGAAATGCCTTAATATGTAATTGTTCTGTATTATATATGAAAGTGTGTTTAGTGCTGCGTTCATCTGTGTGCGTTTTTAATTGAGTTAAATCCTGTATGAGAATTTGTTGAACGACATTGATCACCCGTGGATCGATGGCGATTTAAATTATTGTGAAACGTCATGTTCGTAAGGATTGATGTATGGTTTCCTTGATTCCGATCAGTGTTTCTATTTAAATCGTAAGAGTTCTGTGATAATGCAATCCTAGCTCTGTCAAAGTTTATAAACTGAAACGGTGGCAAGTGGTGTTGCGATCGGAACAGAGTGGTATTTGCAGCGATCTCCTATTCCGATTGAATCGGATCGGAGAGGTAGAAAATTGTAATCGGATCGGAGTTTGGGTGGAGTGCATGCGATCGCCGATTGGGGTGAATTACAGCGATTCCGATTAATCGGATCAGAATGGTGGCAAGTGGGATCGCCGATGTTTATAGAGTCGGAGGTATTATGGATTTGGATTGGACTGAACCGTATAGAGACTCAGACTGATTAGAGTGATTTTCATAGTTTTTCTGTATTTGTATTATGGTTTGAGCGGGTTTTTTAATACATATTTTGTATATTGCGGTGGCTATTTTATGAGGCGTCTAAACGCTCGTTTTCATTATAAACGTCCAAGTTTAATAAATTACAAGATTTTAAGCCTAAAACGCTTCCGATGGGACTTAGTGGGCCATAACCCACAGGTCTAGGCTCGAGATTTATACATGAAAGGAGATTTTGGGCTTACCCCAAGATCTCTTTTCATCAAGTGGTATCAGAGGAGGGAAAGGATTTCCTGCGAGAAGGAAGAAGAATGCAAGCAGAAGGGGAAAGAGGTACAGTTGTGTTAAGGCTGGAGAGTTTATGGTCTTACCATCGTGCGGATGGCGGCAGCGAAAGGTGAGAAGATTTGCAGCAACCTAGAGCAAGGTGTGCTCAATTGGTTCCAGAGGAGAGAACCAGAAAGATGCCAAAAGACCGAGTGCGGAGGGCTTGGTGAGGTATCGTGTAACAGAAGGAGACTGTTACTGCAGAGGTTGGTTGCAGCTCACAGAAGATCATGAAAGCAATTCCACTGAAAGAATACAGTGGGTAGAATTGCTAAGGACAAGGAGAAGCGTATGACCAAGAGGTCATAAAAATTTTTGTACCTCGGGAGTCTGATGCAGGAGCATCTAACGCTCCTTAATTAAAGAGGAATCCGAAGCTGAGCAAGGAAGACGTGGACAGAGAAACTGAACAAAGGGAAGATCTGCACTTAAATTGATTTAAAATGAGAGATTTAAGTAAGTTGTTGAGTGATTTCGGGAGAGATTTTGTGGATCGTAACAGATTCACGCCTTTGTAAATGTTTTATAAGCACGTTTGTATGTGTGAGATGGGGCGGCGTAAGTGAAAATACAATGTAATCGAGAATGGGCTTGTTCTTAAGGCTGAAATGCCTTAATATGTAATTGTTCTGTATTATATATGAAAGTGTGTTTAGTGCTGCGTTCATCTGTGTGCGTTTTTAATTGAGTTAAATCCTGTATGAGAATTTGTTGAACGACATTGATCACCCGTGGATCGATGGTGATTTAAATTATTGTGAAACGTCATGTTCGTAAGGATTGATGTATGGTTTC
The DNA here is from genome assembly GCA_034641835.2 of Pinus albicaulis. Lineage (NCBI taxonomy): Eukaryota > Viridiplantae > Streptophyta > Pinopsida > Pinales > Pinaceae > Pinus > Pinus albicaulis. The sequence goes on along the minus strand of CM076574.1, from coordinate 925,922,556 downwards.
CTTGATTCCGATCAGTGTTTCTATTTAAATCGTAAGAGTTCTGTGATAATGCAATCCTAGCTCTGTCAAAGTTTATAAACTGAAACGGTGGCAAGTGGTGTTGCGATCGGAACAGAGTGGTATTTGCAGCGATCTCCTATTCCGATTGAATCGGATCGGAGAGGTAGAAAATTGTAATCGGATCGGAGTTTGGGTGGAGTGCATGCGATCGCCGATTGGGGTGAATTACAACGATTCCGATTAATCGGATCGGAATGGTGGCAAGTGGGATCGCCGATGTTTATAGAGTTGGAGGTTATGGATTTGGATCGGATCGGAACCGTATAGAGACTCGTAATCTGATTAGAGGGATTTTCATAGTTTTCTTCGTGAAATTGTATTATGGTTTGAGCGGGTTTTTTAATACATATTTTGTATATTATGTGGCTATTTTAAGAGGCGTTCAAATGTTGTTTTCATTATAAACGTCCAAGTTTAATAAATTACAAGATTTTAAGCTCTCTAAAACGCTTCCGTAAAGACTTAGTGGGCCATGTAACCTACGTGCCCGTGTTCGAAATTTACACATGAAAGGAGATTTTGGGCTTACCCCATGATCTCTTTACCCCATGATCTTCTTTTCATCACTATGCAGTCCTCATGAAAATAATCATGAAGTTTTTCACTTGTGAAGGTAGATTCTCCTGAGTATATTCCTATCACATCAGACTCCTTATGCATTGCACAAGAGCTAAGTTGCTAAACCTACCCTTTTTCCTGTGCAATTATAGATAAGATGTCTTCCTTGGTTAAAAAGAAGCCTCCAGCTCATCAGAAAACAAGTTTATTCCATCATTCCCTCATTAAGATCATTATCCTTCACCAGCTGGAACAAAAGGGCATCTCTTGGGAAACTTTCATCTCTCACCCTGATTTCACTGATGCATCTTCTATGCCACTACAAATCAGACTATCTTCATCCCGATACCCTCCTTATTATTTTTCCTTGCCTGCCACACCTTATGTTTCCCCTTCTTCTCATGAATCTACTCCCCAATAAAAAGCATCCTCCATAGAGGATAGTGAGAACTAAGAATGCAGTAAAAGAAAACAAGGAAGTGATGGTGACAAAGAACAAGAAAGTGATGAAAGCAGCAGTAGAGGGAAAGGAAAGAATGATGAGGCAAGCAGTCTACAGCTCAGTGGAAGTAGAAAAATTGATAAATATAGAATCAGCCCTCAAGGGGAAGGTGAAAACAGTGATAATAGTAAGGACAGTGAAGGAGGCGTTGATAAAAAATACAGTGATCATGAAATCAACCCTCAAGAGGAAGGTGAAAGCACTAATGATGATAAAGATAGCTCACAAAGGGATGAAAAAAGAAAACATGGTGAAAGTGGTAGCCCACAAGGAGAAAATGAAAATAATTATCATGATAAAGGCAGTCAGTAGGAAAATGAAAACAATGATCATGATGAAGGCAACCCACATCAGGAAAACATTGTAAATAGTTACAATGATGAAGCAAACAATTCAAAGTTCAGTAAAGACAAAAAATTTGATGAGGCAAGAGGAAGCCCAAACAGTCAAAACAGTCAAGGCCTAAACAGCGAAAAAAGTGACACCTTTGAAGACCAAGGTCAAGATGAAAATTATGGAAGCAGTCACGGCAAAGAGGGAAGTAATAAAAACAGTCATGATAGCAAGAATATGGTTGAAGGCAGAGATAGTTTTGGAAAGGAAAAAACAACAGACCTAGACATCTCTCACCAAACAGAAAAAGAACATGATCTTTTTTAGATTACTCCAGATGATGAGTTCATTACAAATATCAAATTTAATGAACAAGTAAATTCCCCACAACAAAGTAACCAAGAAGTGAAAATAGAGAATGTTTTTTGAGAAGAGGACAGCCATGAGGCTGTAGGAGACCAAACTAAACAAGCTTAGGTATTAACTCCTCCTCTCACTCATCGTCAAAAAAGTCAAGAACATGTGTTTACTGCCTCTCCAAGGCAAGGGGCCATGCTTCCTTCATCAAAAATGGAAAAGGCTAAAAACACCAAAACATCAAGGAAGAAAACCGCTCAAGTAGTGACTAGCAATATCACTAGGGCACTAAGGAGTAGAGGAAAATTGCCAAAGAAGAGCAATGTAGAACTGCCCAAGAAAACCAGAGGAAAGAAAATCATTAAAGGCAAGGGAAAAGAGGAGATTGAAAAACAAGAGAGCAGCCATGAGCATGAAAGGGAATTTGACATAATACAAATAGATAGTGACGTTGAAGATGATGAGGCCAGTTTTCTTAGATCTCTTTTGCAAAACCGGGAGGCTCAGATTAAAGACCTAGAAAATGGCCTAGAAAGGTCAAAAGGCATTATCCACTATTTGCAATAGCAAAATAATCAAATGAGTGGAAAAATGGAAATCTATGAGGCCCGGGCACTCAAATACACAATGGAAGCTCAAAATTCACAAGTGAGGCTAGAAGAATACATGGGTGAGTATGCAGAATATGATGAAGAGGAAGGGCTAGCAAGAAAGAGACCTAAGACCATGGGTCTTAGAAGAGCATTGCAAAATAAGAGAGAAGAAGAATCAGCTCATGCACAACAGTACCCTCTTATGGAGCTCCTTTCCTTAGAAATTAAGAATGATAAAGAGTCTTGTCTTGAGAGGGAAAATCAGCATTTGGAAACAAAATTGGAGAAATCTAAGAATAATTTGGGCCTACAAAGGAGAATGACCGAGCACTACAAAAAGTTGATTCAGTTTGCCCGAAGGAAACTCAAAGTTGATTCAGTTTGATTTAGTTCCTGGTTTGGAATTCTTTCTTAAGCTTCATTTCATGTTTCTAAAAACCCTTAAGGGGTTTACTCACCAAAATTGGGCATTTTTGGACACATTCTTGTTTTTTGTGAATTTTAGGCCTAAAGGCATAAAATCATGGGTGCCTTAAATTTTTCTCAGAGCATCCTCAGCTGAAGAAAATCATATTTTTGGATCCCTTAACATCAAACGAACATGTTCAGAAATTTTTAGATCAAATGAAGTTGTTTTGGTCTCTCAAAAAGGCCAAAAACAACCATTTTTTTACCTTTCTGCCCCTAATATTAGCAGGTGCTACACTCATGGGTTTTTTCACTGTTTCTAATTTTTTACTATTGTATAGGTATAGTATTGGAAAAAATCAATTGTTTTGGGAAATTAGACATCCGTAGCTTTCCAACGAGCCATCACGAGACTCATTTCGACATCGGGAAGTCTGCCAAAACTGCACTGCAAAACAAACTTTTTCTGGTGCTACGCTACTGTAATTTTTGTTGAAAAGCAGTTTTTTGAGTGATGACTGGGCCATATGTGCGTTAAGAAAGTTTATCTTATATTTCATGCCTTGAAAGTGATTCTTTTTTGATATTTTGGTTCAAAAAGATATTTTTGAAGGATATTTTGTGCCTTGGACCTTGTTAGGCCTCAAGGACAGTTTTAGATATTTGTTTTTGGCCAATGGTCTTCTAGTTGCTCTAGGTGGGTTTCCTCCTCTTTGGCTTATATAAACCAAGAGGATTCATTGTAACAAATAGGCAGAAATTGATATATTGAGAGCAATACATAGCATTATGAGCTCTGAAGAAATACTTGTTTTATCAAGTGGATGATGTCTTTCTTGGCTTGATGGTGGAGCATCATTATGTGTAGGATTCCATGGCTTGGTGAATGGTGATGTTTCTCTAATTTAATTATGTTTTATTTTTTTCATTAATGTTCCATAATTCTCATTTACTGTAGATCAAAAAAGTATATGTTGAGACATGCTCATGGAAGCACCACAAACATCCTGCATGTTACAGTTTTGATGTTTTCCTCTTCTTGATCATTTCTAAAGGATTCTTAACTGCCCTTTAGGTCCATCAAAAAATTGTTATTTGTTTCATTTATGGTCAGTATGTTTTGCTATCTTGTATGATTTAAGGTATGCCCTGCTTACTTATAGTTTCTCAAAACTCCATTTCTGAAATCTTTCTATGAAATATTGTTTGTTTTAGTTAAGTCAAAGAGGTCTCATTCGATCTTGCCCTTTGTCCATGCTTGCAAACTTATTTCAGAGTTCCTGAAAACTCGAGATATGCTGTTTAGGAGTTCCCTCTTCATGTATTGAGTTTTTTTTTATCTTATTTGTTTTCCCAACAGTTGAAGGTGATTTTCTAGAGTTAGGAGTTCTTATGCTTCTATGTATTGCCAGATTGTTTATCTTTCATATGTATCAGTTTGAGTTTTATTCATAGAGATTTATGGTTTTCCCTACCTCATGAATACCTACTTTAAAGCTATATATGTTAAAGAGCTCTTTGTCTTTCATAAAATTAATGATCACTTCACTTCACTTTCACCCAAAGATCCATTTACCTTGACTAAATTGGCCCTGCAGTATACCTTGTCCATCATTTAGACAGCCTTAACTTTATCTGACCCCATGGCCCTGTTGACTTGATGAACTCTCTTTCTATTTGTCCTTTTTAATCAGTTTACCTCAAAAAACCCAAAACAAACCAAAATATACTTAACAGCTAGCCTAAAATCAAACATACAAAGCAAACAAGTTCACATCCTTCGCATAATAGAGAGAGCCCTCTCTGAGTCCAAGAAGGCTAGGTCCTAGGAATCCAAATATTGGTTTGGTGTTGCCCTGTCATTTGGTTTACCAATCTACCAAATCATGGGACTCGAACAGGCCCAAGGCACAAAATATCTAAAATAAATATCTTTTTGGCCATTTTTAGTAACGAAATTGACCTTTAGGCTTTGAAAAGCCTCCTAAAACTTGCCAAGCATACATTTTTGAATTTTCAACCTTAGGAGTGCAGCACTGTGTTTTAAAGTGAATTCCCTTGCCAAGGGCGTAGCACATGAGTAGGAAAAATGGGTCATCTTGCAGCAGTGTTTTGAAGGTCTTTCGATGTCGGAAAAGGCTCCGTGATGGCTAATTGGAAAGCCGTTGAAGTCTATGTTCTAGAAATAATTTTTTTTATTTGAATGGACCTATGAAACCTGTTCAAAAATTGAAAATTCCAAGGTTGGTAAGGGCACAACACATGTCCTGAAAAGCGGGCAGAATGGTTAAAAATTATGTGTTTTTGACCCTTTTGGAGGACCAAAACAACTCCAAATGATATGAAACTTTGTGAGCATGCTATATGAGTGATGAAGATCTCAAAAATGTAAGCCTTTCCTTCTGAATATGCTCTAGAAAAGAGTGTAGCACCATGTGTGCCACCCCGTTGGCCTCAAAATTAGCAAAAAACAAAAATTTGTCAAAATTCTCTCAAATTTGCTGGAGAGTGCCTCATGGATTTTGGGAGACCTGTAGAGATGCTTGTGCCAAGATTCCAAGCCTAGCTTGGCCTTTTTCCTCATTTAGTACCTGGAGCTTGTCTTGAACCTTTTTCAATTTAGCCCTTGCAAATTGATTTCTTTGGGCATAATGCTTAGTCATTATTCTTTGTAGATCCAAGTATTTTTTTTCCTTCTCCCGCTTGGCCTCAAGGTGTATGTTAGCCCTTTCAAGCCATGATTCCCTATCATGTTCAATTTCCATAGCAAGGATTTCATTGAGAGAAATTTTTCCTACTAGGGCTGATTCTTCTTCTTTTTTCTTTGCCAATGCTTTCCTCAACCCCATGGTTCTAGGCCTTCTCCTAGATTGTGCTTCTTCCTCTTCACTCTCTTCATAAGTGCCCAAGCATTCTTCTAGTTTCACTTATGCCTTTTGGCCTTATTTTTGGGCTTTGAATGCTCTAGCTTCATAGATGGCTTGTTGGGCACTCATTTTCCCAACAAGCTTTGCTCTTTCCAATTCAGCTTCTAAGTATTGGATTTGTCCATTTGCACTCATTTGCACTCATCACATGCTTTGCTCTTTCCAATTCAGCTTCTAAGTATTGGATTTGTCCATTATTTTCTTGGAGGAGAGAGTTTGAAATTCTTATTTCATTCTCCTCATCACTGTATATTTGAATAAGTTCAAATTCCCTTTCTTCTTCATGATTTTCCTCTTCCTCTTTTTCCTTTTGATTACCTTTGTCAATATTCTGACTTGAGGAGGATGGCATAGCCCCTTGCCCTTTGGAGGAAACAAACACATGCCTCTCTCCTCTTTGATATGTGAGAGGAAAAGGTTCAATAAGTTTCATTTGAGTACCCTTTTCATGGTTGACCTTAGGACTATTTTTCTTTTCATCAATGATCTTTGTACTTGTGTCCTCTTCATTTTGTTCTTGACTATCTTCTTGAGAGGAATTTTCATTATCCTCCATGCTAGAATCACTGTCATTACTTTCACCACTATCATCAATATCTTGAATTCTTTTTGGGTTCATGTTTTCACTACTTTCTTCTTCATCTTCACTTTTTTGCTCATAAAAATCTGCCTCTTTCTCTTGACTACCTTCTTGAGAGGCATTTGTTCCTTCCTGTAGTACCTTTTGCATTACCTTTTGCCTTATTCACATCCTCTAATTATAAATCATCAAAGCTTAAAAATGTGTTTTATGGCATGAAAATACCCTTAATGACACTTTAAAACCCTTGGCAGGGTGATTTGAGTTGACATTAGGGTTTGTAGGGTGTGGAGGCCCTCCTGGCCAAAAGCACAGTGCAGGTGCGTAGCTTCGGGTCACTGGGGAAAAGGCTATCGGAACTGTCAGGTCGGCCAAATGAATAGCATCGTGTGAGTTGGGCATGGAGCCAGGCGTGAAGTGCGTGCATGATTGGTTTTGTGTTGGGAAAATGCAGGTAAGGGTGCAACGCCTTCATGTGGTCAGATCGAGCAAAGGCAGTGCCTGTCGGGCCTGTCGGGTGAGTCGTGTAGCCAGGTGTGCAGTGCCATTTCCCAGGAGCACAACGCGCTGTGTAAAAATACACAGGGGGTCATGCCAGGCCCATAGTGCTGGTTTCTAGATGCATAGCACAAGGTATTTTTTACCATTTTTGGCTAAAAAACACATAATTTCTTCTCTGTTTGAAAATTCTCTGTGCATAATGAATCATTTGAAGTGTTAGATGAGCTTGTATGGGCTTATGAAACTCTGATATATCTTTTCAACTTATCTTCTAAGGTTTTCAAGCTTTTTAACCCTTTCTCACCAACTCTTTTTGACATTCTTACTCTGTAGGTGACCGATATGATGACCTTGATTTCTGCCTTTATTATGAGGCTTTGATCTATTTATCTTGATATAGAAGCAGACTTAAAAAATTCCCTCTCTTCCACTGATACTATTTTCCATCCTTGTTCTTTGAATAAATGAGACACTTTATCTTGGCAGCCCTTTAATGCTTGTACACAGCAAATCCTTCAAACTCTCCCTTTGCTATCATTATGGAGTTCACCTCACCTTTTCCCTCTTTGATTAACAGTTTCTAACAAACTTCCATTATGTTTGGCTTGGTGTGCCACCTCCATGGTCATTCTGCAATTTTTCACTGTTTGGCACATTGCTTGACCTTCAAACTTAAGAAACCTTAGTTTCTCTTTAAGCCCAAATAGTTTCCCTTTCTTCAACTATGAGTTGTCTTGACTTAGGGAACACTATCTACCTTGTCAATTCTTTATGTTGATGGCTTATAACACTCTTACAGAAGTGTTAATGTATTTGTATCTTCCTTTTGTAGAATTTGAAATTGATTAGGAAGGTCTTCCTTAAAGGTTTTTCTGATCTGTCTTGGAACAACAGATGATAACCTTCTCTTCATTTGATTCATCTTCTTGGTATATGAAAAACGTTGATTTAGAACATCAAAGACAAACCTGCAACCTATGAAACCTAGTGACCTAGTGGGAGGCTATTTAGACTTATCCTTTGATTGAAAGCTTGGCTTAGGGTTTTTAGGTGCAAAAGAGAGCTTTTGAAAAACTTTATGCATTGATGTGCAATGAGGTGGAGTGAAGGTAAATGAAATGTTAGCTTTTGCAAGTCAAAGGAAGGAAAGAATGAAAGGAATAAATGTGGTAATAGGCTTAGATAAATGAAAACTTTTCAATTAGTGAAATGACTCCTATTTGACTGATACTTTCTATAGGGAGATGAAGTAAGCATATAAGCAGTGATTTCAAGTCCAAGCCTAGGGTTTCTTCTCATGGTATCAACTTCTTTCCACTAAATGCTGACAAAATGCTTAAAAATGGGTTGATGTGATGGCACTTAACCTTAAATATGCCTAGAGGACCTTCATCAAGAGTTTGGGAGTGAATTGAGTGTTTTTAGGGTTTTGGAGGCCCTCCTAGCCAAGGGCACAACACTACCTCCTAGGAGCGCACCGCCATGTGTAATTTATATGGGAAAAAATTGCCAAGAGCGCATCACCAACTCCTAAGCGCGCAACATCATTTTGAAAAGGGCATTTGGGGGCCTTCCCGGTGTAGCTCTTTGGAAATATTAACCTGTCTAATTTCCAAATATACCATTTTTTTCCTGATTGAAGTTAATTTGCATTGTCAAAAGTTTATTTTCCCAAGACTGGTCAAAAAGTGATGAGTGATGGTGCAGAAATGCAGAGTGATGTTGAAGAGAACTTTTGGAGGCTTTACATAACTCCAAATTGAGCTCATGATATCTCATTGGAAATATCTTCACATATAGTTGTCATTTAACTCATCAAGAAAGTCATTTGGACACTCCAATTGTGAGAAAACCCGATTTTCCCAAGGTCACTCCAGCAGTGCATAAATTCTCTTGGGACACTTGTATTTTTTAAATTTATCCCAAACCATGATACCTATGTAAAAAAAAAGGAGGGTTTTCTTCTTGGGCCTATTATGGACAAAAAAGACTCTCACTTTTTTCAAATTCATCTCTGTTTGGTCAGAAACACAGTTTGAAGCTGGCCCTAGGTGTGACACATGGCTTGTCTCTTGCAAATAATTCTTGGAAAAATATGGAGGCATGATTTTTATGAGTTGGTATGGCTTCATTATTGCTGATATGACCTACCATATGGATCTTCTGCTCTGTTTGGGTTCCAGTGTTTTGGCTAGATTGGCAAGACCAAAAGACTAGACAACATCATAACCACTTTGGGATCCTAGGATCTAGCCTTCTTGGATCCGGAGAGGGATCTCTCCATAAAAGAAAAGAATGATATATCTTTGAAAGCTAAAAATGAGGTACTAGGCTAGGTATGAAGCACAAGGGGGGTTTTAAATTGGTTTGGTTGTTGGGTTGGTCAGAGATCATTAACTGAGCAAGTTATGGAATGAAAGGAACAAAGCAGCAGGATGTTTCAGCAAAAGAGGATAAGTGAGGAAAGTGTCATCCATTGGGCTATGGAGTCATGAAAGGGGATTACTTGAAAAGCAACTAGCCAAGGCTTTCCAAAGGGAAAGTAATTTATACTAAAGGATATTTTAGATATATGGTGAAACAGAACAATAAGGAGTGAAGGTGAAAGAAGGAAAGAAACCCAATTTCAGTCTGGAGATTAGGTCAGATATCATTTAAATCTCGTAACTTCTTTGACACCAGCTCAAGGGATCTTAGAAAGGCCAATCTGTTGGAAAAATACCCCAGTGGACAGGGCTTACACTAAATCCCTGGTATCCCAATTATTCCAGCTTAAACCCAACCAAAACATCTAAGTAGCAAACCCCAAATTCACACATCAGTAAGCATGGGCTGGACCAACATCTTTAACTGGTTAAATTGCATGAATTTTCTCTTAGATTCAATATCAGCAGAAAACATCAAGGATAAGAAGAGCAGTGGGCATTAAGGTACCATGCAGGGGTATATCTTAAGCCAGATTTACTGATTCTTATCGGAGAATAATGGAAAGTATGATTAAAATGAAAAACGATAATGCAATAAGAGAAACATCACTCATAATATAGACCAGGATCCTATGAAATTTCCTTGTTCAATTGATATGCAAAACCAATCACATACTCTGAGCTCAATGGCTGATACAGTCCAAACTTTCTCCTCCCAACCTACTAAATTACAAACTACTCAGCTTCTTCCCCCAAACTGTTCTAATAGCTAAAAGAATCCCTACAACTAATCAACAACAACAACCTTTACAATATGTTCTTTAGGGGTTTTTATATGAGAAGGAGTAACTGTGGGAGTAGATGTAAATTAAATTGACTCATTAAGACAGAGTGGAGGCAGAAGATCGATCCCAATCTTCTTAATGGCTCTACAACATTGTATGTACTCTGTAGTATGGTCTGGGAGTCTTTGTCAGGTGGATATTTGACCTCGGATGTGTTCTTTGAAGTCCTTCTGGCTATTTGGTACTCTGTGGTAACCTTCTGAAATAAGTAACCAGGATAGAAAGTTCGCGGGTCTCCATACTTCCATAACTACTGTGTGACAGTATTAGAAGCTTCTGCTAGTGAAATGGATTTTAGGAGCTCGAGGAGGCATGGAGAGTTCTGTCGGAAGGTGTCCTTTATGAGAAAATGTACTGCTGATGCTGAAACACAGTTATGGCTTGTTTCATGTGCTTAGACCTGTTGTGACTAGCAATAACCCCCCTTTTATTTAATATTAGTAATAATACTAAATAAATGAGGACCCTTAGTTAAAAATCCAAAAAATCAATTAGGATTTGTTTGCCTTTTCAAATAAAACTTTCTATCATAAACCTAATCCCTTAGAAAGAATATCAAGAAACACTTAAGTTTATGATAGATTATAATAAAATTACTCTTTAAACAAGATAGCGCATCCATAACAAAAATGGTATATATCCTTTATAAAACGCATTGGTCGCAGATCGCATAGCGCAGAAAACAGAAATGATTAATGAATATCTTTTGCGCTCTTTTCAATTATGCGCTTTTGCGATTTTGCGATATGCGCTTTTGCGATTTTGCGACATGCGCTTTTGCGCTATTGCGCAATTTCCGCTTTTGCGCTATTTTCATAACCACGATGACTTCATTTTGCGATATTGCGACATTGCGATATTGCGATATTGCGCAGCAAATCACAGATCGCAATGTCGCAGATTCATGTAGGAGCGCTATCCCAAGGCAATCTTCCCATATGTCAAATCTGTTATGCACTTTAATGATTAAATTAAATGATTGGATTGATTATTAATGGTAAATGAGATTGTGTTTAGATTGAAAGTCGTTTCACAATTAAAATATTATATTTCATCCGCTTTCACATTTAAAATAGTCTCATCACCTTTCTTATACCATTACTCTCATTTACTCGTAAAACGCAGGCACGAAGGAGCAAACGTCTATACAAAGCTTCCACTAAACACTATGGGAAAGAAGGAGAAGAGCTCAAATTCTGAAAACAAAGAAATGGCTTCGCTATATGCAAACACCACCTGTAATAAGGATGCCAGTATATCCACTTGGGAAGGAATGTATAATCTATTAGAAGAAGAAAATCCTGTGGTGATAAAAGTTGCAACTACAGCAGGTTCCAAGAATACGTCTGAAGCAACCCTTAGAGACTTGGCTTGCTCATTTCTACATAGAATAGTAGCAAGGCCAAGGATTCTCCCATATACAGACATGGTGAGATGGGTGCTGGATAGGACCGATATTTCAGACAGACAATTCAGAACTCCATCTGAAGAGATAATCGAGTCATTCACCATAGAAGATCCGAGATTAATGTATAAGTTGCCAGAACCTCAGGCGACTTACAACAAACAATTCATGGAAGATTTTTCCAAAGAACATGCAAATTTGGCAGAATGCACAAAGGAGTGGACCAAAAGAAGTGAACCATTGAAGAAAAACAAACAAGGTATGTACAACACGGGTTCACTTACCTCTCCTTATTGTTTCACTGCTGCCATGTTATGCAGGCTTTTTGGAAAGCTTGACATAAATATGATCTTACCTGAATGGCTTCCTTTGCTAAATGCGGTCGTTAATTCTACAATTGTAGACTGGGCCAAAATCCTATCTGATAATTTGACCACTGTTATTTTTCACTACCGGTCCAAACGAAATGTTTCTCAGCGGGTCTATCCGCCTTTTTATTTATCTGCTTATGTCATGGATGCTATCTGTTATGTCTCTAAATTCCCTGCGATGGGTTGGCAATGGACTATCCACGATCCTTTGCCTATTCATGTGTACCATAAAGAACTATGGGAGTCTAAGTTTTTCCCCCATTTTTACCAAATTTGTCATGGAATAATGCTGCCATTGTACAGAACATTGTATAATAAGGATGCCCCAAGGTTATCCTCAGAAACAGAGGTTGATATTCTCCCCGTCGCGAGATGGTTTGGAGAAGAATTGTTCACTTATATTAGGGTTTTTGGAAGTTATGCTTCTCCCCATGTGTTACCCTTATATTTTCCAGATAGCCTTGTAGCTCGGGAAATTGCTTATCAGACCTGTGGCCAGGGAGGTATAACAAAAGATTTAAAAGAGAAGAAAAAGGGCATTTGGCCACAATTTCCCATAAAATGTGAAACATTTTCACTGTTTGATATTGGTCATGCATTTCAAGAGATAGGCAACGTTACATTCCTACAGCTGTTCAAATTCTCGAGAAGGTTATTCGACCCCAATGATATTGTTAAGAATTTTACCAATGCAATCAAAGTAAGGGAATTTTCCGGGGAACAGGATCTTTTTGATGATATGTTCCAAGCAAGAAATTCATTCAAAGAGGTTTTGAATTCAGCTAAAGCGCAGCTATCTCCAGAGGATTTTCAGGAATTCAAGCTGTACAGAGAAAGGAGACTAATTCCTATTCCTTTGGATAATCTACGCTTAGATCCCGCAAGGGAGCAAACTCCTAGTGTTAGTCTTAATGGCAGTTCAAGTACAGGTAAATCCAAATCAAAATCTGACAGAGATTCTGAACACTCCAATACATCTAAAGAGAAGGAAGATAAAATGGAAGAATCCATTAAAGATTCTGCACAATCCAAAGAGCTTACTCAACAAACAAATCCTCCTCCACCCAATGTACAGCAACAGCCAGTCACCATTGAGTTAGATAAAGAATGGGAAACTTTTAATCAATTGATCGATGTATAAGGACAATGTACAGACCATCATCTCGTACAACCAAAGTTTTGAATACAGAACAAGCGCATGGCCGCAAGACAGAAAGCACATACCAATCACACCTCCTCCGACTTTACTTAATGTAGAGGACATTCCGTGAATCGGATGTAGGGCCTGCTAAAAATTCAAAATACAAAAACAAAGAGGGGTTAGAGGGGTGAAGAGACAAAGAGAAAAAGAGAAAAATAGAAAGTGCAATTGCTACCGGCGAACAAGTAGATGTTTTTGCAGGGAAAGATCTCATTAATGCAGCTCATCGATAATCTCTACCAAGTTATCTCAAATAATAGACCTATTACTGCAACAACCGATAGCAATGGAGATACAACTGTTGAATGAAAAATTGAAATAGGTAAAGCTTCCGCAAGGAAGAATTGCAAATGTGTACACAAAGCCAATAAGGAAGCACAATTGAAACTTGAAGAGTTACAACAAAAACTTCAAGAAATGCAAATAGGACATCAAAAAAGCCTGGCTGATAAAGACAAACAAATACAGATTATCCAAGATCAGCATAAAGAGGATCCTAAGCTTCCAGAATTCATTTCAGAGACCATCTCTTTGAACAATCAACTACTGCAACAAGAGGAAGTTTTCTGCCAAAAAATCTTGCAATGGAATTCTTTGTGCCAAGAGAGTGATAAAATCACAAATCATGTCGTAGATTTACGAAATGATTATGATTTTATTAATGAAAAGATCAATGATTATCTGACATGGCAAAAGACAGAAGAAGGCAGAAAAGCTGGTGCACCCATCATTAATGAAAACCATAAAGAAATATTGTTCAATAACTGGGATGCACAAATCAGAAGGGCAGAAAAGGCAGCAGAGGAGGCGGCTACAGCGGCAAACACTCTCACTGATTGTGTAAATGAAAATTTACACAAAGCTAACTTGATTCCTGAAACTGTTCCAGGATATCTCCCACAGGAAAATCAACTGCAAACAGAATGGAGGCAAAAGGCAGAAGAAAGAGAAAAATCCATCCAAGGGCTGACAAGATTGAATTGGGACTCATACTGAATGTACTTGGTGAAGCCACACAGTCAACACAGTGCGCTCAATTGTATCATCAATGCTACAGAGAAGATTGCTCCTACGCTTGCCGACTCTGTCTTTTCAGGACAGTTGAATTCCGAAGTCGGTCAACCACATCTTCTCAAAACTATGCTAGATGCCTGCAAGCTTAAAGATCAAATTCATAGATAGATAGATTTAGTTTTAATTTCACTGTATTTTAGCCTAGGAAAAGGACGGTCATTGAACCGAATCCTTAATTTTTGTAATAAACTATTTTTAGATTTAGTTAAGTAGTATTTAAACCCTTCTCATGCATTTAGAGAAGGGTCCTAGATCTTAATATTTTTGGACTTGGAGATTGCATTTCTGTACTCCATTGTCTTATATATTTTTAAAAAGGATCACATCTGGTGATTTTCATGCGAAATTATCTTTGAAGTGTTGCATTTCTGTACCTTGGAATTTGATTTTGCATCATAGTTACTAGATAGAGTATCAGATTGCATCTGAAAGTCATCAAGATGAACAAGGTATTTCTATCTGTTTATTTTTTATTTCTTTTGTCTTATGATGTTTGTTTTAAAATTGCTATCATTTATATGTATATTTGTTTTCACAACGCTTCCTTTTATATATCATTTCTGAGTATAATTGAAACGTTATTTTTCATAATTACATGTAGATGGTATACAATGATGAATGCAATATGCTAATATAACTCTGTTTAATTTCTTAAACATAGTTATCTTTATTTGTTTCTGCACATTTCAATTTAATTAATAATACATTTTCATGGTTATTGTTGAATTGGAACAATCTTAAGTTGTATTCACATATAATTACCCGGGTTAGTGTTAGAATTTCTTTATCAGTATTTAGCTTAAATTAGATAATTTTACTTCAGTTAATTTAGTCCCATTTCCACCCATCCAATCCAATCCATTTAGTCACAAGGAAACTGGTCCTTTAAATCCAGTCGGAGCCACCATACCAAACGGAAAAGGAGCTGCCTTAAGGTCCCGACCGGGTGGTTTTCCCCGATGTTTGAAGCAGAGATTTTCTAGGCTTCAACATTTTTGGCGCTAGAATGAGGGCCTGAGCTATGAATGGAAAGTAAATATTTATCCACAAGCCATTTTGAGATCAAAACACCCTCATTAAATTCTTCAATTTCTTTTGAAATTCAAAATCCTAGAGAAGAAATTGCAGAAAATATTCAAACACCCACTACTAAAATCTCAAAACATTCAGACAAACAACATCCTAAGTCTCCTGAAGTTCAAGATCTAATTCATAAATTGAAAGGATTCTCATTATCATTTGAAGAGTCTGAAATATCTAAAGGTAGTGTAAGCTCAAAATTTATTCCTTCGAAACCTCTTACTAGGTTGCAAAGTGAAAAACTTGGTATTCCTCCGAAATAATTTCCTTACCTAGTAAGGGCAAAACAAAAAGAATTCAATCAGAAACAGAAAGTGATACAAGTTCATCATCTCATATTCAATCACCTGTTTCTAAAACCAAAACTCAACAAAGTGCAGTTGTTTCATCATCATCTCTTCATTCATCATCTCCACAAACATCTTCTCCTCAATCCTCATCAATCTCAACATCATCTATTTTAACCACTTCTATTCAAATACCACCAGTTTCTACTATTCCTCCAACAGTCATCCCAATAATGGCACAGAGACCATGGTCTACTCCAGGAGCAGTCAACATGGCTGCACCTTTACATGATTTACCAGACAATCCTGGAAAATGGTTTCCAAAGTTTAGCCCAGATCTTAACATTCAAGCTGAAGAACATATCAATAACTTTATGCTGGCTATTAATTTGAATGGATTCATACATGAAGATGTTGTTGTTAGATTATTCCCATATACTCTTCAGGGAGTAGCAGGATCATGGTATTTTTCATTACCATCAGGATCCATAACGAGTTGGGACATTTTTGCAGATCATTTTTTGACCAAATTTGGAGATGACCGATCAATTGCAACTTTACTCAATGATCTCTCAAATTTGAAAATAGAACCCAAGGAACCTATAAAAGAATTCAATGCTAGATTCAACAAACTCTTGAACAAAATTCATACAGATTCACAACCTAGTGAACAAGTCAGAATTGAATGGTATATAACTGCCTTACCCTCAAACATAGAAATTTTCGTAGACAGAGCTGCAAAGCCTACATTAGCTGAGAATATGAAAGAAGCTATTGCAGTGGAAAAACGTATTACTTCTCTGGAAAAGAAAAATGCTATTGAAGAAAGGAAATCAAAGAAGGTCAGCTTCAAAGATGATTTAAAGAAAAAGGCCAAAGATCCATAAGACATGGAAGGTTTACAGAAAGTTCTTAAAACCATGTCAAATGAAATGGTTGAAATTAAAAAACAGGTGGCTGAAACTTCTACCAAGAAACCATTCCGAAATTTCAGAAGAAACCAAGTTGAATCTAAACCTCCTAATGCAATCTCTAATGCAGAATCAGAAGAAGAGGAAGAAGAAGAAGATACATCCCTAGTGTTAGATGAAGAAGATGAGAATGAAGAAATAGCTGAATTGAATGGAATGTGGGATTTTATTCTCCCTAATTCTAATAGTGAAGAAGCTATGCCTGTAAGTACTAGGAGTAAATCTACAGCAGAACCAGTGCAAACAGTTCCTAAAAAGAAAATTACAACTCCAAGTACCAAAGACAAACCCACTGTGAGGAAAACTTCTCCATTACCTACTCAAAATCAGCCATCCTCTTCTAATCCTCTCACATCAACAACAAAAACTTTAGTAGTGTCAGATCCTATGGAATACAATATTGTCGAAGACATGAAAAAGATCAAAGCCAACATTTCCTTACATGAACTCAGCAAACTGAAACACCAGCAAAATTTGCTATTGAAAGAATTAAATGCTACACCAATTGCTCCTTTACCAAGCGGTGTAGTTGCAAAAGCAGCAAGAGGAACTGGTAAGCCACCAGATAAGGTAGATGCTACTGATACTGTGCTCATTGGGGAAAAGTCAAATTCTCAAACTCCCCCTTTTCTTTTGACTTATGAGATGTACAATAAAAATCTGCACAATTTTTTGATTGATTCTAGAGCTTCCTCCAATATAATGCCTACTTCTGTCTGTGCCAAATTAAATATTGAACCACAGAAATCAACAGTTCATATCGTTCAGTTGGATCGCTCTAAAGTCCAAGTGGTAGGAGAAATCAATTCAGTTACTATCAGATTAGCCTCAGATCCTAGGATTGTCCAAAGAATTGATATTCTGATTGTTGATATTCCTGAATTCTATGGATTAATCTTGAGCAGGGACTGGTCTGCGAAACTTAACGGTTGTATCTCAACTGATTATTCACATATGTGGCTTCCCTACAAAGGGAAACTAAATCAAATCAAAATTTAACGAGAAAAACATATGATGCACACTGTCACTGAATTTGAACAACCTAATGAACCTGTAGCATTCAACAACAATATTCTTGGAGGTTATTCTGCTGAATCATTTCTTGGAAATTTCAAAGCTCCTCAATCACCGTTTTCTGTAAATACTTTTGTTTCTCAGATAGAAAATTTTTCACAATCTGATTCTTCCAGAATTGTAAATATTTCTGATGTAATTGTAGATAAGCCAATAGATAAGTCTTTATTTTGGTCATTATATTTTGATGGATCAAAGTCTAGTGATGGAGCTGGAGCTGGATGCATTTTAATTGATCCAAATGGGGAGAAAACCATGCTGTCATGTAGATTAGAATTTGAGTGTACTAATAATACCGCAGAATATGAAGCCTTGGTTCAAGAACTTTATAAAGCTATAGGGTTAGATGTTAAATACTTGAAAGTTTTTGGTGATTCCGAAATTGTTATTAAACAAGTTAGGAATACTATTCATTGCCTTTCAGGACATCTTAAACACTATCAAACCCTAGTACAAGACCTCACCACTCATTTTTTAGCATTCAATATTTCTCCTATTCCTAGGAATCTGAATACATCAGCTGACTTGTTAGCTAATGTTGCATGTAAACTCTTACCTGCTGAAGATTGCAGTCCTGATAGGTTTTCTGTAGAATTGATTTTTCGTCCATCTGTCCCAGATAATGTTACAAATTGGAGAGTATTCTATCATGATCAAGATATTCTAAATTTCATGACTTCAGAGAAATCATATGATGAGCAAATTATTGACGAAGATGATCATGATTCACAAATTGCTTCAAAAGGTAATGAAAACCCCATTCCAAAATTTGTTGTTAAATTAGAGGATTTATATGACATTAAAGACAGATTCAGGAAAGTCACTAATACTAAACTTCAAAGCTCTACCTTGAAGTTTGAATTAGTAAATCTTGGTTCTGATTCTAAACCTCAAAACGTTAACTTAGGACTCAATTTAACACCAGAAGAAAGGAATGCATTCATTAAACTTCTGAACAAGTATAAAAATGTTTTTGCTTGGAATTATGATGATTTAAAAACATATGATACTTCGGTTATTCAACACACAATTCCAATGCTTCCTGATATTAAACCTGTTCAACAGAAGTTGAGAAAGATTCATCCAAATCTAGAAAGTCAAATCAAATCAGAACTTAATAAACTTTTAAAAGCCAAAATCATTTTTCCTGTAAGGCACTCCAATTGGGTTTCCAATATGGTACCTGTAAGGAAAAAGAATGGTGATATAAGAATCTGTATTGATTTTAGAAATTTAAACAAGGCATGTTTAAAAGATAATTTCCCATTGCCAACCATGGAACAGATACTTCAAAAGGTAGCTGGTTCTGAACTCATGTCCTTTCTTGATGGATTTTCAGGCTATAATCAAGTTTTAGTTCATCCAGATGACAGATTGAAAACAAATTTCAGAACAAAATGGGGAACTTATGCTTATCAGAAAATGCCTTTTGGTCTAATAAATGCAGGAGCAACTTTTCAAAGGGCCATGGACATAGCATTTAAAGGTCTGATCAATAAATCAATTGTTGTTTATCTTGATGACAGAACAGTATTTTTAAAAAAGAGAACCAATCATCTACATGATTTAAAACAAATATTTGAAAGATGTAGAAGGTTTGGTATTTCCTTAAATCCAAAGAAACATTTATTTGCTTTAGATGAAGGAAAACTCTTAGGATTTGTTGTGTCAAAATATGGTATATATATTGATCCAGATAGAGTGAAAGAAATTTCTGATATTTCTTTACCACATAACAAAAAATCCATGCAATCATTTCTTGGACAAATCAATTTTGTTAAAAGATTTATTCCTGATTTTTCTTTAATTGTTTTACCTATGCAAAATATGATCAAGAAGAATTCAATATTCAAATGGACGCATAAAGAAAAAGAAGCTTTTGATTCAATCAAACGAGCGATCATTAATGCACCAGCATTGAGTCCCCCAGATTTTTCTAAAGATTTTACTTTGTATACTCTGGCCACTGAAACATCCTATGCAACCGTTTTAACACAACTCAATGATCAAGAAATCGAAGCACCAATTTCTTTCTTTAGCTCAAATCTGCAAGGAGCTGAGCTTAATTATTCCGATGTTGAAAAACAAGTCTTTGCTGTATTTAAATCAATCAAACATTTCAGACCTTTTCTCTTGAAGACACATACAAAAATCATTGTCCCATTCTCTGCAGTGAGGCAATTATTAATTCAAAAAGAAGTAGGAGAAAAGAGAGCTAACTGGGTAACAGCTTTGCAAGAATATGATATTGATATTAAACCAGCTAAGATTATTAGAGGACAAGGTTTTTGTAGATTATTGGCAGGAGCTCATAACATACCAGAAAATCAAGATTCAAATCAAGATATTCAAGTAAGTCAGATAAGTGTTACAGATTCTGAATCTCAGTATGCTGATCTTATCTATTACTTGAAAAATGGGTATGCTCCTTCTAATCTCAGTTATAAGAGTAAACGCACTTTAAGGTTAAAGGCTATTAAATACCAGATCATTGATAATGTGTTATTTAGAAAAAATTATGATTCAATTTTATTAAGATGTTTGGAAAAGACTGAAGCTGAAAAGATTTTGCAGGAATTGCATGATGGACCAGCAGGAGGTCATTTTGGAGGTGATACCACGGCTCACAAAATAATTCGTGCTGGTTATTACTGGCCTACCCTTTTTAAATATACGCATGATTACGTAAGGAAGTGCCAAATTTGTCAAACTGCAAGTGGAAGACAAAGGAAACCAGCTTTTCCTTTGCAACCAGTAACTATTGAGCAACCATTCGAACAATGGGGGCTTGAAATTATTGGTGAGATAGTACCTCATTCTTCCAAATAGCACAAGTACATCCTTACTGCAACTGATTACTTTACAAAATGGGTAGAGGCAATCCTGTTGAAGGTAGCCAATTCTGATGCAATTATTGATTTCATAGATCAATTCATCATAACCAGGTTTGGTGTACCTCAAGCTCTTGTCTTTGATAATGCATCTTACTTCTCTGGAAATAGTTTAATTGAATTTGTAGTCAAAAGAGGTTTTAAATTAAAATATTTAGCAAATTATTACCCACAAGGCAATGGTTTAGCTGAATCCACTAATAAAAACCTTATCAAAATCATTAAAAGGACCGTTGATCAAAATCAAAAGAATTGGCACAAATCTTTAATCTTTGCGTTATGGGCTGATCGTATCACTGAAAAAGCTTCAATAGGGACTTCACCTTTCAATCTGGTTTATGGAAAAGAAGTTGTGATACCATCAAACTTAACTCTTCCATCATTAGCCCTAGTGCAGTTTATTGAAGAAAATCCTTCTTCATCCATTCAATTGAGATATGATCAAATCCTTAAATTAGAAGAAGATAGGGATAAAGCAAAAATTACTCATGAAAAACATCAACAGCTTGTAAAATATTCTTTTGATGCAAGTTCTACTGGCTCAAAAATTTTGTCAATTGGTGATCTTGTTTTGAAATGGGATAAAGTACACGAAGATAAAGGTAAACATACCAAATTTCAGAAAATGTGGCTTGGACCATTTCAGATCGTTGAGAAGATAAGCTCAAATACATTCATACTCCAAGATCTAACAGGTAAGAGAGAATCTCTTCCTGTAAATGGGCTTATCTTGAAGAAATTCTTCTCATAAGGAGGTAACCCCTTCTTAAACTATACATATTTCTTTCTGCAAAAGTTTTGATTGTTTTTGTTTTTGCAAATAAAGGTTGTTTATGAGTCTCTCATTGACTGTTTACTATTTGAGAAAATTTCTTCGGAAAAATATTATAAATATTTATTTTGTGTAAATAAGAATTTTTAAAGTAATGATTACAGTTTTTGAATAGTTTAAAATAAGATGTTAAACTTTGAAAAGATTATTTCAATCATTTACATGATCTTTTGAAAACTTGAGGAAAATGTAAATCATTATAAAGTTTATTAAGCAGAGAAAGGTCATCTATCAAAGTATAGATTTTTTCAAAGTTTTGGAATTCAAAAAACTCTGAAAATTTTCATCCATTGATTCTTAAGGATAAAACTATTTCACCCCATCCATTTAAATTGTGATTTTTTTTTAGAATGTAATTCTAAGAAATTATACAAAATTTTAAGAGATAAGAGGTCTCATTACGAGCCGACTTACCATGTTCATGAGGAGTAATAAAACTGACATTACCAATACTGCATACCAAAACAGGGTAGTGGCTTATAAATATAAGACAAGGGGTCTCATCACGAGCCAGCTTGTTCAGTTTAATTATAACTAGTGAATGGCATTGTTATTAACTGGCTGCCAAACCAGAACAATGGCTCTTAAAATAAAAAAAATAAATAAAAGACAAAAAACATGAGATAATAGATCTTATGAATTTATCTTTTAAAAAGTCATAATTTTAGTTGGATGGGACAATGAATGGTTAATGATTTAAAGGTAACCCTGTCGAGACTATGAACGTTTGCTGGCAGCAGAGGCAATACCTATGGAAATAGAGTATATTATAAAACCAAAACTTGGAGAGATCCACTTACTTCATTATTAACACCAATCAAAGCTTGAGATAACCCAAAATGTTTTTATTTCTTAAGGAATTAGAAAGAAATTATGAAATGATTTTTATTTCTTTTTCATAGTTACATTTTATTTGAATTATCCTAAGATAGTTTTCATTATCTTTAAAAACCTTTATTTACTAAAGATAGAATGTTCATTTTATTTTTTCAGAGATAACTGTTTCTTTCAGTGAATCGCCAATTGTTGTGACCAGCAACAACCCCCCTTTTTATTTATTATTAGTAATAATACTAAATAAATGAGGACCCTTAGTTAAAAAAATCCAAAAAATCAATTAGGATTTGTTTGCCTTTTCAAATAAAACTTTCTATCATAAACCTATAGAAATCCCTTAGAAAGAATATTTAGAAACACTTAAGTTTATGATAGATTATAATAAAATTGCTCTTTAAACAAGATAGCGCATCCATAAGAAAATGGTATATATAAAACGCATTGATCGCAGATCGCATAGCGCATAAAACAGAAATGATTAATGAATATCTTTTGTGCTCTTGTCAATTATGTGCTTTTGCGATTTTTCACTTTTGCGATTTTGCGATATGCGCTTTTGCGCTATTGCGCAATTTCTGCTTTTGCGCTATTTTCATAACTGCGATAACTTCATTTTGCGATATCGCGACATTGCGATATTGCGATATTGTGCAGCAAATCGCAGATCGCAATGTCGCAGATTCATGTAGGCGCGCTATCCCAAGGAAATCTTCCCATATGTCAAATCCATTATGCGCTTTAATGATTATATTAAATGATTGGATTGATTATTAATGGGAAATGAGATTGTGTTTAGATTGAAATTCGTTTCACAATTAAAATATTATATTTCATCCACTTTCACATTTAAAACAGTCTCATCACCTTTCTTATATCATTACTCTCATTTACTCGTAAAACGCAGGCACGAAGAAGCAAACGTCTATACAAAGCTTTCGCTAAACACTATGGGTAAGAAGGAGAAGAGCTCAAATTCTGAAAACAAAGAAATGGCTTCGCTATATGCAGACACCGCCTGTAACAAAGATGTCGGTATATCCACTTGGGAAGGAATGTATAATCTGTTAGAAGAAGAAAACCCTGTGGTGATAAAAGTTGCAGCTACAGCAGGTTCAAAGAATACGTCTGAAGCAACCCTTAGAGACTTGGCTTGCTCATTTCTGCATAGAATAGCAGCAAGGCCAAGGATTCTCCCATATACAGACATGGTGAGATGGGTGTTGGATAGCACAGATATTTCAGACAGACAATTCAGAACTCCATCTGAAGAGCTAATTGGGTCATTCACCATAGAAGATCTGAGATTAATGTATAAGCTGCCAGAACCTCAGGCAACTTTCAACAAGCAATTTATGGAAGAGTTCGCCAAAGAACACTCAAATTTGGCAGAATGCACAAAGGAGTGGACTAAAAGAAGTGAACCATTGAAGAAAAACAAACAAGGTATGTACAGCACGGGTTCACTTACCTCTCCTTATTGTTTTACTGTTGCCATGTTATGCAGGCTTTTTGGAAAGCCTGACATAAATATGATCTTACCCGAATGGCTTCCTTTGTTGAATGTGGCCGTTAATTCTACAATTGTAGACTGGGCCAAAATCCTATCTGATAATTTGACCACTGCTATTTTTCACTACCGGTCCAAACGAAATGTTTCTCAGCGGGTCTATCTAACTTTTTATTTATCTGCTTATGTCATGGATGCTATCTGTTATGTCTCTAAATTCCCTGTGATGGGTTGGCAATGGACTATCCATGATCCTTTGCCTATTCATGTGTACCATAAAGAACTATGGGAGTGTAATTTTGTCCCCCATTTTTACCAAATTTGTCATGGAATAATGCTGCCATTGTATAGAACATTGTATAATAAGGATGCCCCAAGGTTATCCTCAGAAACAGAGGTTGATATTCTCCCCGTCGTGAGATGGTTTGGAGAAGAATTGTTCACTTATATTAGGGTTTTTGGAAGTTATGCTTCTCCCCATGTGTTACCCCTATATGTTCCAGATAGACTTGTAGCTCGGGAAATTGCTTATCAGACCTGTGGCCAGGGAGGTATAACAAAATATTTAAAAGAGAAGAAAAAGGGCATTTGGCCACAATTTCCCGTAAAATGTGGAAAATTTTCACTGTTTGATATTTTTCATGCATTTCAAGAGATAGGAAACATTACATGCCTACAACTGTTCAAATTCTCGAGAAGGTTATTTGACCCAAATGATATTGTTAAGAATTTTACCAATGCAATCAAAGTAAGGGAATTTTCCGGGGAACAGGATCTTTTTGATGATATGTTCCAAGAAAGAAATTCATTCAAAGAAGTTTTGAATTCAGCTCAAGCGCAGCTATCTCCAGAGGAATTTCAGGAATTCAAGCTTTACAGAGAAAGAAGACTAATTCCTATTCCTTTGGATAATCTATGCTTAGAGCCCGCAAGGGAGCAAACTCCTAGTGTTAGTCTTAATGGCAGTTCAAGTACAGGTAAATCTAAATCTAAATCTGACAGAGATTCTGAACATTCCAATAAGTCTAATGAAAAGGAAGATAAAATGGAAGACTCCATTAAATATTCTGCACAATCAAAAGAACTTACTCAACAACAAATTTTGATTTCTCAACAGACAAATCCTCCTCCAACCAATGTACAGCAACAGCCAGTCACCATTGAGTTAGACAAAGAATGGGAAACCTTTAACCAATTGATTAATGTAGAAGGACAGAATGTACAGACCCCTGTCCAAACAACCAAAGTTTTGAACACAGGAACAAGCAGCACAATCACAGTGACAGAGCACATACCAATCACACCCTCCTCTGAAATTGTACTTAATGTAGAGGACATTCCTCCTCTGGATGTATTCTACAGCCCAAAATACAAAGCAGTAGTGAAGAGACAGAGAAAAAAGAGAAAAATAGAAAGTGCAATTGCTACTGAAGTAGAACAAGTAGATTTTTTGTGGAAAGATCCTGCCACAGAGCCTACTCATAATCTCACTAAGTTATCTCAAATAACAGGAGCTTATGCTTCTGCAAAAATTGATAAAGCAGTTGAGATACAACTTCTGTTGAATGAAAAAGAAGAACAGGTAAAAGCTCTGCAACAACAATTGCAACAGGTACAGGCCAATAAGGAAGCACAATTGAAACTTGAAGAGTTGCAAAAACAACTTCAAGAAATGAAAATAGGACATCAAAAAATCCTGGCTGATAAAGACAAACAAATACAGATTATCCAAGATCAAAGATAAAGATGATCCGGAGTCTTTAATCATTTCGAAATTATCTCTTTGAACAATCAACTACCGCAACAAGAGGAAGTTTTCGCCAAAAATCTTGCAATGGAATTCTCATGCTAAGAGAGCGATAAAATCACAAATCATGTCGTAGATTTACGAAATGATTATGATTTGATTAATGAAAAGATCAATGATTATCTAGCATGGCAAAAGACAGAAGAAGGCAGAAAAGCTGGTGCACCCATCATTAATGAGAACCATAAAGAAATATTGTTTAATAATTGGGATGTACAAATCAGAAGGGCAGAAAAGGCAGCAGAGGAGGCATCTACAGCGGCAAACACTCTCACTGATTGTGTAAATGACAATTTACACAAAGCTAACTTGATTTCTGAAACTGTTCCAGGTTATCTCCCACAGGCAAATCAATTGCAAGCAGAATGGAGGCAAAAGGCAGAAGAAAGAGCAAAATCTATCCAAGGGCTGACAAGATTGAATTGGGACTCATACTGGATGTACTTGGTAAAGCCAAGCCATTACTAAGAGTAGTAAGCCCAATCAAGGATATCATCAATGCTACAGAGAAGATTGCTCCTACGCTTGCCGACTCTGTCTTTTTAGGACAGTTGAATTCTGAAGTCGGTCAACCGCATCTTCTCAAAACTATGCTAGATGCCTGCAAGCTTAAAGATCAAGTTAATAGATAGATAGATTTAGTTTTAATTTCACTGTATTTTAGCCTAGGAAAAGGACGGTCATTGAACCGAATCCTTAATTTTTGTAATAAACTATTTTTAGAATTAGTTAAGTAGTATTTAAACCCCTCTCATGCATTTAGAGAGGGGTCCCGGATCTTAATATTTTTTGACTTGGATATTGCATTTTTGTACTCCATTTGTCTTATATATTTTTTTTTAAAAAGGATCACATCTGGTGATTTTCATGCGGAATTATCTTTGAAGTGTTGCATTTCTGTACCTTTGGAATTTTATTTTGCATCATAGTTACTGGATAGAGTATCAGATTGCATTTGAAAGTCCTCAAGATGAACAAGGTATTTCTATCTGTTCACTGTTGATTTCTTTTGTCTTATGATATTCGTTTTAAAATTGCTATCATTTATATGTATATTTTTTTTCACAACGCTTCCTTTTATATATCATTTCTGAGTATAATTGAAACGTTATTTTTCATAGTTACATGTAAATGGTATACAATGATGAATGCAATATGTTTATATAACTCTGTTTAATTTCTTAAACAGAGTTATCTTTATTTTTTTCTGCACATTTCAATTTAATTAATAATACATTTTCATGGTTATTGTTGAATTGGAATAATCTTAAGTTGTATTCACATATAGCTACCCGGGTTAGTATTAGAGTTTCTTTATCAGTATTTAGCTTAAATTAGATAGTTTTATTTCAGTTAGTTTAGTCCCATTTCCACCCATCCAATCCAATCCATTTAGTCACAAGGAAACTGGTCCTTTAAATCCAGTCGGAGCCACCACACCAAACGGAAAAGGAGCTGTCTTAAGGTCCCGACCGGGTGGTTTTCCCCGATGTTTGAAGCAGAGATTTTCTAGGCTTCAACATTTTTGGTGCTAGAAGGAGGGCCTGAGCTATGAATGGCAAGTAAATATTTATCCACAAGCCATTCTGAGAGAAAAACACCCTCATTAACTTCTTCAATTTCTTCTGAAATTCAAAATCCTAGAGAAGAAATTGCAGAAAATATTCAAACACCCACTACCAAAATCTCAAAACATTCAGACAAACAACATCCCGAGTCTCCTGAAGTTCAAGATCTAATTCATAAATTGAAAGGATTCTCATTATCTCTTGAAGAGTCTGAAATATCTGAGGGTAGTGTAACTTCAAAATTTGTTTCTTCCAAACCTCTTACTAGGCTTCAAAGTGAAAAACTTGGTATTTCTCTGAAAGAATTCCCTTTACCTAGTAGAGTCAAGACAAGAAAAACGCAATCGGAATCAGTAAGTAATATAAGTTCAACTTCTAATATTCAAATATCTGTTTCCGAAATCCTAACTCAACAAAGTACAGTTGTTTCCATATCATCTCCACAAACATCTTCTCCTCAATCCTCATCAATCTCAACATCATCTATTCCAACCACTTCTATTCAAATACCACCAGTTTCTACTATTCCTCCAATAGTCGTCCCAATAATGGCACAGAGACCATGGTCTACTCCAGGAGTAGTCAACATGGCTGCACCTTTACATGATTTACCAGACAATCCTGGAAAATGGCTTCCAAAGTTTAGCCCAGATCTTAACATTCAAGCTGAAGAACATATCAATAACTTTATGCTGGCTATTAATTTGAATGGATTCATACACGAAGATGTTGTAGTTAGATTATTCCCATATACTCTTCAAGGAGTAGCAAGATCATGGTATTTTTCATTACCATCAGGATCCATAACGAGTTGGGACATTTTTGCAGATCATTTTTTGACCAAATTTGGAGATGACCGATCAATTGCAACTTTACTCAATGATCTCTCAAATTTGAAGATAGAGCCCAAGGAACCTATAAAAGAATTCAATGCTAGATTCAACAAACTATTGAACAAAATTCATACAGATTCACAACCTAGTGAACAAGTCAGAATTGAATGGTATATAACTGCCTTACCCTCAAACATAGCAATTTTCGTAGACAGAGCTGCAAAGCCTACATTAGCTGAGAATATGAAAGAAGCTATTGCAGTGGAAAAACGTATTACTTCTCTAGAAAAGAAAAATGCTATTGAGGAAAGGAAATCAAAGAAGGTCAGCTTCAAAGATGATTTAAAGAAAAAGGCCAAAGATCCATACGACATGGAAGGTTTACAGAAAGTTCTTAAAACCATGTCAAATGAAATGGTTGAAATTAAAAAACAAGTAGCTGAAACCTCTACCAAGAAACCATTCCGAAATTTCAGAAGAAACCAAGTTGAATCTAAACCTCCTAATGCAATCACTAATGCAGAATCAGAGGAAGAGGAAGAAGAAGAAGATACATCTATAGTATCAGATGAAGAAGATGAGAATGAAGAAATAGCTGAATTGAATGGAATGTGGGATTTTATTCTCCCTAATTCTGATAGTGAAGAAGCTATGCCTGTAAGTACTAGGAGTAAATCTACAACAGAACCAGTGCAAACAGTTCCTAAAAAGAAAATTACAACTCCAAGTACCAAAGACAAACCCACTGTGAAGAAAACTTCTCCATCACCTACTCAAAATTAGCCATCCTCTTCTAATCCTCTCACATCAACAGCGAAAACTTTAGTAGTGTCAGATCCTATGGAATACAATATTGTCGAAGACATGAAAAATATCAAAGCCAACATTTCCTTACATGAACTCAGCAAACTGAAACACCAGCAAAAGTTGCTATTGAAAGAATTAAATGCTACACCAATTGCTCCTTTACCAAGCGGTGTAGTTGCAAAAGCAGCGAGAGGAACTGGTAAGCCACCAGATAAGGTAGATGCTACCGATACTGTGCTCATTGGGGAAAAGTCAAATTCTCAAACTCCTCCTTTTCTTTTGACTTATGAGATGTACAATAAAAATCTGCACAATTGTTTGATTGATTTTGGAGCTTCCTCCAATATAATGCCTACTTCTGTCTGTGCTAAATTGAATATCGAACCACAGAAATCAGCAGTTCATATCGTTCAATTGGATCGCTCTAAAGTCCAAGTGGTAGGAGAAATCAATTTAGTTACTATCAGATTAGCCTCCGATCCTAGGATTTTCCAAAGAATTGATATTTTGATTGCTGATATTCCTGAATTCTATGGATTAATCTTGAGCAGGGACTGGTCTGCGAAACTTAATGGTTATATCTCGACTGATTATTCGCATATGTGGCTTCCCTACAAAGGGAAACCAAATCAAATTAAAATTGAACGAGAAAAACATATGACGCACATTGTCACTGAATTCGAACAACCTAATGAGCCTGTGGCATTCAACAACAATATTCTTGGAGGTTATTCTGCTGAATCATTTCTTGGAAACTTCGAAGCACCTCAATCACCTTTTTCTGTAAATACTTTTGTTTCTCAAATAGAAATTTTTTCACAATCTGATTCTTCCAGAATTGTAAATATTTCTGATGTAATTGTAGATAAGCCAATAGATAAATCTTTATTTTGGTCGTTATATTTTGATGGATCGAAGTCTAGTGATGGAGCTGGAGCTGGATGCATCTTAATTGATCCAAATGGGGAGAAAACCATGATGTCATGTAGATTAGAATTTGAGTGTACTAACAATACCGCAGAATATGAAGCCTTGGTTCAAGGACTTTATAAAGCTATAGGGTTAGATGTTAAATACTTGAAAGTTTTTGGGGATTCCGAAATTGTCATTAAACAAGTTAGGAATACTATTCATTGCCTTTCAGGACATCTTAAACACTATCAAACCCTAGTACAAGACCTCACCACTCATTTTTAGCATTCAATATTTCTCCTATTCCTAGGAATCAGAATACATCAGCTGACTTGTTAGCTAATGTTGCATCTAAACTCCTACCTGCTGAAGATTGCAGTCCTGATAGGTTTTCCGTAGAATTGATTTTTCGTCCATCAGTCCCAGATAATGTTACAAATTGGAGAGTATTCTATCATGATCAAGATATTCTAAATTTCATGACTTCAGAGAAATCATATGATGAGAAAATTATTGACGAAGATGATCATGATTTAGAAATCGCCTTAAAAGGTAATGAAAACTCCATTCCAAAATCTGTTGTTAAATTAGAGGATTTATATGACATTAGAGACAGATTCAAGAAAGTTGTTAATACGAAACTCCAAAGTTCCACTTTGAAGTTTGAATTAGTAAATCTTGGTTCTGATTCTAAACCTCAAAACGTTAACTTAGGACTCAATTTAACACCGGAGGAAAGGAATGCATTCATTAAACTGCTGAACAAGTATAAAAACGTTTTTGCTTGGAATTACGATGATCTAAAAACATATGATACTTTGATTATTCAACATACAATTCCAATGCTTCCTGATATTAAACCTATTCAACAGAAGTTGAGAAAGATCCATCCAAATCTCGAAAGTCAAATCAAATCAGAACTTAATAAACTTTTGAAAGCCAAAATCATTTTTCCAGTCAGGCACTCTAATTGGGTTTCCAATATGGTACCTGTAAGAAAGAAGAATGGTGATATAAGAATCTGTATTGATTTCAGAAATTTAAACAAGGCATGTTTAAAAGATAATTTCCCATTACCAACCATGGAACAAATACTTCAAAAGGTAGCTGGTTCTGAGCTTATGTCTTTTCTTGATGGATTTTCAGGCTATAATCAAGTTTTAGTTCATCCAGATGACAGATTGAAGACAACTTTCAGAACAAAATGGGGAACTTACGCTTATCAGAAAATGCCTTTTGGTCTAATAAATGCAGGAGAAACTTTTCAAAGAGCCATGGACATAGCATTCAAAGGTCTGATCAATAAATCAGTTGTTGTTTATCTTGATGACATAACAGTATTTTCAAAAAAGAGAGCCAATCATCTAAATGATTTAAAACAAATATTTGAAAGATGTAGAAGGTTTGGTATCTCCTTAAATCCAAAGAAATCTTTCTTTGCTTTAGATGAAGGGAAACTCTTAGGATTTGTTGTATCAAAAGATGGTATATATATTGATCCAGATAGAGTGAAAGAAATTTCTGATATTTCTTTACCACATAACAAAAAATCCATGCAATCATTTCTTGGACAGATTAATTTTGTTAAAAGATTTATTCCTGATTTTTCTTTAATTGTTTTACCTATACAAAATATGATCAAGAAGAATTCAATATTCAAATGGACGCATAAAGAAAAAGAAGCTTTTGATTCAATCAAACGAGCGATCATTAATGCACCAGCATTGAATACCCCGGATTTTTCTAAAGATTTTACTTTGTATACTCTGGCCACTGAAACATCCTATGCAGCGGTTTTAACACAACTCAATGATCAAGAAATCGAAGCACCAATTTCTTTCTTTAGCTCAAATCTGCAAGGAGCTGAGCTTAATTATTCCGATGTTGAAAAACAAGCCTTTGCTGTGTTTAAATCAATCAAACATTTCATACCTTTTCTCTTGAAGACACATACAAAAATCATTGTCCCATTCTCTGCAGTGAGGCAATTATTAATTCAAAAAGAAGTAGGAGAAAAGAGAGCTAACTGGGTAACAACCTTGCAAGAATATGATATTGATATTAAACCAGCTAAGATTGTTAGAGGACAAGGTTTTTGCAAATTATTGGCAGGAGCTCATAACATACCAGAAAATCAAGATTCAAATCAAGATATTCAAGTAAGTCAGATAAATGTTACAAATTCTGGATCTCAGTATGCTGATCTTATCTATTACTTGAAAAATGGGTATGCTCCTTCTAATCTCAGCTATAAGAGTAAACATGCTTTAAGGTTAAAGGCTATTAAATATGAGATCATTGATAATGTGTTATTCAGGAAAAATTATGATTCAATTTTATTAAGATGTCTTGAAAAGACTGAAGCCGAAAAGGTTTTGCAGGAATTGCATGATGGACCAGCAGGAGGTCATTTTGGAGGTGATACCACAGCTCACAAAATAATTCGTGCTGGTTATTACTGGCCTACCCTTTTTAAAGATACGCATGATTACGTAAAGAAGTGCCAAATTTGTCAAACTGCAAGTGGAAGACAAAGGAAACCAGCTTTTCCTTTGCAACTAGTAACTATTGAGCAACCATTCGAACAATGGGGGCTTGACATTATTGGTGAGATAGTACCTCATTCTTCCAAACAACACAAGTACATCCTTACTGCAACTGATTACTTTACAAAGTGGGTAGAGGCAATCCCCTTGAAGGTAGCCAATTCTGATGCAATTATTGATTTCATAGATCAATTCATCATAACCAGGTTTGGTGTACCTCAAGCTCTTGTCTTTGATAATGCATCTTACTTCTCCGGAAATAGTTTAATTGAATTTGCAGTCAAAAGAGGTTTTAAATTAAAATATTCAGAAAATTATTATCCACAAGGTAATGGTTTGGCTGAATCCACTAATAAAAACCTTATCAAAATCATTAAAAGGACCGTTGATCAAAATCAAAAGAATTGGCACAAATATTTAATCTTTGCGTTATGGGCTGATCGTATCACTGAAAAAGCTTCAATAGGGACTTCACCTTTCAATCTGGTTTATGGAAAAGAAGCTGTGATACCATCAAACTTAACTCTTCCATCATTAGCCCTAGTGCAGTTTATTGAAGAAAATCCCCCTTCATCCATTCAATTGAGATATAATCAAATCCTTAAATTAGAAGAAGATAGGGATAAAGCAAAAATTACTCATGAAAAACATCAATAGCTTGTAAAATATTCTTTTGATGCAAGTTCTACTGGCTCAAAAATTTTGTCAATTGGTGATCTCGTTTTGAAATGGGATAAAGCACACGAAGAAAAAGGTAAACATACCAAGTTTCAGAAAATGTGGCTTGGACCATTTCAGATCGTTGAGAAGATAAGCTCAAATACATTCATACTCCAAGATTTAACAGGTAAGAGAGAGTCTCTTCCTGTAAATGGGCTTATCTTGAAGAAATTCTTTTCATAAGGAGGTAACCCCTTCTTAAACTGTACATATTTCTTTCTGCAAAGTTTTTTATTGTTTTTGTTTTTACAAATAAAGGTTGTTTATGAGTCTCTGATTGACTGTTTACTATTTGAGAAAATTTCTTTGGAAAAATATTATAAATATTTATTTTGTGTAAATAAGAATTTTTAAAAGTAATGATCACAGTTTTTGAATAGTTTAAAATAAGATGTTAAACTTTGAAAGATTATTTCAATCATTTACATGATCTTTTGAAAACTTGAGAAAAATGTAAATCATTATAAGTTTATTAAAAAGAGAAAGGTTATCTATCAAAGTAAATAATTTTTCAAATTTTTGGAACTCAAAAAACTCTGAAAATTGTCATCATTCTTAAGGATAAAACTATTTCACCCCATCCATTTAAGTTGTGATTTTTTAGAATGTAATTCTAAGAAATTATACGAAAATTTTAAGAGATAAGAGGTCTCATTACGAGCCGACTTACCATGTTCATAAAGAGTAATAAAACTGACATTACCAATACTGCATACCAAAACAGGGTAATGGCTTATAAACATAAGACAAGGGGTCTCATCACGAGCCATCTTGTTCAGTTTAATTATAACTAGTGAATGGCATTGTTATTAACTGGCTACCAAACCAGAACAATGGCTCTTAAAATAAAAATAAATAAAAGACAAAAACATGAGATAATAGGTCTTATGAATTTATCTTTTAAAAAGTCATAATTTTAGTTAGATGGGACAATGAATGGTTAATGGTTTAAAGGTAACCCTGTCGAGACTATGAACGTTTGCTGGCAGCAGAGGCAATACCTATGGCAATAGAGTATATTATAAAACCAAAACTTGGAGAGATCCATTTACTTCATTATTAACACCAATCAAAGCTTGATATAACCCAAAATGTTTTTATTTCTTAAGGAATTAAACAGAAATTATGAAATGATTTTTATATTTTTCATAGCAGCATTTTATTTGAATTATCATAAGATAGTTTTTATTATCTTTAAAAACCTTTATTTACTAAAGATAGAATGTTCATTTTATTTTTTCAGAGATAATTGTTTCTTTCAGTGAATCGCCAATTGTTGTGACCAGCAACAACCCCCCTTTTTATTTATTATTAGTAATAATACTAAATAAATGGGGACCCTTAGTTAAAAATCTAAAAAAAATCAATTAGGATTTGTTTGCCTTTCAAATAAAACTTTCTATCATAAACTTATAGAAATCCCTTAGAAAGAATATTTAGAAACACTTAAGTTTATGATAGATTATAATAAAATTTCTCTTTAAACAAGATAGCGCATCCATAAAAAAAATAGTATATATAAAACGCATTGATCGCAGATCGCATAGCGCATAAAACAGAAATGATTAATAAATATCTTTTGTGCTCTTATCAATTTTGCACTTTTGCGATTGTGCGCTTTTGCGATTGTGCGCTTTTGCAATATTGCGCTTTTGCACTTTTGCGCTTTTGCGCTATTGCGCAATTTCCACTTTTGCGCTATTTTTATGACTACAATGACTTCATTTTGCGATATTGCGACATTGTGATATTGTGATATTGCGCAGCAAATCGCAGATCACAATGTCACAGATTCATATAGGCGCGCTATCCCAAGGCAATCTTCCCATATGTCAAATCCGTTATGCGCTTTAATGATTATATTAAATGATTGGATTGATTATTAATGGTAAATGAGATTGTGTTTAGATTGAAAGTCATTTCACAATTAAAATATTATATTTCATCCGCTTTCACATTCAAAACAGTCTCATCACCTTTCTTATATCATTACTCTCATTTATTCGTAAAACGCAGGCACGAAGGAGCAAACGACTATACAAAGCTTCCGCTAAACACTATGGGTAAGAAGGAGAAGAGCTCAAATTCTGAAAACAAAGAAATGGCTTCGCTATACGCAGACACCGCCTGTAACAAGGATGCCGGTATATCCACTTGGGAATGAATGTATAATATGTTAGAAGAAGAAAACCCTGTGGTGATAAAAGTTGCAGCTACAGCAGGTTCAAAGAATACGTCTGAAGCAACCCTTAGAGACTTGGCTTGCTCATTTCTGCATAGAATAGCAGCAAGGCCAAGGATTCTCCCATACACAGACATGGTGAGATGGGTGCTGGATAGCACAGATATTTCAGACAGACAATTCAGAACTCCATCTGAAGAGCTAATCGGGTCATTCACCATAGAAGATCTGAGATTAATGTATAAGCTGCCAGAACCTCAGGTGACTTTCAACAAGCAATTTATGGAAGATTTTGCCAAAGAACACTCAAATTTGGCAGAATGCACAAAGGAATGGACCAAAAGAAGTGAACCATTGAAGAAAAAAAAACAAGGTATGTACAGCACGGGTTCACTTACCCCTCCTTATTGTTTTATTGCTTCCATGTTATGCAGGCTTTTTGGAAAGCCTGACATAAATATGATCTTACCCGAATGGATTCCTTTGTTGAATGCGGCTGTTAATTCTACAATTGTAGACTGGGCCAAAATCCTATCTGATAATCTCACCACTGCTATTTTTCACTACCGGTCTAAACGAAATGTTTCCCAACGGGTTTATCCGCCTTTTTATTTATCTGCTTATGTCATGGACGCCATCTGCTATGTCTCTAAATTCCCTGTGATGGGATGGAAATGGACTATCCATGATCCTTTGCCCATTCATGTGTACCATAAAGAACTGTGGGAGTCTAAGTTTGTTCCCCATTTTTACCAAATTTGTCATGGAATAATGCTGCCATTGTACAGAACATTGTATAATAAGGATGCCCCGAGGTTATCCTCAGAAACAGAGGTTGATATTCTCCTCGTCGCAAGATGGTTTGGAGAAGAATTGTTCACCTATATTAGGGTTTTTGGAAGTTATGCTTCTCCCCATGTATTACCCCTATATGTTCCAGATAGACTTGTAGCTCGGGAAATTGCTTATCAGACCTGTGGCCAGGGAGGTATAACAAAAGATTTAAAAGAGAAGAAAAAGGGCATTTGGCCACAATTTCCCATAAAATGTGGAACATTTTCACTGTTTGATATTGGTCATGCATTTCAAGAGATAGGCAACGTTACATGCCTACAACTGTTCAAATTCTCGAGAAGGTTATTCGACCCAAATGATATTGTTAAGAATTTTACCAATGCAATCAAAGTAAGGGAATTTTCCGGGGAACAGGATCTTTTTGATGATATGTTCCAAGCAAGAAATTCATTCAAAGAAGTTTTGAATTCAGCTCAAGCTCAGCTATCTCCAGAGGAATTCCAGGAATTCAAGCTTTACAGAGAAAGGAGACTAATTCCTATTCCTTTGGATAATCTACGCTTAGAGCCCGCAAGGGAACAAATTCCTAGCGTTAGTCTTAACGGCAGTTCAAGTACAGGTAAATCTAAATCAAAATCTGATAGAGATTCTGAACACTCCAATAAGTCTAAAGAAAAGGAAGATAAAATGGAAGAATCCATTAAAGATTCTGCACAATAAAAAGAGCTTACTCAACAACAAATTTTGACTTCTCAACAGACAAATCCTCCTCCAACCAATGTACAGCAACAACCAGTCACCATTGAGTTAGATAAAGAATGGGAAACCTTTAATCAATTGATTAATGTAGAAGGACAGAATGTACAGACCCCTGTCCAGACAACCAAAGTTTTGAATACAGGAACAAGCAGCACAGTCGCAGTGACAGAGCACATACCAATCACACCCTCCTCTGAAATGGTACTTAATGTAGAGGACATTCCTCCTCTGGATGTATTCTACAGCCCAAAATACAAAGTAGTAGTGAAGAGACAGAGAAAAAAGAGAAAAATAGAAAGTGCAATTGCTACTGAAGCAGAACAAGTAGATGTTTTGTGGAAAGATCCTGCCACAGAGCCTACTCATAATCTCACTAAGTTATCTCAAATAACAGGAGCTTATGCTTCTGAAACAATTGATAAAGCAGTTGAGATACAACTTTTGTTGGATGAAAAAGAAGAACAGGTAAAAGCTCTACAACAGCAATTGCAACAGGTACAGGCCAGTAAAGAAGCACAATTGAGACTTGAAGAGTTACAACAACAACTTCAAGAAATGAAAATAGGACATCAAAAAAGCCTGGCTGATAAAGACAAATAAATACAGATTATCCAAGATCAGCATAAAGATGATCCTAACCTTCCAGAATTCATTTCAGAAACCATCTCTTTGAACAATCAACTACTGCAACAAGAGGAAGTTTTCTGCCAAAAAATCTTGCAATGGAATTCTTTGTGCCAAGAGAGCGATAAAATCACAAATCATGTCGTAGATTTACGAAATGATTATGATTTGATTAATGAAAATATCAATGATTATCTGGCATGGAAAAAGACAGAAGAAGGCAGAAAAGCTGGTGCACCCATCATTAATGAAAACCATAAATAAATACTGTTCAATAACTGGGATGCACAGATCAGAAGGGCAGAAAAGGCAGCAGAGGAGGCGGCTACAGCGGCAAACACTCTCACTGATTGTGTAAATGACAATTTACACAAAGCTAATTTGATCCCAGAAACTGTTCCAGGATATCTCCCACAGGAAAATCAACTGCAAATAGAATGGAGGCAAAAGGCAGAAGAAAGAGAAAAATCCATCCAAGGGCTGACAAGATTAAATTGGGACTCATACTGGATGTACTTGGTGAAGCCACACAGTCAGCACAGTGCGCTTAATTGTATCATCAATGCTACAGAGAAGATTTCTCCTACGCTTGTCGACTCTGTCTTTTCAGGACAGTTGAATTCTGAAGTCGGTCAACCGCATCTTCTCAAAACTATGCTAGATGCCTGCAAGTTTAAAGATCAAATTCATAGATAGATAGATTTAGTTTTAATTTCACTGTATTTTAGCCTAGGAAAAGGACGGTCATTGAACCGAATCCCTAATTTTTGTAATAAACTATTTTTAGAGTTAGTTAAGTAGTATTTAAACCCCTCTCATGCATTTAGAGAGGGGTCCTGGATCTTAATATTTTTGGACTTGGGGATTGCATTTCTGTACTCCATTGTCTTATATATTTTTTGAAAAGGATCACATCTCGTGATTTTCATGCGGAATTATCTTTGAAGTGTTGCATTTCTGTACCTTGGAATTTGGTTTTGCATTATAGTTACTGGATAGAGTATCAGATTGCATTTGAAACTCTTCAAGATGAACAAGGTATTTCTATCTGTTCACTGTTGATCTCTTTTGTCTTATGATATTCAGTTTAAAATTGCTATCATTTATATGTATATTGGTTTTCACAACGCTTTCTTTTATATATCATTTCTGAGTATAATTAAAACATTATTTTTCATAGTTACATGTAAATGGTATACAATGATGAATGCAATATGTTTATATAACTCTGTTTAATTTCTTAAACAGAGTTATCTTTATTTGTTTCTGCACATTTCAATTTAATTAATAATACATTTTCATGGTTATTGTTGAATTGGAACAATCTTAAGTTGTATTCACATATAATTACCCAGGTTAGTGTTAGAATTTCTTCATCAGTATTTAGCTTAAATTAGATAGTTTTACTTCAGTTAATTTAGTCCCATTTCCACCCATCCAATCCAATCCATTTAGTCACAAGGAAACTGGTCCTTTAAATCCAGTCGGAGCCACCATACCAAACGGAAAAGGAGCTGCCTTAAGGTCCCGACCGGGTGGTTTTCCCCGATGTTTGAAGCAGATATTTCTGTTTCAACAAGACCTTAATAGGTCTCTTGATCATCTTCATGGTTTCTAAGTGTGTCTTTATCCTTTGAACATGGATTAGAGGATTAAATCTTCAATTATGGCCTTAAATCCTCTGATTGGTCTCTGTTGTTGTTTCTCTACTTCTGCTGTGGTGGTCTCTCTGTGCTCTCAGTCACAGGGCGGTGACTGTTGAAACAGAGTGAATTTTACCACTTTGTAAACCCTACACAATGCAATAAACCTGCTAAGAAATCTAGGGGAGGTGGCGGAATATTTGTTGTGGAGCCCTGTGGGATGGTGGCGTAACAGTGGAAAACAATGGAAATTGTGAAAGAATGATGGAAGAATGGTCTGGTGGAGATCTCGAATGAAAAGGTCACAAACCATTAGATTAGATGTGGTGTATTAAATCAACGGTCAGGATTTACCGGGGAGGCAGGTTAGATGGAGAAAATGGATTATAATGTAAAAACCCAAAGTTTAATGCTTGGTAAAATTACAAAGAAAATGGAGGAAAATGCATGAAAGCGGGGCCTTTGGATGGTGGGACCCGGCGTGGGCGGAGGGAGATTAGCTTTGGACCGTTGGATCTCAGGAGGAGATCAACGGCAAAGGTTAAATGATGAAATATATGAAGGCCCGATGGAAGAAATATGGTGGAGACGCGATGCAATATGGGTCATAGATCTGATCAGATGGACGGCTGAAATTGATTACGGAGGCTATGGGAGCAAAGGGGAAGGAAGGCAGTTTCAAGAGGAAAAACACCGATGTCGTGCCGCTTTAGGGTGGTTTTGAAAAAACTCTGAAAAAACGCGATATAGGTCACTGCGTGACACATGGCAAGATAAAACTGCTTTCATCGCATAATTTCTGATCATTAAAGTTTGGATGCCAAAATCACGCGATATGCATTTGGACCGTCAGATGGAGAGGTGGGAGATCAGACGATGGAGGAAGCAGCGCAAAAAGGAAAGATGCACTGGCGGTTAAGTGGTGGAAAGTCAAGGGTGGTTTGAATGAGGGTCATTGGATCTAACAGGATCAACGGTGGAGATCCAATCGGAAGGGGAGAAGGATAGGGGAAATGAGTGGCGAGGAGATTAACCTAGACCATTGGATCTGAATGGATGAATGGCTAGGATTCAATTGGGGCTCGCCTATCGAGAGGATCAACGACATGGGATTGGGTGCTTTCCAATTTGCGATTATGTGCTCACTGTCCGATCTGGAAATAGATCGATGGTCAATATGTCATCAGAGGGGTTAATGGAGAGAGGTGATGAGGTGTGCTGCAGAGTTAGTGCTGACCGTCAAATCTTAAGAGATCAACAGCTTAGATCACGGTGGGGGTCGTTAGACCAAAGCTCATCGCATCGGGGAAAAATAAGTGAAACAAAGAAAATGTGCTCTCGTGAAACCTCCAATTTCAATAAGCACCCAAGGCTTAAGTGCTTGGTCTCAGGTGAGGGTTATAAGGTGGGGAAGTGGTTAAGGGGGCTGGCCGAAAGGGGCTTAAGCCTCATATGTAAAATGAGTGTTTTTGGCCTAATTTTAATGCTTTTTAAGGCCAAAGGAGGGATTTGGTAGAGGGAATAAAGGATTTTTTAAGCCAAAAAAAGGGTGTTTGTAATGTTTAAAGGGGAGTCAGGGTGATTTAGAGGGTTAATGAAAGAAATTGAAAGGGGAAAAAGGTGATGAAAATAGAGGCTTAATGGGGATGAAATAAGGGAAAATGGAGGCCTTTTGGGCATTTTCTTCCACAAACTGAGAGGATTTTTAATGGAAACATTAGTGAAGATGGTTCAGAGGGAAAAGACACATAGAGGCTTCAAGAATGATATGTTTTAAGAAGAAATGTATTTCTTGAAGGCTCAAAGACATTTTAGCCACCTGTTTGCTTGTCAAAAAATTCATAAGTGGCTAACAGTGGCTCCACATGGGGATGGCATCTTCTTGAAGGTGTC
The DNA here is from genome assembly GCA_034641835.2 of Pinus albicaulis. Lineage (NCBI taxonomy): Eukaryota > Viridiplantae > Streptophyta > Pinopsida > Pinales > Pinaceae > Pinus > Pinus albicaulis. The sequence goes on along the minus strand of CM076574.1, from coordinate 925,881,847 downwards.
AAGAATTCAGAAAATAATATTTGGTATAGGCCAGATGCCTGGTACTTAACACATCCATTTCTCTTTGATCAGCTACCACAATTATGAAGACATTATATCAGCAATAATATTCTCCCAAACAACTACCTACCCACACTATTGTCCTAACCTTTTTTCTTCTAGGTGCATTTGGACTTGCAGACCCTTTACATCATCAATTTTTTATTAACAGGAAAATAAACCTATTCTACTACTACCCTTATTACTCCATAAGACCAGATTAGATAGTTGGCCTCATAACTTCTCTACCTAAAGTATATCTGCTAGGATTAAACTGTCTAGTAGATTTCTTCTCTACATTCTAAGACAGAAATTGAAAAAAATTCAAGCCAAGATTAGACTGTTTGGCTTGCTGTGGGCCATGGCATAAAGAAAAAATTTCTCATGGACTGAAACTTGCAGAAATTAAAAAAAAACAACTAACTACCTGCTCACAGGTTGATATTTATTGAGCTTTTCCTACCTACCCTACTCTAGCATGAAATATTTACAATTCTAGCTTATAAAGCTTCTCTTCCAATACATCCAGTCCATCAAGTGATCCCATGACTGGTATTTTTTTTTCATCTCCTTGAGCATGCTAGATAGGCAGGGCCACTCCCATTCTCTTTTTTTCTTAGCAGCAGCTTTAAAAAAAATTCTTGTTGTCTGCAACATGCTGCTCAAAATGACCTTTGATCCTTCTTCAAATGTTTGTAGGAAATGAGCATAAGGATCATGAAATGATACATGGTTGTGAATATTCGACATGCAGGCCTCAACTAAGATTTATTCCTCTTCCATTGGACTAATAACAAGACTCTCCTGAGAAAGAGAATCTCCCTCATCTTCTACATTTTCTGAACTGGAGTACTCATCATATACTGCAGCTATGTCCTCTTGGAGCTCTGATAAATTTTTCTCTGATGGACTGAACTCTGTGAAGAGATCCATGTATCCTTGAGCAAGGGTTTGTTCTATTACTTCCTCTTTTTCAAGAGAAGGCTCCTTAATTTCAGTCTGTTCAAAAATCTCTTCTTTTCTTTCTTCTTCATCCTTTAAAAAGGAGGACTGCTGACTTCCAATCACATGGAAGCTATGACTGATGATCTGGGGTGTAACAGAGTGAAAATTCAATGAATCCTCATCTATTACTAGGCTTTCATAACTTTCTTCATCAGTGTCATAGATAGGCTGACTTGGTTCATTGCTTCTCTGGAGTTGTTGGCCCTGATCTTCCTCCCATGAATCTACTGATGATGGTCCTGCAAGCTTAGCTTCCCTTTCGAAAAAATCATCATCGAACAGATCATAAATAGGAAAATCATAATTGCAAGTAATGTTACAAATCCAACCTGCTAGATTCTCAACAAGTCTTTCTTCATTATGATTTATAGAGGAGTCCTCTAAATCTGTATCATCAAAATCATTAGATGAATGAGCAAGAGTATCAGTTCTATAAAATATTTTAGGGGAGGACTACGCGTTTAATATTTGGTCCATCTCTTCTTCTGTCAACATAGGGGTTTATTTTTTAACATAGACAAAAGAGCAGCATTCCTCTGTTTCTTGTATTAGCTGACCTGGAGGTCGGATGTCTTCTTGAGCCTCTTCTATGGAATATTCACTTGTCCTAGAAGGGAAACTATGAGGATTTCCTAATGTTTCCTGATCTCTTTCTCCTTCCACATCAGATTCCGCATCTTCTACGTGGTCTCTTGTTTCCTCAAAGTAGCGTTCCCTACTGGCTTTTTCCATTAGGTCGTGAGATTCTCTAGTCAGTACAGTACAAGACATAGGTAAGAAATCAGGTAGTTCCTGATCACTTTCCTCTTCATCTTCTATAGATTCTTGAGCCTCATACATGTCTTGATCATTATCTAGGTCCTGAGTTTGTTCTTGTTCTGGAAAAAATATGGGCTGCTCTGGATAATCAACATTTGCATTTACATTGGCTTCATTCATCTTCACTACTACTTCACTAAACATGTTTACCACTCTTGCTAATCTATCCCACAAAACATCTAGCTTTCCATCTCTGTCCATGCTTGGATCCATGTTTGAAAGAAGAGGTCATTGTATCTTCTCAACTAGTTCAGGGTCTTCTACCAGTGGAGTCATTTGGTCTTTTAGGATTTATGGAGTGTGGAGTTGCTAGGTGGATGAATTTAACTGTTTGAAGCAGGATGTTGTCCACCATCAGCATTGAAATACCAATCTAACCAGAGATTCTTTGGTCTTTAGAGTGCCTAGGGGTATCTAAGATAAAATGCACTCAGGTTGTTTCCCTAGTGGAGTCACCATTATGTTGGGGTTCCAGTGTTTTGGCCAGATTGGCAAGACCAAAATACTAGACAACATCATAACCAATTTGGGATCCTAGGATCTAGCCCTCCTGGATCCAGAGAGGGATCTCTCCATAAAAGCAAAGAATGATATATCTTTGAAAGCTAAAAATGAGGTATTAGGCTAGGTATGAAACACAAGGGGGTTTTTAAATTGGTTTTGTTTTTGGGTTGGTCAGAGATCATTAACTGAGAAGGTTATGGAATGAAAGGAACAAAGTAGTAGGATGTTTCATCAAAAGAGGATAAGTCAAGAAAGTGTCATCCATTGGGCTATGGAGTCATGAAATGGGATTACTTGCAAAAAAACTAGACAAGTCTTTCCAAAGGGCAAGTCATCTATACTAAAGGATCTTTTAGATAGATGGTGAAACGGAACAATAAGGAGTGAAGGTGAAAGAAGGAAAGAAACCCAATTTTAGTCTGGAGATCAGGTCAGATATCATTTAAATATAGAACTAATTTGAAATACTCAAAGGAAACTCTCAATGAAGATACAAAGGGTAGCTTAAGATCAGGTCAGAGGTCATTTAACTCCAGGCGTGCTTCAGCATATTCCAAGAGAAAAACAGAGATAAGATTTAACACAAAACTAGGCCTAAGATCAAATAAGGGCTTTTAACCTTCAATGCTTTGACACCAGCTCAAGGGATCTTAGAAAGGCCAATATGTTGGAAAATGACCCCAGTGGATAGGGCTTACACTACATCCCCAGTATCCCAATTCTTCCAGCTTAAACCCAACCAGAACATCTAAGCAGCAAACCTAAAATTCACACATCGGTAAGCATGGGTTGGACCAACATCTTTAACTGGTTAAATTGCATGAATTTTCTCTTAGATTCACTATCAACAGAAAACATCAAGGATAAGAAGAGAAGCGGGAATTAAGGTACCATGCAGGGGTATATATTAAGCCGGATTTACTGATTCTTATTGGAGAATAATGGAAAATATGATTAAAATGAAAAATGACAATGAAATAAGAGAAATATCACCCGTAATATAGACCAGGATCCTGTGAAATTTTCTTGTTCAATTGATATGCAAAACCAGTCACATAATCTCAGCTCAATGGCTGATACAGTCTGAACTTTCTCCTCCCAGCCTACTAAATTACAAACTACTCAGCTTCTTCCCCCAAACTGTTCTAACAGCTAAAATAATCCCTACAACTAATCAACAAAACCAACCTTTACAATATGTTCTTCAGGGGTTTTTATAGGAGAATGAGTAACTGTGGGAGTAGATGTAAATTAAATTGACTCATTAAGACAGAGTGGAGGTAGAAGATTGAGTCCACTCTACTTAATGGCTCTGCAACGCTATATGTACTCTGTACTATGGTCTGGGAGTCTTTTTCAGGTGGATATTTGACCTCATATGTGTTCTTTGAAGTCATTCTAGCTGTTTGGTACTCTGTGGTAGCCTTCTGAAATAAGTAACCAAGATAGAAAGTCTGCAGGTCTCCATACTTCCATAACTACTATCTGATAGTATTAGAAGCTTCTACTAGTGAAATGGCTTTTAGGAGCTCGAGCAGGCATGGAGACTTCTGTCGAAAGGTTTCCTTTCCGAGAAAATGTACTGTTGATGCTGAAACATAGATATGACTTGTTTCATGTGCTTAGACCTTAATAGGTCTCTTGATCATCTTCATGGTTTATAACTGTGTCTTTATCCTTTGAACATGGATTAGAGCATTAAATCTTCAATTACAGGCTTAAATCCTCTGATCCGTCTCTGTTGTTGTTTCTCTGCTGCTGCTATGGCAGTCTCTCTGTGCTCTTGGTCAAAAGATGGTGACTATTGAAACAAAGTGAATTTTACCACTCTGTAAACCCTACACAATGCAATAAACCTGCTAAGAAATCCAGGGGAGGTGGCGGAAGATTTGCTGTGGAGGCCTGTGGGATGGTGGCGCAGCAGTGGAAAATAGCGAAAATTATGAAAGAAGGATGGAAGAATGGTCTAGTGGAGATCTGGTGTGAAAAGGTTGCAGACCGTTGGATTAGATGTGGTGTATGAAATCAATGGTCAGCATTTACCAGGGAGGCAGGTTAGATGGAGAAAATGGATTATAATGTAAAAACCCAAAGTTTAATGCTTGGGAAAATTAGAAAGAAAATGGAGGAAAATGCATGAAATCGAGGCCTTTGGATGGTGGGACTTGGCGTGGGCAGAGGGCGATTAGCTTTGGACCGTTGGATCTCAGGAGGAGATCAACGACGGAGGTTAAATGATGAAATCTATGAAGGCCCGATGGAAGAAATATGGTGGAGATGCAATGCGATATGGGCTGTAGATCTGATCATATGGATAACTAAAATTGATTACGAAGGCTACGGGAACAAAGGGAAAGGAAGGCGGTTTCAAGAGGAAAACCAGCAGTGTTGCGCAGCTTTAGGGTGGTTTTGAAAAAACTTCGAAAAAATGCGATATAGTTCGTTGTGCGACACGTGGCAGGATAAAACCGCTTTCATCGCGTAATTTTTAATCATTAAAGTTCGGATGCCAAAATCATGCGATATGCATTTGAACCATCGGATGGAGAGGTGGGAGATCAGACGATGGAGGAAGCAACGCAAAAAGGAAAGATGTGCTGGCAGTTAAGTGGTGTAAATCCAAGGGTGGTTTGAATGAGGGCCGTTGGATCTAACGGGATCAATGACATAGATCCAATTAGAAGGGGAGAAGGGCAGGGGCAATGAGTGGTGCAGAGATTAACCTGGACCATTGGATCCAAATGGATGAACGGCTAGGATTCAATTTGGGCTCGCCAATCGAGAGGATCAGCAACACAGGATTGGGCGCTTTGCGATTTGTGATTACACACCCACCGCCCGATCTAGAAACAGATCGACCATCAATATGTCATCAGAGAGGTTAATGGAGAGAGGCGACGGGGTGTGCTGCGGAGTTAGTGCTGACTGTAAGATCTTAAGAGATCAATGACTCAGATCGCAGTGGGGGTCGTTAGACCAAAGCTCATCGCATTGAGGAAAAATAAGCAAAACAAAGAAAATGCACTCCCATGAAACCTCCAATTACAATAAGAGCTTGGTCTCGGGTGAGGGTTATATGGTGGGGAAATGGTTAAGGGGGCTGGCTGAAAGGGGCTTAAGTCTCATGTAAAATGAGTGTTTTTGGCCTAATTTTAATGCTTTTTAAGGCCAAAGGAGGGATTCGGTAGAGGGAATAAAGGGTTTTTTAAGCCAAACAAAGGGTGTTTGTAAGGTTTAAAGGGGAGTCAAGGTGATTTAGAGGGTTAATGAAGGAAATTGAAAGGGGAAAAAGGTGATGAAAATAGAGGCTTAATGGGGATGGAATAAGGGAAAATGGAGGCATTTTGGGCATTTTCTTCCACAAATAGAGAGGCTTTTTCATGGAAACAACAGTGAAGATGGTTCAGAGGGAAAAGACACACAGAGGCTTCAAGAATGATATTTTTTCAGAGGAAATGTATTTCTTGAAGGCTCAAAGACATTTTAGCCACCTGTTTTCTTGTCAAAAAATTCATAGGTGGATAACATGCTCTTATGCCTATTTTCCATAGCAAACCCTAGCTTAGTTGGAAGAGGAAATTAGGGTTTGGTGTAAGGGATTGAGGACTCCCTTGTAGAGGGAGGGGAATGAAGGGGTTAAGTCTTGTCTAAATTCTTGGGAAAATTTTCGGGAATAGGGATAGATGTTAGAGAGTAGGGGAAAGTGGAATTTCAAGAATTGAGTGAGGGGAAGGGGTCCAAAAGGGAAAAACACAGGCCTAGTCTCAAAAAGTGTCAAATTGTGGCAATAGAATAGGTTTTCTATAGAAACGATGATTTTGAGGGATAGGAGTGATGGGAAGTGTTTATGAAGGTATATTAAGGATAGGAGGAAGTGTAAAAGCATCAGGATACAAGCCTTGTTGTTGATTTAACCATGGAAGTCATGAAACCAAGAAAAATTCCCTCAAAAACCTTAGATGGACAATGTATTCATACGTAAGGGATAAATAGAGTAATGAGATTATGGGTAGGAAAAAGGATGGAAATGAGAGGCACAAGTCATTTGGAGTTTATAGGGGTTACGAGGTGATAATGAAATGGAAAAATGGTAGGATAGTAAAAAACATTTCTCTAAGGATAATGAAGGCAGTGAGATTTCTAAAACACACAATGTTCATGAAATTTTGGTTTTAGAAATCTAGAACCAATAATTAGTCATCTACGGATAGTGAAAATTATTGATGACTAATAGTGGCTCCACTTGGGGAGGGTAACTCCTTTTCAGGAGGTGTCTAGAACTTCAGATCTCTGGGTTTATGAAGACCAGTGCCTCATCCATTGGGTAGATTTTTCTTCTTTCATTTGCTGATGTTTCTCTTTGAAGCTATGATCTAAAAATATGAAGGACATGTTAGCTTGAAACTCATCTTTACCTACCTGACTTACTTTGCGTACCATTTTTTCTTCCTTGGGTGCACTTGGACTGGAAAACCCTAGACATTTTCTTCTTTTTAAATCAAAACAAACAACCTACTTCTAGCCTTACCACTTCCAAGAGTTCGGATTATGCTAGCGAACTCTTTTTATTCTCTACCTAGACTAACTGATTGTCAAGATTAGGCTGTATGACAGACTTCATTCTCTAAGCTATTGACATGAAATTGAAAGCATGGTTTAAATTAGGATTAAGCAATATGACTTACCATAGGTTGTGGCATTACGTCAAGTTGCACACAAACATTATTTTTGTACAAACAAAACTAGAAAAATAAGGGTTGAGATCTATCATTTGCTATGCGTCCCCATCTTTCTCTTTGGTTCAGTTTTGAGCATGTAGAACTAGTGTCTTTCATTCCTAGTCTATCCTTTTTGACAATTCAAGTTTGAATGATTTGACAATCTCTCTTTCACTAAATTATCAACACAAAATTAAAAGCATGTTTCAGCCATGATTAGGCTAGATGACTGAACAAGGTCTTCTTTTTGAACCATCAGTGGTATTTAGGATTTCACACTTTCAGTATTACTATTTTTTTGGGTATGGGGCAGTACCTCTTTTTCAAATATGCCCTATTTTTCCTTTTTTCTATGTTTTTGATTTTTTTCTCTCTTTTTGGTCAAAACAATATAAAACTAAAGGTAGAAAGATGCTCATAGAGCTGAGCTTATTTGCTTGCCTATCTATCCTAATCTAACCTATACATGATATACATTCAGCTGGTGAACTCTCTTTTCCAATACAACCAATCAAGGAGATGATTCCATGAGGGATCTTGGTTTAGCTCTTTGAGTGCTTTGAAAAAATCAAAAGGCCACTCCCACCTCATTTGTGTTTGAACAGTAGTGCCTAGAATTTTCTTGAAATTATGCATCAAAGTGCTCTTGACATGTTTTACTCCTTCTTCAAATGTCTCTAACAAATCAGAAAAGGGATCTTGAAACAATACCTAAATGTGAGGATTTATAAAATGAGCTTGATCCAGGACTGCTTCTTCCTCCACTTGGCTGAACTTGGGACTCTTTCATGAAAGACAATCCACCTCTTCCTCATGATCATCTGCACTATTAGACTCATCATATATTGCAATTTTTTCGTCTAAAAAACCTGAGGTGCTTTGATAGAGTGAGCTGAATTCTGAATGAAGGCCATCATTTTGATGAGCAGGAGCACTCTTTGGGAATAAATCTTCTTGAGAAGGCAGTGCAATGACTCTCATGTGATTATCAACTTCTATGCCTTCATTTGCAATTTTTAATTTAATTTAACTTGGTGGCTGCAAATCTGGAGTTGAGGAGGATTCTGTGTCCCAAATGATTTCCTCAACCATTTCAAGACAAGGCTTCTCATTGAAAACTTGCTCAAGAAGTTCATCATCCTCCTAAACCTCAACATCCAAAATGAAATATTGTTGATTTCCAATTACATGAAAGTTATCTCTGATGGACTGAGGTGAAGTAGAGCAAAGAGTCAGAGACTCCTCACTTTCTTCTAAAATTTCAAGGCTTTCCTCATCAGTGTCATAGGTGACTTGTATTGGCTAATTAATTTTTTCAAGCTGATGATAGTGAACTTCATCCCACAAATCAGCTACTGATGGATCTGCAATGTTAGCTTTTGTTTGGAGCACATGACTGTCATCATACTGATCAAACTTTGGAAAATCATCAAAATAAGTAGTGTTACCAATCAAGAAAATTGGATTATCAAATTGTTTTTCTTTGAATTGATCTACAAGTTCACATTCTTATTTATGGTAGATGGGATTAGTAGGAGAAAAACCATAAATTTTTGGTTCATATGAAGGTTTAGAGGTTGGCTGTATGTTTAGCATCAGATTTATTTCCTCTTTAGTCAAAAGAGGAGGCACTTTTCTCTTTTTTTGGATAGAAGTACAACAATTTTCTTTCTCTTTTGAAGGTTGATTTTGGGGTTGAATGTTTTCTTGAGCCTCACCTAGAAGAGATGGTGAATCATCACTTGTGCATCCAGAAAGATCCTATGGGTTTTCTTCTATTTCTTGATTGGGTTCTTCCTCAAATAACTCCTCTAGGCTGTCATGATAGCCACCTTAAGAGTGAAATTGATGAATGGCTTCTAATAGATCCCCAGGATGCCAATTTCCTAAATCTTCATCAATGTTTACAAGGTATAGTATGAGATCTTCAGATTGATCACAACAATTCTTAGCTAATGATAAAGATGAAATTTTTTCTTGATAATGGTCATAAAATATCTTGTGGAAGTAATTTAAAGAAAATAAACTACTAGGCTTCAACCATTCATACCATTCTTTGGCATTGCCCTCTAATGTTTCCATAAACATTTTCATGATGTAGTCCTTGTGCCATTCAAATTTTAACCTCGATACATGTATATGAAATTTGATGAGATGTAATGAGGGGTCATCAAATTTTTCATCTTGAAATATAGGTAGATTTTTTATCCAATTTATTTGAGGCATTTTGTGTGGGAATCCAGGGATATGATATCTACTCATTGGGGCATATCTCCTTTGTATCCTTGGATCCATGTTTGTAAATCAGAAAGGGTCACCATATCTTTTCAACCAGTCTAGAGTTCTCTACCAGTGGAGTCTTTAGGTCTATTGAGAGTTGTGAAGTCACCAGGTGGAGGATTTCAACTTTTTTGTACACCATCAGCATGATTAGGATTGCTTAATGCATTCCTAGGGAGGTCTATGCGAACTTAGTGGAGTAGTAGGCCTACTGGAGGCTAGTGGAGTTGCCACATGGATGTTTTTAGCTATTTTGAAGAGATATGTGTATGGTCCACCACCAATACTGACAAAAAATGAACTAGGGATATTTTCAGGGTTTTCTGAGTTCCTTTAGGTAGCCCTTAGGTTTGTGAGAATGTCCTATAACTAAGTCATCATTTTTCTAGGGTGTTGAAACAACCATATTCTACTCTTTGGTTGACAGTTTGAGTTCTCTATGATTTGAAAAGGGTTTTGGAAGTCCTAAGGGATACTTATATTGTCACTGACTCAAATGTCCCATCATGATGACCATTGTGTTAGTGATAATGATGAAGTGGTTACAAATCATAGGATATTGTTTGACAAGGGCTTCTGAATTCTCTAAGGATGTATAAGCTTGTGAATTACTCAAAGGTCCCACCATGATCGCCATTATGTTAGGTTCCCGTGATTTAGAAGATTGGTAACATCAGACCAGACTTTGGAGTCCTAGGACCTAGCCTTCCTCGACTGAGATAGGGCTCTCTATATTTTGTGTGAATGTAATATTCCAAATTTGGAACAAATATCAAGGAATGAATGGAAAACACATTTTCCAGTAATGGCTACTAAAGGAATTGAAACCAAGACCTGGATCCCTTATATCAATGCATCTAATACCTAAATCCAAGAGGAGGCTCCAAATAAATCCTTCTACAGTGGTTAAACAGATCTCCCACTACTAGATGTCCTCAAAAGGTGCCTGATGAGGGACTGCAAAAAATGTAAGCACATATAATGGAATGAAAATGTTATTCTTATAACCCAGAGCACATGAAGATGAAAATAGTTGATCAATGTATAATATAGCAGAAAGAGAGTACAATTCTTTGAGGAATCACTCACTCAAGCTAGGCAATGAAAGCCTTAATAAGACATGTACACCAAATGTGTCAAAACACTGCTACATCAATATGCCCTAGCTATGACAGCGTTGTCTATAGGAGAAAATGAAACATATAATATGAAAATGATAGCTCAAGAAATGTGGGGAAGCAAGCTCTCAACCCCTGAAGATAACTATACAACAATCCTAAGAAGGATTGGCTGAAATACATGTACAAATGGAAAATCTGCAGAAATTCAGAGTTGTTGGGGAGCAGCTGCAACTAAAAACTGATACAATATGGAGATGGATGAATAAGATGTCAAATATGCAGAAAACCTCCTCCACTGGATTTCCTAAGTCAAGGTTGATCCTAACAATGGAAATCTTGTCCTCCAAAATGTCGGTGCAACCTCTCACTACAGATTCACTCTAGAATAATGTAGTCAAGGAGTTGGATTGCGCTGATGATGATGGGAGAATCTTGGCCTGATACCAAGATATGAAAATTAGCTCTAAAATCCCCTTCACCAACCTCCCAGAGGAATAAGAGATCCCTCCTCTGAAAGATGAGCCAGGGGAAGGTGTTGTGGAACCCTCCACTGCAACACCCAACAACACTACGTTATACTTCAGCAGAAATAATGCAGTGACTGATGGTAGTGGCTTTGGCCTTCAGCCAAGATGTGGAGAAAATGAAGATAAATCTTTCAAGAGGCCTCTCAAGAAGGAGAGGAAATCCTAAACAGGAATCGCTTGTGCTAAGCACCACTGCAACTTAGCTAAACAGCCGAAGAATGAAAATAGTCTTCAGACTAAATCAATATGCTCAAAGATATCTCACTATGGCTGCCTCTTCCTCCTTTTATTGAACTAAATGCCTCTTTTACCTGGACCCCATACATTAGGGTTTCTTCCACAAAGAATATTCCTCCCTCCAAAATTGCGTTGTCTTCTCATGCAAGCTACACCTCTTAGGCAGTGTTGTTGACTTGGTCAAACTTGACCTTTTCCTCATGTATTTTCCCCTTTTCACATTGGAAGGTGCAAAATTAAGCTGCTCCATTGATCCCTTTCACACTATGAGGGATATTATTCCTAATCATGGGCCTTTTACCCTTTTTATTCACCTCCTAAGTGAAATCAGCAAAAACTAATATTCCAATTTGCTGCATGCAAATTTTGGAATATTACAGTCCTCCTCTCTCAAAGATTTCTTGTCCTCAAGAAAGTGCAAGGATAGACTGAGTTATTTCTCCTCCTATCCCTGTAGCATCCATGTATTATGATCTCCTCCAAATAAAGTGATGCTCTCTTATCAATACAGTCCACACAGTGCTCCTCCTCAGCATGTAAGTTAGCTATCAAGTCATCATCATGTAAAGGTGAAATACTCAAGAAGATAGCAAAGTGATTTCTAGAGGTCCCCTTAAAGAATGGAATCTAAAATCTAATGGGAACTATCTCTCCCATATGGATCCTCCATCCCCAAGCTATAAGCCATGTAAAATAAGTCACCTCCTAATTAGACAACTCCTGAAAAACTGTCATCCACCTTTGGCTCCAGCAAAGTAGGTGGGATGAAAATCTGCACATGGTAGACAATGTAGCCCACCCCATGCTATCAATCTCTCCACTTAAGGTACGTGTAGAGTTTCTGCTAATCCTAGGCTAAAATAAGGTTTCCCTCAAGTGGAAAGATGAGGACTAGATGTCCAAATATCTCTCCCCCAATGCTGAAAATCAAGTTGGCCCAAATATCCCCATACATGATGAGTTGGAAGTCATCATCATATGGAATCTCCTCCATCATATGGCTTACCTCATAAACTGACAAGTCTATTGTTAAGGTAACCATATCATGTCCCATGTTCCCCTTAGAACATGTAGTGAAAAAAGTGTGAGTAATTTCTCTCTCAAAGGACACATCCACACAATGTGTCTTTCTCCCAAGCATGCTCCTCATAGAGATAGAAACAATAGAACCATAGGGAGAAAAAATGAGAATCATACTTGCTTCCATATGTAACAAATGAGAAGGACTATGGTCCCTCAAGTGCAACCAGCACAGCTTGACCCTCAACTACAATAGAGAATGATAAAATAAGTGGCTTCTCAACCACATTCTTGCTGTTCCAATCTCCTCATAAGTATGGAGGAAGTGAATGATGTAAGGTGTATAATTAACATGTCCTCGATAATGTATCTCTTCCCCAAGTCCTCCCAGGGAATGGCCATCAATCATGCTTATGGCCTCAACTGGACCATGAAGCTCAAAAGAAAAAAGGCTCCTCCTTGGAGCAACATATTTCACATATATGGTTAAGGGACATACATCATATAAATAGTCATGAAAATAATCAAAACCCTTACCATATGTCCTGCTCATACAAGTGGAGTGGCTCATAAGTGAGTATCCTCTCCTCCTCAAAGAGGAAATAGGTTGCTGTGATAACTCCTCCAAAGAGTTATGTCTCTCCTCCATCTCCATCTGGTCCATGCATCTCCTCATATGCTGGTATATCTCCTCCTCAAAGCCAATCCAAAAATACCCCTCCATGATGGTGTGGTATGCTATCATAGAAAAAGTGGGGTTGAAAAGGAAATCCTCTTGAGCTGCTTGTAGAAACTTCTCCTTGATCTTGGAAGCTCTAGGAAAGAAGATCCTACCATGATAATAGATGACCCCATCTTTGACTGAATATCTCTCATCAAGAAACTGGCCATCCAATATCATGCAAGTAAAAAGATCCTTGGAATACTCCACCAACACCTGGGAGTCCCAATATGGATCTATCCTCCATAGTGACAGCGTTGATGTTCTCTCATGAAGAGAACGTGCCATATGGTCACTATATTCTTTGACATATCTCATGCCAAAGATGCCAGTTAGAAGGCTACTATCCTTCCCCTGCTGCTTCTGCCACAACGCAAAATCTGAAATGGAAGTGGGTACTGATGATGTTTGGAGAATGCTTTCTCTCTCTCCTTGAGTCTACCCCAAGGTCCCGGCGCTGTATCAAGCTCTACCAAGGTTTCCACTCCTCTGAAATCACTGAGTGGTGCCTCAACTAGTGAAGCATCCATCCTCCTCTGTTGATCCAGTGGTCTCCTCGGCAAAATGTCTCCATGCAATGAGACATCCTCGACAAGAGATGACTGAATAGATGAAAGGAGAAAGCTCTCCATTCTTCCAATGCGCAATCCGATCACCTTCCCAGGTGCATCAACCTTCATATATGAATAGGGATGTGTACTCCTCATCTAGAGATGTTGGGCCTTCTTCCTACCTCCTCCTTGTGTCTCCATGGTTCCACACCTCCTAAACAATGGCATAGGTAGAACATGAGTTGTGGCTTGATATCTACACATGAGATCCTAGGGACTTCCTTGCAAAGATGCAAGCATCCTTCTATTTGGAGAAAGAGCTCCTCCTTCCTCTACATGAGGTGCTAGATAAAATCTAGATCTAACAGTGTTGTTGCCTTCAATCTCTGCAGCATGAATGGGAAACCCTCCAATGACTGGATCCCTTTTCGATAAAGAGACCTCCATGCTTTCTTGCTTGAGGATGTGAGAAGAAAATCTTCCTTTCGGCAAAGTATGGTGCAAGCTTTCATGAAAAGGTTTTGTTTGAGTTTTCTGGTTTACCTCCACCATGGGTGTCTCATGAATCTTTTCACCAAATCTCTTCACTAATGCCTTAGTGAAATTTCCATAAGATGCAATGTTTATATTTCCCAAAGAAAGAGATTCAAAGATCCACCAGTCATAAGCTTTACCTCTCAAATGTAGCGCTACAACTTTGATGGCTTCATCTTCAAGAATGTGGTGCTACTACAAGAAGGTCTCTAACTCCTCCACCCAAGCTTTCGCTGAACATACAGGTGAAAATTCAAAGGTATATAGATGAAATCTATCCTGCTACTCTTTTCCTCTCACCTTAATCTTGCAAAACTCTAAAAAATTGAGATGATCTCTGAATTTCATAGTTTGAGACTTGTTGGGGGTCCTATGTTTTAGCAGATTTGGCAATACCAAAAGATAAGACAACATCAAACCAATTTGGGGCCCTAGGATCTATCCCTCTTGGACCCGGAGAGGGATCTCTCCAAATAGAGCAAATAATGATGTATCTTTGAAGCTCAAAATGAGATGTTAGGCTAGTTATGAAGCACAAAGGGGGGTTTTAAAATGATTTTGGTTGGTGAGTTGCTGGGTTGGTCATGAGATCTTATACTGGGAAAGTAATAGGAGAAAGGAAACAAAACAGCTGGATATTTCAGCAAAGAAGATAAGTCAAGAAAGTGCCATCCATTGGGCTATGGAGTCATGAAAGGGAATTACTTGCAACAACTAGTCAAAGCTTTCAGAGGGCAAGTTATCTAATACTAAAGGATCTTTTATATTAGATGGTGGGATGGAACATTAAGGATTGAAAGTGAAATAAGGAAAGCAACCTAATTTCTGTCTATAGATCAGGTCAAAGGTCATTTAACTCCAGGCCTGCTTGGACATACTCATAGGCAACTCTCAAAGGAGGGAAAAAGGGGTAGCTTATAGATCTGACCAGAGGTCTTTTAACTCCAGGTCAGCTTTAGCATGCTCCAAGGGAAAATAGAGATAATTTTAACAAGAGATCTTAGAAAGGCCAGCTGGTCGCACAAGGATCCTAGTGGACAGGGCTAACTCTAATCCCCAGTGTTCCCAAATCTTCCAGCTTAAACCCAATAATAACATCTAAGAACAAATTCATTTAATTCATACATCAGCTAGCAGGCAATGACATCCATGAAACTGGTTAAATTAACTAAAATCAACCCTTAGATAACACATTTAGCAGAAAACATTGAAGGCAAGGAGAGCAGAGACATAGGGTACCTAACAAGGGTAAATCCTATGCCATATTTCTGATGCAAGCCCAGAAGAACAATGAACAGCATGGAAATGTAATAAACAGTGTTAAAAAAACATCACCAATAGTAATAGACTAGGATCCTGTGAAATGTGCTTGATTAATTGATGCAAAACCAGTCACATACGCTGAGCTCAATGGGTGATTACAATCCAAACTTTCTCCTCCCAGCCTACTATAGACAACTACTCTACTACTCCCTCCCAAGACTATTCTAACAGTCAGAATGAATCCCTCTAACAGCAACGACAGCAACCGAACAACAACCTCTTCAATAGGTTCTCGGGGATTTCATATAGGAGAATGGATAATAGCATGAGTAGATACAAATTAAATGAGTCAATTAAGGTAGAGTGGTGGAGGAGACCGAGCCCACTCTACTTAATGGCACCTGTATCGTTGTAAGTACTCATGGTATGGCCTTGGAGACTCTGTCAGGTCGGTATTGACCTTGGATGTGTTCTTGAAGTCCTTCTGGCTGTTCGGAACTCTGCGGTGCCTTCTGGAATTAGTGATCTGAATGAAAAGGTCTGCAGGTCTCTCTATACCTCATAACTGTGGTCCTGATAGTCTTAAAGAAGCTTCGGTCAGTGTAAATAACTGTTAAGGGCTCGAGGAGGCATGGAGAATGCTGAAAGGTAGTCTTTCTAGAGAAAAGTACTCTAATGACATTAAACACAGATATAGCTTTGTTTCACGTGCTCTGGTCTTCACACTATACCTTATCCTTTGAACTTGGAGTTGGGCACTAATCACTTAATTAACAGGCCCAAATCCCCTACACTGCTTCTGCTATTTCACCTTCTCGCTGCTGTAACGGCCTCTCTGCATTGAATCGCAGCGAATGCGATTACTCTGGTCAACCTTGCACAGTAGAATAGATCAATTACAAAATCCGGGGAAGGACGGCAGAAGAATGATGTGGAGGTCGAAGGAGTGGTGGTGGAGTGGTGGAGAAACAATGGAAACAATAAGAGTGGCGGAGAAAACGATCATTAGAGTAAAGCCCAAAGGTTTAACCTTTGGCCAGGATACAAAGGGAGAGGGCTTAAAACACATGAAATATATTTGAAATGGTGGGACCCGGCCGTGGGTGGAGGGAGATTCGTTCTGAGTCGTTATATCTCAAGACGAGATCAATGGCGGAGGTTACAAGATGAATCTTTGGGAGGGTCTGGTGGGAGAAACACAGAGGAAGGCAGGATGCAATATGGGCCATCGATCTAGATCAGTGGACGTCTAGGATCAAATCAGTAGATCGTAATCAGGGGATCAGAGGTAGACACATTTTAGAACTTGCAATTGCAATTGGAGGGATGGGGAAATTAAGCGATGACCGTTGGATCTTGGAACGGATGGACGGCTGCGATTTGATAGGGGAATCACAATCGCATTGGGTGAAAAGTGGCAACGATTGGGAAAAGCGATTGCGATGTAGGCGAAGAGCACGATTGAGCGCTGGCCGTTGGATCCAGGGACCAGATCAATGGCCCCCATTCAATCGGAAGGAGACAGAGAGGGGTAACGGGGTGCGCAGTGATCAGTGCTGGGGCGTTGGAACAAATGACAGATCAACGATAGAGATATAGTCGGGGGATCACAATCGGAGGGAGTAGAAGGGGCGGCACAAAGAAACTTGCGATTGCGATTGGGTGGGGAGTGCGATTGGCACTCAGCCGTCAGATCTGGATAGCGGATCGACGGTGTAGAACACATCACGGGTCTTGTTATTAAAATCCAATCGCATCGAAACTTTCCAGCGTTGCAAAGGAAAACACCTGCCTCATGGCTCCGATTGTGATAAACGCTCGAGGCTTAAACGCTCGGTCCCAGGTGAGGGTCATGTGGGGAAGTGGTTAGGGGCTGGCGGAAAAGGGGCTAGGCCCTATTATAAGTTGGAAAGTGAGTTTTTTTCCCATTTTAATGAATTTCAAGATTGGGAATGGGTAACAATAGAGGGGATAAGGGTGAATTAGTCCGAACAAGGGGTATGGGTAGAATTTAAAGGGGATTTTGGGAGGATTTAGAGGGTCAATGGTGGGGGGGGGGGGGGAAAGAGAGGAGAGGAAGGGGATGAAACAAGGGTTTTGAAGGGATGATATAAGGGGAAAAAGAAGGCCTTTTTGGGCATTTCTTCACAATCAGGGAGGCCTTATAATGGGGATCAGTAGAGGGGATTTTATCAAAGGACAAAAGTCACAAGGAGGCTTCAAGGATGATGTGTTTTTAGAGGAAATGCATTCCTTGAAGGCTCAGAAACATTTTAGCCCTCTGTTTGCTTGTCAAAAAATTTATGGGGGGCTAACAGTGGCTCCACATGGGGATGGCATATTCTTGAAGGAGTCAAGAATTCAGAAGATAAATCTTTGGTGTAGGCCAGATGCCTGCTGCTTGGCACATACCTTTCTTTCTTGGATCAGCTACCACAAATCCTGAAGACATTATATCAGTAGTAAAATTCTCCCAAACAACTACATACCCTCACTATAGTCCTAACATTTTTCTTCTGGGTGCATTTGGACTTGTAGACCCTTTACATCATCAATTTTTACAAACAGGAAAATAAACCTATTTTACTTCTACCCTTATTACTCCATGAGACCAGATTAGACTGTTGGTCTCATAGCTTCTCTACCTGAACTAATGTCTACTAGGATTAAACTGTCTAGCAGACTTCTTCTCTACATTCTAAGATAGAAATTGAAAAACAATCAAGCCAGGATTAGACTGTCTGACTTGCTGGACTTTTGTAGAAATTAAAACAACTAACTACATTTCTCACAGGCTGAGCTTTATTTCAGACTTCCTACCTACCCTACCGTAACCTGGAAATCTCTGATGCTCTAGATGATACAATAATGACAGTGTAGCCAGTCAAGTAGTAAAAAAAAGGGATATGAGCACTGTCTGCCTGTCAGAGATAACCACAGGGTGCTCTGCATGTGGTTCTTCAAAACTGCAGTCACCATCAGTAGTGACCACCCCTGAAAAATCTGGCCCTGGCGAAGGATCGATGCTGGAGAGTTTGAACTGATCAGGGCCTCCATGTACTCTGCCACAGGATCAATGAATAGATGATGTACACTTTCTTCTTTTAGGCCTTCCATGACTGGTAGGCTGTCTATGTCCTGGGTAGCTTCGATTAGTGCATCTTCCACTGCATCTTCAGTGTGGCTCTTGAGAATTGGATCATATTCTTCTTGTAATTCGAAAAGCAGCAGAATTTATTCATTTTTAGGGGGCGGGAGACTTTCCAAAAATGCTTTGGGGTCTCTGAACTGATATGGTCTTTCCTGTGAGTTCAAAAGTTTGATCTCAGCTTCATATCTCTCAACCACCAAATCTAGAAATATTTTCTTAAGCACAGGTTGAGAATCGAGTATTGAGCTGAGAAGGAAAATATTTGGAAGGTCGTCCCATTCAATTTCTACCAATACACTTGCTACTCCATACTGAAACTCTGCTATGAGGCTTGGATACATTTCTGCAAATTTTTTAGAGTCTTCCATTAGTGAAGTGACTGGATCTTTGGCATGGATGAATTTGTACTGAAGGCTGGTCTCCCAGTGGAGTCTCTTAATCATTTAGGAACTGTGGAGTTGCCAGGTGGATGATTCAAAATTTACTGTCCACCATAGTGATTTACCAAATCAAAGCTTTTGGTCCGTCCCTAGCGGAGTCGCCATTATGTTGGGGTTCCTATGTTTTTGTAGATTTGGCAATACCAAAAGATAAGACAACATCAAACCACTTTGGGGCCCTAGGATCTAGCCCTCCTGGACCCAGAGAGGGTTCTCTCCAAACAGAACAAAGAATGATGTATATTTGAAGCTCAAAATGAGATTTTAGGCTAGTTATGAAGCACAAAGGGGGGTTTTTAAATGATTTTGGTTGGTGAGTTGCTGGGTTGGTCATGAGATCTTAGACTGGGAAAGTAATAGGAGAAAGGGAAAAAAACAGTTGGATGTTTCAGCAAATAAGATAGGTCAATAAAGTGCCATCCATTGGGCTATGGAGTTATGAAAGGGAATTACTTGCAACAACTAGTCAAAGCTTTCAGAGGGAAAGTTATTTAATACTAAAGGATCTTTTAGATTAGATGGTGGGATGGAACATTAAGGATTGAAAGTGAAAGAAGGAAAGCAACCTAATTTCTGTCTATAGATCAGGTCAGAGGTCATTTAACTCCAGGCCTGCCTGGACATACTCAGAGGAAACTCTCAAAGGAGGGACAAAGGGGAAACTTATAGATTGGACCAGAGGCCTTTTAACTCCAGGTTAGCTTTAGCATGCTCCAAGGGAAAACAGAGATAAGTTCAACAAGCGATCTTATAAAGGCCAGCTGGTAGCACAAGGATCCTAGTGGATAGGGCTAACTCTAATCCCCAGTGTTCCCAAATCTTCCAGCTTAAACCCAACAAGAACATCTAATAAAAAATTCATTTAATTCATACATCAGCTAGCAGGCAATGACATCCACTACACTGGTTAAATTAACTGAAATCAACCCTTAGATAACAAATTTAGCAGAAAACATTGAAGGCAAGGAGAGCAGAGACATAGGGTACCTAACAAGGGTAAATCCTATACCATATTTCTGATGCAAGCCCATAAGAACAATGAATAGCATGGAAATGTAATAAACAGTGTTAAAAAAACATCACCAATAGTAATAGACCAGGATCCTGTGAAATGTGCTTGATTAATTGATGCAAAACTAGTCACATATGCTGAGCTCAATGGGTGATTACAATCCAAACTTTCTCCTCCCAGCCTACTACAGACAACTACTCTGCTAGTCCCTCCCAAGACTGTTCTAATAGTCAAAATGAATCCCTCTAACAGCAACGGTAGCAGCCGAACAACAACCTCTTCAATAGGTTCTCGGGGATTTCATATAGGAGAATGGATAATAGCAGGAGTAGATACAAATTAAATGAGTCAATTAAGGTAGAGTGGTGGAGGATCCTGAGCCCACTCTGCTTAATGCCACCTACATCGCTGTAAGTACTCATGGTATGGCCTAGGAGACTCTGTCAGGTCGGTATTGACCTCAGATGTGTTCTTGAAGTCCTTCTAGCTGTTCGGAACTCTGCGCTGCCTTCTGGAATTAGTGATCTAGATCAAAAGGTCTGCAGGTCTCTCTATACCTCATAACTGTTGTCCTGACAGTCTTAAAGAAGCTTATGTCAGTGTAATTAACTGTTAAGGGCTCGAGGAGGCATGGAGAATGATGAAAGGTAGTCTTTCTGGAGAAAAGTACTCTGCTGACATTAAACACAGATATAGCTTTGTTTCACGTGCTCTGGTCTTCACAGTGTACCTTATCCTTTGAACTCGGTGTTAGGCGCTAATCACTTAATTAATATGCCCAAGTCCCCTACACCGCTTCTGTTGTTTCACCTTCTCGCTACTGTAACAACCTCTTTGCACTAAATCAAAGCAAATGTGACTACTCTGGTCGACCCTGCATAGTAGAATAGATCAATTATAAAATCTGGGGAAGGACGGCGGAAGAATGTTGTGGAGGCCAGAGGAGTGGTGGCGGAGCGGTGGAGAAACAGTGGAAACAATAAGAGTGGCAGAGAAAATGATCATTAGCGTAAAGCCCAAAGGTTTAGCCTTTGGCCGAGATACAAAGGGAGAGGGATTAAAACACATGAAATATATTTGAAATGGTGGGACCCGACTGTGGGCAGAGGGCGATTCGTTCTGAGCCGTTAGATCTCAGGAGGAGATCAACGATGGAGGTTACAAGATGAATCTTTGGGAGGATCCGGTGGGAGAAACACAGAGGAAGCCGGGATGCAATATGGGCCATCGATCTAGATCAGTGGACAGCCAAGATTAGATCGGCATATCGTAATCGGGGGATCGGAGGTAGACACATTTTAGAACTTGCGATTGTGATTGGAGGGATGGGGCAGTTAAGCGATGATCGTTGGATCTTGGCACAGATGGATGACTACGATTTGATCAAGGAATCGCAATCACACCAAGAGGAAAGTGGAAGCGATTGGGAAAATCGATTGCGATGGAGGTGGGGAGTGCGATTGAGCACTGGTCGTTGGATCCAGGGCCCAGATCATTGACCCACATTCAATCGGAGGGAGACGAAGAGGGGAAACGGGGCACGCAGCGATTAGCGCTGGGCCATTCGATCAAGTGATGGATCAATGGTAGAGATGTAGTCGGGGGATCGCAATTGGAGGGAGCGGAAGGGGCGGCACAAAGAAACTTGCGATTGCGATTGGCACTCAGCCGTCGAATCTGGATAGCGGTTCGACGGTTTAGAACACATCGCGGGTATTGTTATTAAAATCCAATCGCATCGAAACTTTCCAGCGTTGCAAAGGAAAACGCACGCCCGACGGCTCCGATTGCGATAAGCACCTGGGGCTTAAACGCTCGGTCCCAGGTGCGGGTCACATGGGGAAGTGGTTAGGGGCTGGTGGAAAAGGGGCTAGGCCCAATTATAAGTTGGAAAGTGGGGTTTTTCCCATTTTAATGAATTTCAAGATTGGGAATGGGTAACGATAGAGGTGATAAGGGTGAATTAGTCCGAACAAGGGGTATGGGTAGAATTTAAAGGGGATTTTGGGAGGATTTAGAGGGTCAATGGGGGGGGGGGGAAGAGAGGAGAGGAAGGGGATGAAATAGGGGTTTGGAAGGGATGATATAAGGGGAAAAAGGAGGTCTTTTTTGGCATTTCTTCACAAGCAGGGAGGCTTTATAATGGGGATCTGCAGAGGGGATTTTATCAAAGGACAAAAGGTGCAAGGAGGCTTCAAGGATGATGTGTTTTCAGAGGAAATGCATTCCTTGAAGGCTCAGAAACATTTTAGCACCCTGTTTGCTTGTCAAAAAAATTATGGGGGGCTAACAGTGGCTCCACATGGGTGTGGCTTCTTCTTTAAGGAGTCAAGAATTCAGAAGATAAATCTTTGGTGTAGGCCAGATGCCTGATTCTTGGCACATCCTTTTCTTTCTTGGATCTGTCACCACAAATCCTAAAGACATTATATCAGCAGTAAAATTCTGCCAAACAACTACCTACCCACACTATAGTCCTAACATTTTTCTTCTAGGTGCATTTGGACTTGCAGACCCTTTACATCATCAATTTTTACAAATAGGAAAATAAACCTATTCTACTTCTACCCTTATTACTCCATGAGACCATATTAGATTGTTGGTCTCATAGCTTCTCTACCTGAACTAATGCCTGCTAGGATTAAACTGTCTAGCAGACTTCTTCTCTACATTCTGAGACAGAAATTGAAAAACAGTCAAGCTAGGATTAGACTGTCTGAATTGCCGGAATTTTGTAGAAATTAAAACAACTAACTACATTGCTCACAGGCTGTGCTTTATTTCAGTCTTCCTACCTACCCTACCCTAACCTGGAAATCTCCGATGCTCTAGATGATACAATAATGCAAGTGCATCCAGTCAAGTAGTAACAAAAAAGGATATGAGCACCGAATTCCTGTCAAAGATAACCACAGGGTGCTCTGCATGTGGTTCTTAAAAACTACGGTCACCATCAGTGGTGATCACCCCTGAAAAATCTGGCCCTGGCGAAGGATCAGTGCTGGAGAGTTTGAACTGATCAAGGCCTCCATGTACTCTTCCAGAGAATCAATGAATAGATGATGTACACTTTCTTATTTTAGGCCTTCCATGACTGGTAGGCTATTTGTGTCCTAGGAAGCTTCGATTAGTGCATCTTCCACTGCATTGTCAGTGTGGCTCTTGAGAACTAGATCATATTCTTCTTGTACTTCGAAAATCAGTGGAATTTCTTCATTTTTAGGGGGCGGGAGACTTTCCAAAAATGCTCTGGGGTCTCTGAACTGATATGGTCTTTCCTGTGAGTTCAAAAGTTCAATATCAGCTTCATATCTCTCAACCACCAAATCTAGAAACATTTTCTTAAGCACAGGTTGAGAATCGAGTATTGAGCTGAGAAGGACAATCTTTGGAAGGTCCTCCAATTCAATTTCTACCAGTACACTTGCTACTCCATACTGAAACTCTGCTTTGAGGCTTGGATACATTTCTGCAAATTGTTTAGATTCTTCCATTAGTGAAGTGAATGGATCTTTGGCATGGATGACTTTGTACTGAAGGCTGGTTTCCCAGTGGAGTCTCTTAATCATTTAGGAACTGTGGAGTCGCCAGGTGGATGATTCAAAATTTTACCGTCCACCACAGTGATTTACCAAATCAAAGCTTTTGCTCTGTCCCCAGCGGAGTCGCCATTATGTTTGGGTTCCTATGTTTTGGTAGATTTGGAAATACCAAAAGATAAGACAACATCGAACCACTTTGGGGCCCTAGGATCTAGCCATCCTAGACCCAGAGAGGGATCTCTCCAAATAGAGAAAAGAATGATGTATCTTTGAAGCTCAAAATGAGATGTTAGGCTAGTTATGAAGCACAAAGGGGGGTTTTAAAATGATTTTGGTTGGTGAGTTGCTGGGTTGGTCATGAGATCTTAGACTGGGAAAGTAATAGGAGAAAGGAAACAAAACAGCTAGATGTTTCAGAAAAGAAGATAGGTCAAGAAAGTGCCATCCATTGGGCTATGGAGTCATGAAAGGGAATTACTTGCAAGAAATAGTAAAACCTTTCAGAGGGCAAGTTATCTAATACTAAAGGATCTTTTAGATTAGATGGTGGGATGGAACATTAAGGATTGAAAGTGAAAGAAGGAAAGCAACCTAATTTCTGTCTATAGATCAGGTCAGAGGTCATTTAACTCCAGGCCTTCTTGGACATACTCATAGGCAACTCTCAAAGGAGGGACAAAGGGGAAACTTATAGATCGGACCAGAGGTCTTTTAACTCCAGGTCAAATTTAGCATGCTCCAAGGGAAAACAAAGATAAGTTTAAAAAGAGATCTTAGAAAGGCCAGCTGGTCGCACAAGGATCCTAGTGGACAGGGATAACTCTAATCCCCAGTGTTCCCAAATCTTCCATCTTAAACCCAACAAGAACATCTACGAACGGATTCATTTAATTCATACATCAGCTAGCAGGCAATGACATCCACTACACTGGTTAAATTAACTGAAATCAACCCTTAGATAACAAATTTAGCAGAAAAAATTGAAGGCAAGGAGAGTAGATACATAGGGTACCTAACAAGGGTAAATCCTATGCCATATTTCTGATGCAAGCCTAGAAAAATAATGAGCAACATTGAAATGTAATAAACAGTGTTAAAAAACATCACCAATAGTAATAGACTAGGATCCTGTGAAATGTGCTTGATTAATTGATGCAAAACCAGTCACATACGCTGAGCTCAATGGGTGATTACAATCCAAAATTTCTCCTCCCAGCCTACTACAGACAACTACTCTGCTAGTCCCTCCCAAGACTGTTCTAATAGTCAAAATGAATCCCTCTAACAGCAATGGCAATAGCAGAACAACATCCTCTTAAATAGGTTCTCGGGGATTTAATATAGGAGAATGGATAATAGCAGGAGTAGATACAAATTAAATGAGTTAATTAAGGTAGAGTGGTGGAGGAACCTGAGCCCACTCTGATTAATGGCACCTGCATCATTGTAAGTACTCATGGTATGGCTTGGGAGACTTTGTCAGGTCGGTATTGACCTCAGATGTGTTCTTGAAGTCCTTCTGGTTGTTCAGAACTCTGTGTTGCCTTCTGGAATTAGTGATCTGGATGAAAAGGTCTGCAGGTCTCTCTATACCTCATAACTGTGTTCCTAACAGTCTTAAAGAAGCTTCTGTCAGTGTAATTAACTGTTAAGGGCTCGAGGAGGCATGGAGAATGCTGAAAGGCAGTCTTTCTGGAGAAAAGTACTCTGTTGACATTAAACACAGATATAGCTTTGTTTCATGTGCTCTGGTCTTCACACTATACCTTATCCTTTGAACTCGAAGTTAGGTGCTAATCACTTAATTAACAGCCCCAAATCCCCTACACCGCTTCTGCTGTTTCACCTTCTCGCTGCTATAACAGCCCATCTGCACTGAATTGTAGCGAATACGATTACTCTGGTCGACCCTGCACAGTAGAATAGATCAATTATGAAATCCGAGGAAGGACGGCGGAAGAATGCTGTGGAGGCTGGAGGAGTGGTGGCGTAGTGGTGGAGAAACAGTGGAAACAATAAGAGTGGCGGAGAAAATGATCATTAGCATAAAGCCCAAAGGTTTAGCCTTTGGCCAGGATACAAAGGGAGAGGGCTTAAAACACATGTAATATATTTGAAATGGTGGGACCCGACCATTAGATCTCAGGAGGAGATCACCAGCGGAGGTTATAAGATGAATCTTTGGGAGGGTTCGGTGGGAGAAACACAAAGGAAGGCGGGATGCAATATGGGCCATCGATCTAGATCAGTGGACGGCCAGGATCAGATCGCCAGATCGTAATCGGGGGATCAGAGGTAGACACATTTTAGAACTTGCGATTGCGATTGGAGGGATGGGGCGATTAAGTGATGACCGTTGGATCTTGGAACGAATGGACGGCTACGATTTAATCGGGGAATCGTAATCGCACCGGGCGAAAAGTGGCTGCGATTGGGAAAAGAAATTGCAATGGAGGCGGGGAGCGTGATTGAGCATTGGCCGTTGGATCCAAGGACCAGATTAGCGGCCCACATTCAATCGGAGGGAGATGGAGAGGGGTGACGGGGCACACAGCAATCAGCGCTGGGCTATTGGATCAAATGACGGATCAACGACGGAGATGTAGTCGGGGGATTGCAATCGGAGGGAGCGGAAGGGGCGGCACAAAGAAACTTGCGATTGCGATTGGGTGGGGAGTGTGATTGGCGCTCAGTCGTCAGATCTGGATAGCATATCGATGGTGTAGAACACATCGCGGGTCTTGTTATTAAAATCCAATCACATCGGAACTTTCCAATGTTGCAAAGGAAAACGCCCACCCGACGGCTCCGATTGCGATAAGCACCCGGGGCTTAAACGCTCGGTCCCAGGTGTGGGTCACGTGGAGAAGTGGTTAGGGGCTGGAGGAAAAGGGGCTAGGCCCTATTATAAGTTGGAAAGTGGGTTTTTTTCCCATTTTAATGAATTTCAAGATTGGGAATGGGTAACGATAGAGGGGATAAGGGTGAATTAGTTCGAACAAGGGGTATGGGTAGAATTTAAAGGGGATTTTGGGAGGATTTAGAGGGTCAATGGCGGGGGGATAAAGAGAGGAGAGGAAGGGGATGAAACAGGGGTTTGGAAGGGATGATATAAGGGGAAAAAGGAGGCCTTTTTGGGCATTTTATCAAAGGAAAAAAGGTGCAAGGGGGCTTCAAGGATGATGTGTTTTCAGAGGAAATGCATTCCTTGAAGGCTCAGAAACATTTTAGCCCCCTGTTTTCTTGTCAAAAAATTTATGGGGGGCTAACAAGACTCATACTCTTTCAAGAACTCACTAAGGGTTTCCCTCCTAGCTATTAGCCACCTATAAAAATTTGTTATACCAAAAGGTGGCTAAATCATTTTTTGAGCCTTCAAGGAAAAAATTTTATTACAAAAAGTGTTTGCTCTTGAATACTTTTGAAGGCCTCATGCCTCTATCCTAAATCTTCCTTACTATGCCTATTATACCCCATAAATTTTGCTGATTTCCAAAAGAGGATATTGCTGCAAGCACCATTTTCCCCCTTCCTTCCACCTCCAAGACTAACCTCATTTTTATCCCTCCATTTCCCATGAAAATCCCTCATTTTCATGCTTTTCCCCTTTCCCTTCATCAAAACCCCTTTGATAAGGTTTAAGACTCCTTCTTGCCTTATCAAAACCCTCAAATTCCTTTGAAAATCATTGAAAAATCTATAAAAATCACATTTTTTATATATTATAGACTTAAGCCCCCTTGGGCTAAGTCTTTAACACTTCCCCTACATGCATCTTGGTGCTAGAACCGAGTGCCAACCTTCCAAGCGCTTATCGCATCGCCCGATCACGATTAACCCTTCCTCCACAAACCCCGGTCATATGATTTTCCATATAACCCACGGCCCCATAGTCGGGCGCCCATCCGTTTCGAATAAATATTTCCGCCCAAAGTATAAACCTTTGTTTATATTAATTTGTCGGTTTTATTATATAATAAATTTTCTGCCGGTGTAAAGGTCCTAATCGCTCTCCACCGTTGATCTGACCCGCAGATCGATGGCATGCAATCCATTACCCCGGTGGTCCCTGCCAACCACTCACTATTGCAAAAACTAGGTAGAATCCATCGCACCGCTCTCAAGCGGAAGGTGATTTTTTCTCGATCAGAAGCGATTCCATTCACCGCCCGATGCGTGGCCTTGAGCACTATTCAAAAACCACTGCTCATCGTGCATTAAAGTTTGGACATGGACCCGACGCGATATTGACATCCTCCGTTCGATCTAAGGCTGCTCATCGGATGATGATCGCTCTCCGAAGATTCCTGTGCGATAAATCAGGGTACGACATGGTATTAAAAGCACCTTTGCTGTCGATCTGATCTGTAGATCGACAGCCCAAAATTCATCGCCCTGATTCCTCGTCTAGTCAGCACTTCCGGACCCGGGGGTTTTATTTATCTTGATTTTATTAAAGGTTTGATGTCTGGGCATGTTTCTAAGGTTTATTGGTGCCTGTTCTCTATCATTGATTGCGTGGGCCAATCTCATCCGACGGCCCATGATAGTCCCGAACCCCGAACATGATTTTTGATCATTTTTCCACTGAAACAAAGGTTTTAAACCTTTTTTCCCATTTTTATTTTATTTTTCTAAATAACGTGACCCCTTCACATTATTTATTCACCTTCGCTCCTGACCATCGATCTCTACGCGATCGACGACCCTGATTTAAATTTTCTTCTGCCTTCCCTTTGACTCCTCCTAAATAAGTCTCGACCATTGGATGATGCCATCCAATGCCCATGCTCTCTCCATGTGCCTTCTGAACCAGTTAACCTATACATGCAGGATTTCCTAATATTATTTGTATTTTGCATGGTTCAAATGATTTTTCGCTATGTCTGGAGAAAATTTAGAGGCAAAGGGTGACAATCCTCCCGCCTTCGATTCATCAAAGAAAATCATTCGCAGGGTTTAAAATTCACGTTTCATCGGTGTTTCATGAGGCATTGATGCCATATCACCCTTGCACATCCCTGCACACCAATAAACACAGCAAGTCAATCACAAATCAAAGAATATCAGTGTCAAGAGACAAAAACGCACCAGCACAGAAGATTGAAGACAAATTTGTGGGAATTTCGGCTAAAATGAATTATCAAAAGCCTAATCCTCCCGGCTAAAACACAGTTTAAAGAAAATCATGAGTGTTTTATCAGACAAAAAGCCTATGCTACCACATCAGGGGCTAATTGAATCCACTAGCTACCACAGAGCCACCTACAGCCTCAAATCAATCAAAATAAGGCCGAAGTTATTACCAGACCAAGAGATATTTTGCATCAATACAGTAAACAGTTAATTCAACCAAAGGAAATTATTGTAAACTGTCAGCAGAAGTTATTGCAAGGATAACGAGGAGCCTTGAAGTCAACAAATTCTTTCCAGCAAGCCTAAGAGTTAATGTAAACCAAATAATATAGGGGAAATACCAAAAATGTTCTCTATTAAGCCCATCAAAGGCCGAGAGACAGTGCACTATATTAATTGAACTTAGAAGATACTTTATCTCATTCCACCTCCTCATTTTTTCTATAAATACTACTGGAGAAGATGAGAAAGTGTTCGTTGGCTGATCACTAGTTGTAATATTGAAACTCTTTGAAATAATACATAGTCTGTTCAAATTGAAGAACAAATTGAAATCTTGGAAGCCTTGATGATGTTGTTGCATGCTTGTTCCTACGAAGTCTCTATCATTGGATCCATGAGCTTGGATGTTGGTGAAGTATTCTGAACTTTTTAATGTTTTCTCCTGTTTTCATTTTGTTCCATAATTTCTTACTACAGTAGGTTGAAATTTTTAGGCTAAGAAATGACTCCTAGAAGCACCTTAGACCTATTCATCCTTCACTGTTTCATGTTTTCTTCTGCTAAGGTATTTTAAAGTCTTTAATCTATCTCTTTAGTCCTCATGCTCTTTTATTTCCTTAATAGTTAGAACAATTGGTTTCAGCATGATTTATGGTTCTCCCTGCTTGTCTGCTGCCACTTAAAAGGCAGTTATTGAAGTCTCCCTTTGTAGTATTTCTGTTTACAGTAAGCCAAGGAGGTTTGTTTTGATCTTGCCCTTTGTCCTTACTTAAACAGTTGTCTTAAAGGTCTTTATAGTTGTGATCATAGATTTTCTAGGTGTTCCCTCTTCTATGACTGCAATTATCAATGAATCTTTTATGTTTTCTAAGTCATTTGAAATAAAATATTTGAGGAAATAGGGTGTTCCCCGAATCTTAGATTTCATTTCAAAAGTTGTTTTGAAATCATTATTTGCTTAATGGTGTGATTTGTATAATTTATGGTTAGCCCTGTCTACCAAATAGCCCTTTATTGTTCAAGTTGTGCTTTCAAATTCCCTTTGTTTTAGAATTAAAATTCTCTTTCCAATTCATTGATGTCCATCTCATTCAAAAAACCAAAGGATCTTGTGGCCAAGTTAGATTTTCCCTCTGATATCCCATATCCATTTATGAGTATGTTATGACCTCTTCTTGACTCCATTTCCCAATGAACTACATGTTTCTCCATTCTGTATATCTTTCCTAGACCTTTCATGTTCTACTGTATCAATTCAACCAAACAAATAAACAAACACCTGCACTTAATAAATAGTATAAAACCAATACTCAAATCAGACAAGATAAACCTTTGCAAAAAAATATTTGAGATATCCCTCTCTGAGAACAGGAGGACTAGATCCTGGAACTCTAAAGATTGGTTATGATGTTGCCTTGTCTTTTGATTTTCCAAACTATCAAAACATGGGACACCAACATAATGGCGATCACGGTGGGACACTTCTGAGTTAGTGAAAATCTAAGTACCCCTTAGGACTCCATAAATCTCTTATTTTCAAAGACTATACAATGATTATCAGCCACCGCATCACCACCAACATAATGGCGATCACGGTGGGACCCTGAGTAAAATATTCAAAATTAAACAATAATTGTCTAGTATAACATAAGTAACCTTTTTCAAGCACTACCCAGCATAATGGTAATCATGATAGGACTTTTTGAATCAGTGACAAACTAATTAACCCTTAGGATTCTCATCAAACCTTATCAAACCTTGAAGGAATCAGTTACCAAGCCATAAGAGTGAACTATGTATGATTAAACACCTTAACTAAGTGTTAAATCAGATTTAGGACACTCTCTTAACCTGTAAGACCGAAATAACTCAGAAA
Organism: Pinus albicaulis; assembly: GCA_034641835.2. Classification (NCBI taxonomy): domain Eukaryota; kingdom Viridiplantae; phylum Streptophyta; class Pinopsida; order Pinales; family Pinaceae; genus Pinus; species Pinus albicaulis. The sequence goes on along the minus strand of CM076574.1, from coordinate 925,851,129 downwards.
AACCCAAAACATTTCACTTTGGCTTCATAATAAACATGGTGGTGGGACCATCCAATTTTTACCTTCATATAAGCTAAATAGTTTCCACCTGGAAACTCCACTAGCCCCAGTAGCCCTATTACTCATCTAGGTTACCAGATCTCTTTAGGACTGTGTTAAACAACCTGGAATAATTTTAGAAGCCTAGTCCCATACTAGATAAGACATTCTGAGAGGTATAAATTCCCAAAAACAATCCCTAAAAACCTCAACCTCTCTCATTTTTGAAAAATAGTCTGGCTTCACATAGGATCAACACTAGATCCCATCCAGACCCAAATCCTACTTTAATCGTTGACAATCCAGAAAGAATTATGTGGCAGACTTCTAACTCTGGAAAATCAGCTGCTAATAGGAGCCTCTTAAGAACAAATTCTATCCCTGAAAATCTTTTTGTCTTAGAGGAGTCACACTTTGATTTACATCATACAAACAACATCTTCAGAACTAGATCTCAAGGTTATTTAAACCAAACTGTTCTTCACATTGCAGATTTGCAACAAAGCTTCAGTAGAGAAGCCTCACCTTCCACTCCTCCTGACTCCCAGCTTCTTCATTACTTTAGCCTTTTCCATAATAAGTCTGCTCAAAATCAGTTTGGTGGCCCAAGTATTTCTTCCACTCCAATCCATACTACCATTGTGAAAAACACACCTGTTCATCCCACTTTCACTTTTGTAAATCCACCTCTTGTAAATCCACCCTTATTTCCAGCCATGGCAACATGGTATGCCCCATTAGTGTTACCACAACTTCTACTTCCCTTACCAAATGATTACCAATCCAAAATCCCTCATTTCACTAGAAAAGAGTCTACAACAACTGAACAACATGTAGATAGTATTGAAGATGCTTTTGATTACATGGAGATAGAAGAAGAAACGGTGAAGATGAGAATATTCGCCCAAATTTTAGGAGGAGATGTAAAGAAATGGTTTAAAAACTTACCTTCTAACAACATAAATGATCTCCCTGCCTTGCATCAAACCTTCATAAATACTAGCAGAATATAGCAGCCTTAAGAGAAATCAAGGAGAGAGTGTTCATGACTACTCCACAGGGTTCAATAGCATTTACAATGCTCTTCCACCTCATATGAAACCTCCTCAAAGCATGGCCTTAGTAAGATATCCCAAAGGCCTTGATGCTGACATGATGTATCAGTTAAGGGAGAGGGATTACTTAACCTTAGAAGACATGCAGAAAGGAGTTGTGAGCGTAGAAGCAAACATAATTGAGAAAAGAAATAGGTTGAGATTAGAGAAAAGGGTAACTTATAAAGATGACCTACTACCCTCAGCCTCAACTTCTGACACAAAAATTGACAACCTAGTGAAGGTGATGGAGAGGATGCTTGAAAAGATCAATTTGAATGAGAGAGTGCCACCAAGAGAACCTCAAAATAACCAAAATAGAAATAGAAATCAGAATTATAGAAGAGAAAACAATCAAGATAAGCAAAAAGAAAGTGACCAACGTATTAGACCTCCCTTCCAACAGAACTATGTAGATCAATATGAGGAAGATAGGGAGTTGGAAATATTGGGAGAATCTCATGTAAAATTGATTGGATTAGACAGTGGGGATGATGTTTTCCTCACTGAAGAAGAACAAGGTTTATTTTCTGATCAAGATACAAACACATATGAAGATTCTGATGACTATAGATTGGGGTTTTAAAATGCAATCATGGAGGTGCATAAACAATACGATCTTAGGAGCAAAGGGAATGTAGACAACTTAAAGGATATGAACATTAATACTGCTGTCAAGAAAAACATAGAAACTCAGCCCAAAAAGACAGCATAAAAAACCAACATTTTGACCAAGAAACCAGACATAAACAAAGAAAAAATTGTCTAGAAATATGTTGAACAGAGTGCCCCTAGCACTTCAGCTAGTGGTCCTAATAAAACTGTCCCAATTACCATTCCAAACAAGGTTCAGCACATCAAAAGTGCTGAAAAGAATTCAATTGAAAAGCCATATGTAAATATGAACAAGTCAATTGTTCCTTTTAGTCTTGAGGGAGAGATTTCTAAGATAAAAATTACCATTCCCCTAGCTGAACTAGTAACCCAAGAGGTGTACAAAAACCAAGTTTTGAAAGCTTTGAACTTAGGAAGTGATACTGACACCTTAAACTTGATAGATGACAAACCTGAGTTGTTGTTTGGTCTAGAAGTTGAAGGAAAATACCAAGAAGGGGTTGTCCCTCCCTTCTATGTTAGCTTGAACATACATGAGAATATTTTACACAATGCAATGTTAGACTCAGGAGCTTCACACAATCTAATGCCCGAGGTAGTGATGGAAAGCTTAGGCTTAGAAATTACTAAACCATACAAATATCTGTATTCCTTTGACTCAAGAAGAGTCAAATGTTTTGGTTTAATCAAAGATTTGTGTGTTAAATTAGCCCAAATCCCTGCTAAGAGTTTAGTCATGGACATAGTTGTAGCTGACATCCCCCCTAAGTATGGCATGCTCTTATCAAGATCTTAGGGAGCCAAACTTCAGGGAAGCCTTCAAATGGACATGTCTTATACCACCATCCCTGTTTTTAACCAAAACAGAAGACTATACAGGGAATCTCACATGAAGTACATGGTCAACAACATAGAAAAACCAAACAACTCTCCAATCTATTATATTCAATCGAGTTTAGATTCCTTTATCTTATGTAATGAAGATGAAATCACTCAACAAGATAAGGAAAACATCGACCCAATCAGTTCACCACAACAATCAAATCTTCCCTCGTATCAAATGAAAAACATTGAAAATCAACAACAACGAGAGAATGAAGATAAGGATGACATACTTTGGACAATAAAATTTGATGGATCTTGTAATAAAACAAGTGCAGGAGTAGGCGTGTGGATTCAAAATACAAATCATAGTTTTTCATATAAATTGGATTTCCCATGCACTAACAATATTGCTGAGTATGAAGCACTTCTCCTAGGCTTACAATTGCTTAAACAGTTAGAAGCCTAGAGGATATCAATCTTAGGAGATTCTAAACTTATCATAAGACAAATCAAAGGAGAATACTCAACTAGAAATCCAAGGCTTAGGGAATATCCCAACGCTGCCCTTGATCTATTGAAAACCTTTGAAAAGTATGAACTTATTTTCATCCCTAGAGCACTGAAAAATCCAGCAAATGAACTCGCTTTCAACGCCAGCAATTGTCAAATACCTGATATTAACCAATAGCTTAGCATAAAGGTAAAACATAGGCCTGCTGTGCCTGATAATGAATATCACTGGAAAGTGTTTGATTCTGAAAAACACATAGATGATTTCTTAAAATCAGAAAATGATTTCAGCATACCAATATCAGAAACTAGCCATAAAGAAAATTGTTTGTATATTGAACAAATCCCAGAAGCTGAAATGACATATACTGCTGATATAAATCATGATGAGAATGCTTTTAAAGTAGAGGCAATTGACCACATATACCAAGAAGACCAGGAAGTTTTACAATGCAAAAATGATAAAATTCCAAGAGGTCTCACACCTTTAGAACATCTTTTTTATTTTAACGATGTAGCCAAAGAACCGAGAATGGAGCCTATGGAAACGAATGTAGAAGAACTTAACCTAGGTAGCCTAGCAGAACCCAAGATGATCAAACTATCTAGCACTCTCCCAGCTCACATAAAAATGCAGTACATAGAGCTATTCAAAGAGTTTAAAGATGTTTTTTCTTGGGGATACAAGGACCTAAAATTGTATGATACCAGCATCATCTAGCATAAAATCCCTTTGAAGGAAAATCAAAAGCCTTTAAACAAAAACTAAGGAGAATAAACCTTGTTTTATTACCTTTAGTTAGGGCAGAGATTGAAAATATGCATGCTGCTGGAATCATTATACCAATCAGATATTCAGAGTGGGTATCAAACTTGGTCTCTGTTAGAAAGAAAACAGGGGAAATCAGGCTCTATATTGACTTCAGAAATTTAAACAGAGCCTCTTTAAAAGACAAGTACCCCTTACCCGAGATGGACCATATACTTCAAAGGGTGGTTGGGTCAAAAAGGATATCCCTCTTAGATGGGTTCTCTGGTTACAACCAGGTGTTAGTGCTCCCAAGTGATCAAATCAAAACTACTTTTACCACATCTTCTGGCACCTTTATGTATGTCAAAAGGCCTTTCGGATTGATGAATGCGGGGGCCACCTTCCAAAGGGCCATGGACATATTATATTGGAAAAATGTTGTTGGAATTTTACTTAAATGTTTACTTGAAGATGATGCGGGAAAAATCATGCATGAGTTGCATGACAGAGAATGTGGAGGACACCTCTACTGGAAGGCCACAATGAATAAAATTCTTAGATCTGGTTACTATTGGCCTACCCTTTTCACAGACACTCAGAAGTTGGTCATGTCTTGCCATAAGTGTGAAATCTTTGATGGAAAAAGAAAACTCCTTCCCTTACCCTTACATCCCATCAGAGTTGAGGCACCTTTTCAATAATGGGGTTTAGACTTCATTGGGGAAATTCATCCATCCTCCTCAGCTCAACATAAGTGGATCCTCATATCCACTTACTTCTTTACCAAGTGGATAGAAGTTATACCTTCCAGAAATGCTAATGACTCTGTCATTATCAAGTTCCTTGAAAAAAATATACTATCCAGATTTGGTTGTCCCAGAAAAATCATAACAGATAATGCTGTTGCTTTTAAATCTAAAAATATGGTTGATTTCTGTTACAAATATCACATAACCTTGGGCCATTCCACTACTTACTATCCATAAGTAAATGGATTAGCTGAAATCTTCCAACAAGAGCCTCATCAATATCATTAAAAAGCTGTTGGAACAAAAGAAAAAATCATGGCACAGTAAACTGGTTTATGCCTTATGGGCTAATAGGTTAACTACAAAGAAATCAATAAATATGTCCCCCTATCAATTAGTTTATGGCATGGATGCAGTTTTTCCCACCTCATTGGGACTTCCAGTCATGAAGCTCCTTCAAGAAGTGCAGGTTGAAGAGAATGATATGCAGAGGAGAATAAATCAAACCATCCATTTACAACAGACCAGAGAGGAAGTCTATGAAAGAACACAGTTAGTCCAAGAAAATATGAAGATGCTATTTAATAAGAGAACTAAGGCAGACAATTTCCAAGTTGGAAATGTTGTTCTTACGTGGGATTCAAGGAGAGAAGAGAAGGGAAAACATGGAAAGTTTGAGAACTTTTGGAAAGGTCCATATATTATTCATGCTGAGAGGGGTCACAATACATTCTTCCTGAAAGAAATGAATGGAGAAGATCTATATGGAGGTCCTGTCAATGGCAGGATGCTCAAGCATTACTTCTGCCAAGAGTCTTGAGTTTCAAAGCATTCTATTTTTTCATTGTAAATAGCATAGTCTGAACATTGCATTCAAAGTTATGAAAATCAGAAATACAAAAACAGAGAAAGAAAGAAAAGAGGGAAGATTGTAAAAAACAATAAAGGTATGCCCCATACCAAAAAAGAGAAACAAATCTGAAAGTGTGCAAGCTTAAATGCCACTCCTGAAGAGCACACTTCTAGTTAGTCAAACAACTTAATCTTGGCTAATTAGCTTTAAATTTTCTGCTGATAGGATAGTGAATTCGATTTTCCAAACTGTTTAATCTTGTATTATCAGTAGATAGATTAGGATAGAAATTAAAGGTTCAAATATGCTCAAAATCCGAACCTAAATATTCCAAGAAAAGAGAACGAGTCAAATCTGTTTTAAGTCCGAAGTCACAAATATGTAAAACTGGTTCTAATTAGCTCAAAACTTGAGCCAGTGGATAGAAGAAAAACAACTCAAACAAATTCAAAAACAGATCTGTAAAAAAGGGTGAAGGAAATGCTTTGAAATTTCAGATCATAAACCTTCCTTTTTGTTTTAAATTTTGTGCAAAATAATGTCTATGTGCAGTTTGTTTTTATGCCATAGACCAACATCAAGTTAGATTGTTCAATCCTAACTTGATTTCTTTTTAAATTTCTGTTGTATAATTTAGAGAATAAAGTCTGTTGGACAGTTTAATCCCAACAAAAAGTACATTAGGTAGAGAATCATATGGGCTCAACTGTTTAATCTGAGTCCATGGAGAAATAAGAATTAGAAATAGATTAGATTTCCTGCTTTGAAAAGAATAAAATGTTGTGAAAGAGTTTTCCAATCCAAGTGCACTCTAAAGAAGAAAAAATGTTAGATCAGTAGGATTGGGTAGGTAGAAAGCTTGTTGATAAGAGATCCATTTTTTGCATGGCTTCTAATATGTTTCAAAGCATAAGAAGATCATCCATAACAAGAAAGGTAGCCCAATGGATGAGGCAACAGGTCAGCCTCCTAGAGAAGGGAAGCCTGAAATTCTTGATGCCTTCAAGATGGCACCATCCCCAAGTGGAGCCAATGTTAGCCACCTATAAAAGTTTTTTATACCAAAAGGTGGCTAAATCATTTTTTGAGCCTTCAAGGAACAAATTTTATTACAAAAAGTGTTGGCTCTTGAAGACTTTTGAAAGCCTCATTCCTTTGTCCTAAATCTTCCTTACTATGCCTATTAAACCCCAGAAATTTTGCTGATTTCCAAAAGAGGATACTGCTGCAAGCACCATTTTCCCCCTTCCTTCCACCTCCAAAACTAACCTCATTTTTATCCCTCCATTTCCCATGAAAATCCCTCATTTTCATGATTTTCCCCTTTCCCTTCATCAAAACCCCTTTGATAAGGTTTAAGACTCCTTCTTGCCTTATCGAAATCCTCAAATTCCTTTGAAAATCATTGAAAACTCTATAAAAATCACATTTTTTATATATTATAGACTTAAGCCCCCTTGGGCTAAGTCTTTAACCCTTCCCCTACATGGGTCTTGGTGCTAGAACCGAGTGCCAGCCTTCCAAGTGCTTATCGCATCACCCGATCACAATTAGCCCTTCCTCCACAAACCCCGGTCATATGATTTTCCATATAACCCACGGCCCCACAGTCGGGCACCTATCCGCTTCAAATAAATATTTCCTCCCAAAGTATAAACCTTTGTTTATATTAATTTGTTGGTTTTATTATATAATAAATTTTCTGTCGGTGTAAAGGTCCTAATCGCTCTCCACCGTCGATTTGACCCGAAGATCGATGGCATGCAATCCATCGCCGCAGTGGTCCCTGTCAACCACTCACTATTGCAAAAATCGAGCAGAATCCATCACATCGCTTTCAATTAGAGGGAGTTTTTTTCCTGATCGGCAGCGATTCCATTCACCGCCTGACACGTGGCCTTGAGCACTGTTCAAAAACTGCCTTTCATCGCATGTTAAAGTTCGGACATGGACCCGACGCGATATTGACGTCCTCCGTCCGATCTGAGGCCGCTCATCAGACGATGATCGCTCTCCAAAGATGCCTGTGTGATAACTCAGGGTACGACGCGGTATTAAAATCACCTCCACCGTCAATCTGATCTACAGATCGACGGCCCAAAATTCATCACCCTAATTTCTCGTCCAGTCAGCATTTCCAGACCCGGGGGTTTTATTCATCTGAAATTTATTAAAGGTTTGATGTCCGGGCATGTTTCTAAGGTTTATTGGCGCCTGTTCTCCGCCGTTGATCGCGTGGGCCGATCTCATCCGATGGCCCATGATCGTCCCGAACCCCGAACATGATTTTTGATCATTTTTCTGCCGAAACAAAGGTTTTAAACCTTTTTTCCCATTTTTATTTTATTTTTCTAAATAACATGACCCCTTCACGTTATTTATTCACCTTCGTTCTTGACCATCGATCTCTACGCAATGGACGAACCCGATTTAAATTTTCTTTCACATTCCCTTTGACTCCTCCTAAATCAATCTTAACCATTAGATGATGCCATCCAATGGCCATGCTCTCTCCACTCGCCTTCTGAAGCAGTTAACCTATAGATGTAGGATTTCCTAATATTATTTGTATTTTGCAGGGTTTAAATGACTTTTCGCTATGTCTGAAGAAAATTCAGAGGCAAAGGGTGATGATCCTCCCGCCTTAGATTCATCTAAGAAAATTATTCGCAGGGTTTAAAATTCACGTTTCATCGGTGTTTCATGAAGCATTGATGCCATATCACCCCTGCATAGCCCTGCACACCAATAAACATAGCAAGTCAATCACAAATAAAAAAATATCAGTGTCGAGAGACAAAAATGCACCAGCACAGAAGATTGAAGACAGATTTGTGGGAATTCCAGCTAAAATGAATTATCAAAATCTTAATCCTCCCGGCTAAAACACAGTTTAAAGAAAATCATGAGTGTTTTATCAGACAGAAAGCTTATGCTGCCACATCATGGGCTAATTGAATCCCCTAGCTACCACAGAGCCACCTACAACCTCAAATCAATCAAAAGAAGGCCGAAGTTATTACCAAACCGGGAGATATTTTGCATCAATACAGCTGAACAGTTAATTCAACCAAAGTAACTTATTGTAAACTGTCAGCAGAAGTTATTACAAGGATAACAAGGAGCCTTGAAGTCAACAAATTCTTTCTAGCAAGCCTAAGAGTTAATGTAAACCAATTAATACAGAGGAAGTACCAAAAATCTTCTCTATTAAGCCCCTCAATGGCCGAGAGATAGTGCACTATATTAATTGAACTTAGAAGATATTTTATCTCATTCCACCTCCTCATTTTCTCTATAAATACTACCGGAGAAGATGAGAAAGTGTTGGTTGGTTGATCACTAGTTGTAATATTGGAACTCTTTGAAATAATACATAGTCTATTGAAATTGAAGAACAAATTGAAGTCTTGTAAGCCTTGATGATGTTGGTGCATGCTTGTTCCTGAGAAGGCTCTATCATTGGATCCATGAGCTTGGTTGTTGGTGAAGTATTTTGAACTGTTTAATGTTTTCTCCTGTTTTCATTCTGTTCCATAATTTATTACTATAGTAGGTTGAAAGTTTTAGGCTAAGAAATGACTCCTGGAAGCACCTTAGACCTGTTCATCCTTCACTGTTTCATGTTTTCTTCTGCTGAGGTATTGTAGAGTCTTTAATCTATCTCTTTACTTCTCATGCTTGTTTATTTCCTTAATAGTTTGAACAATTGGTTTCAGCATGATTTATGGTTCTCCCTTCTTTTCTACTGCCACTTAAAAGGTTGTTATTGAAATCTCCCTTTGTAGTATTTCTGTTTACAGTAAGCCAAGGAGGTATGTTCTGATCTTGCCCTTTTTCCTTACTTAAACAGTTGTCTTAAAGGTCTTTATAGTTGTGATCATAGATGTGTAAGGTGTTCCCTCTTCTATGACTGAAATTATCAGTGAATATTTTATGTTTCTAAGTCATTTGAAATAAAATCTTTGAGGAAATAGGGTGTTCCCCAAACCTTAGATTTCATTTCAAAAGTTGTTTTGAAATCATTATTTTATTAAAGGTATGATTTATAGAATTTATGGTTAGCCCTGTCTACCAAATAGCCCTTTATTTTTCAAGTTGTGCTTTCAAATTCCCTTTGTTTGAGAATTAAACTTCTCTTTCCAAATCATTGATGTCCATCTCATTCCAAAAACCAAAGGATCCTATGGCCAAGTTAGATTTTCCCTCTGATATCCCATATCCATTGATGAGTATGTTATGACCTCTTGTTGACTCCATTGCCCAATGAACCAGATGTTTCTCCATTCTGTATATCTTTCCTAGACCTTTCATGTTCTGTTGTATCAATTCAACCAAACAAATAAACAAACACCTGCACTTAATAACTAGTCTAAAACCAATACTCAAAGCACACAAGATAAACCTTTGCAAATAAACATTTGAGAGATCCCTCTCTGAGAACAAGAGGACTAGATCCTGGAACTCTAAAGATTAGTTCTGATGTTGCCTTGTCTTTTGATTTGCCAAACTATCAAAACATGGGACACCAACACTAGCAACCTCTTCTTCTCTTTCCATCTCTCTTTTGGCAATCCTAGGCATGTGACTGCGCTGAGTATTAGGATGTGTAGCTGCATACTCACACTCCTCAAATCTACAGTTTTCTTTAGAATCAAACCCTCCAGGATATTCTCCATGCATATTCCTCCTGATATCCTTGAAATCTTCATGAATGATATGTACAGATTTAGGAAGAAGATTGGTAAGCTTATCCCCTTTTTCTTCTCCAAAATATGGAGTCTTTTTCCTACTTATTTCTTTGTCTCCTTGATGAGAATAAGAAGTGCAGGGTTTTTCCTCTTTCTTATACTTATCATCCTTGAGCAGGTTCTTTATGGATTTGAAATATGATGAGATAAAACTCATCTTCTTCAATCTTCTGATCTTCTTGGGCTTAGACTCACAAGCTGAGCTAAGAAAGTAGCTCTGATACCACTATAATATTCCAAATTCGGAACAGCTAGCAAGTCATGACTGGAAAACACATTTTCCAGTAATGGCTGCTAAAGGAATTGAAACCAAGACCTGGATCCCTTAGATAAATGCATCTAAGACCTGAATCCAATAGGATTCTCCAAATAAATCCTTCTAGATTGGTTAAATAGATCTCCCACTACTAGATGTCCTCAGAAGGTGTCCGATGAGGGACTGCAAGAAATGTAAGCACATATATTGGAATTAAAATGTTATTCTTATAACCCAGAACACATGAAGATGCAAATATCTGATCAATGTATCATATAGTAGCAAGAGAGTGCAATGCTTTGAGGAATCACTCACTCAAGCTAGGCAATGAAAGCCTCAATAAGACATGTACACCAAATGTGTCAAAACACTGCTACATCAATATGCCCTAGCTATGACAGCGCTGTATATAGGAGACACTGCAACATATAATATGAAAATAAAATGATATGACAATGATATATCAAGAAATGTGGGGGAAAAAGCTCTCAACCCATGAATATAACTATACAACAATTCTAAGAAGGATTGGTTGAAATACAAGTACAAATGGAAAATCTGCATAAATGCCAGAGTTGCTAGGGAGCAGCTGCAACTCAAAACTGATACAATATGGAGATGGATGAATAATATTTCCAATATGTAGCAAACCTCCTCCAATGGATTTAATAAGTACAAATCTGATCCTAATACTGGAAATCTTGTCCTCCAAAATGCTGGTGCAACCTCTCACTGCAGATGCACTCTGGAATAATGCAATCAAGGACCTAGACTGCATTGCTGATGATGGGAAAAGCTTGTCCTAATGCCAAGATATGAAAATCAGCTCTGAAATCCCCTTCACTAACCTCCTGGAGGAATAGGAGCTCCCTCCTCTGAAAGATGAGCCAAGGGAAGGTGTTGTGGAACCCTCCACTGCAACACCCAGCAACACTACATTATACTTCAGCAGAAATAATGCAGTGACTGATGGTAGTGGCTTTGGCCTTGAGCCAATATGTGGAGAAAATGAAGATAAATCCTTCAAGAGGCCTCTCAAGAAGTAGAGGAAATCCTAAACAAGAATCCCTCGTGCTAAGCAGCACTACAACTTAGCTGAACAACCAGAGAATGAAAATAGTCTTCAGACTAAAATCAATATCCTCAAAGATATCTCACTATGGCTGCCTCTTCCTCCTTTTATGCAAGTGAATGGCTCTTTGCCCTGGACCCCACACATTAGGGTTTCTTCCATAAATAATATTCCTCCCTCCAAAATTGCACTGTCTTCTCATGCAAGGTACACCTCTTAGGTTGCGCTGTTGACTTGGTCAAACTTGACCTTGTCCTCATGCATTTGCCCCTTTTCATATTGGAAGGTGAAAAATTAAGCTGCTCCATTGATCCCTTTCACACTATGAGGGTTATTATTCCTACTCATGGGCCTTTTACCCATTTTATTCACCTCCTAAGTGAAATCAGAAAAAATTAATATTCTGATTTGCTGCATGAAAATTTTGGAATATTATAGTGAAGGATGTAAACTTGTTCACTTTAGATGGTTGATTTTAGGCTAGTTGTTAAGTTCAGGGTTTTTTGTTTGTTTGGTTGGGTAAGATGATCAAGTAGGATAGGTGGAGTGAGAGGTCATCAAATCAATTGGGCTATGGAGTCTATGCAATTCATGATATCTCAATAATGAATCAGGGTACATCACAGGGAAAATCTAGTGTATTCAATGGATCTTTAAGGTTTATGTGTGAAGTGAGATGGACATTAAGTTGGGGAACCAAGGTAGGAAAAAGGGCAGTTAAGAATCCTTTTTCAAATACTTATGAACAATAAGGTCTTAAATACTGATAATCAAAAGATACTAATCAGGATATAAGGCACATCATTTACTCAATGACAATACTTTAAACAAATAAATATTCAAGATGAACAATAAAGTGGAACAAAGAAAGCAAGAAAGCTTATCTAACTTCAATGGTTCTACTTTCAAGATTTAAAAACATATAAGATGAAAAATTGCTTTAATAAATGAAGAGGGAATTCCTAAACATCTTCTATCAAACTATAAAGAACTTTGAGGCAAACTGATAGGCATGGACAAAGGGCAAGATCGAAACAAGACCTCTTTAGCTTAACCTAACAATCAATACATCAAAGAGAGGTTCCAAGACAGAGTTTAGATAACATCAAATAAGCAGGGCTTACCATAAATCATATTTGGAAACTAGCATATTAATCCATTAATTAAACAAACAAGCTTAGGTGGGCCTAAGGAGAAATTAATAATTCCTTAAATTAACCCAGGAGAGGAAAACATAAATACAATAGTAAATAGGAGGACTGAGGTGCCTCAAACAACATTTCTCAACCTATAATTTTCTGAGCTATTGCGACGTAGAAAGATGGACATATGATAAAAAAGAAAACATGAACAAATTATAGACACATCACCATTAACCAAACTCAGGGATCCTGCAAGAAAGCCTTTCTCATCATCAATCAAGGAAAATCATCCACAAGCTTCACAACACCAAAATGCTCTTTAACCTCAAAGAACCATGTATTTCTCTCAAAAGTCATCGAAAGCCAACATTTACAATGAATCCTCATGCTCTATTTATCAAGCAAGGAGGATAAAAACCTAGTAAAGTCCCTAGAATTCTATTGGCTAATCAGAAGTGTCTCTATTGTCCTTGAGGCCTTACAAGGCACAAGGCACAAAATATCTAAAATAAATATCTTTTCGGCAATTTTTAGCAATGAAATTGACCTTTAGGATCTGAAAAGCCTCCTAAGACTTTCCAATCTTACATTTTTTACTTTTCAACCTTAGGAGCGCAACACTGTGTTTTAAAGTGAATTTCCTTGCCAAGGGCGTAGAAGAGGAGCAGGAAAAATGGGTCATCTTGCAGCAGTGTTTTGAAGGCCTTCTCGATGTCGAAAAAGGCTACGTGATGGCTCGTTGGAAAGCCCTTGAAGTATACTTTCCAGAAAAAAAAAATTTCTTTGACTACACCTCTGAAACCTATTCAAAATTTTAAAATGAAAAGGTTGGTAAGGGCACAACAGATGTCCTGAAAAGAAGGCAAAATGGTGAAAAATTGGGTGTTTTTGACCAATTTGGAGGACCAAAACAACTCCAAATGATCTAAAACTTTGTGAGAACTCTATATGAGTGATTAGGATCCCAAAAATGTATGCCTTTCCTCCTAAATATTCTCTGAAAAAGAGAGTATCACCATGTGTGCTACCCCTTGGCCTCAAAATTAGCAAAAAATAAAAATTTGTCAAAATTCTCGCAAATTTGGTGGATGAGTGCCTCATGGTTTTGGGAGACGTGTAGACAAGATTCCAACCCTATCTTCACCTTCTTCCTCATTTAGTGCCTGGAGCTTGTCTTGAGCCTTTTTCAATTTAGCCCTTGCAAATTGATTTCTTCGGGCATAATGCTTAGTCATTCTTCTTTGTAGATCCAAATGTTTATTTTGCTTCTCCAGCTTGGCCTCAAGGTTTATGTTAGCCCTTTCAAGCCATGATTCCCTATCATGTTCAATTTCCATAGCAATGAGTTAATTGAGAGAAATTTGTCCTGCTAGGTCTGATTCTTCTTCTTTTTGTTTTTTCCAATTCTTTCCTCAACCCCATGGTTCTAGGCCTTCTCCTAGATTATGCTTCCTCCTCTTCACTCTGTTCATAAGTGCCCAAGCACTCTTCTAGTTTCACTTGTGCCTTTTGGGCTTCTTTCTATGCTTTGAGTGCTATAGCTTCATATATGGCTTGTTGGGAACTCATTTGCTTGTTTTCCGTTTGATAGAAATGAATTGCATCTTTTTCTCTTTCCAATTCAGCTTCTAAGTCTTGGATTTGTGCATTATTGTCTTGGAGGAGAGAGTTTGAAATTCTTGTCTCATTCTTCTCATCACTATATATTTGAATAATTTCAAACTCCCTTTCTTCTTCATGATTTTTCTCTTCCTCTTTTACCTTTTTCTTACCTTTGTCAATCTTGTGACTTGAGGAGGATGGCATGGCCCCTTGCCCTTTGGAGGCAGCAAACACATGCCTCTCTCCTCTTTGATATGTGAGAGGAAAAGGTTCAATAAGTTTCATTTGAGCACCCTTTTCATGGTTGACCTTAGGATGCTTTTCGTTTCATCTATGATCTATGTACTTATGTCCTATTCATTTTTTCTTGTCTATCTTCTTGAGAGGCATTTTCATTGTCCTCCATGCTAGCATCACTGTCATGAATTTGACCACTATCATCAATCTCTTGAATATTTTTTGAGTTCATGGGGTCATTGCTTTCTTCTTCATCTTCATTGTTTTTCTCATCAAAATCTTCCTTTGTGCCTTGACAACCTTCTTGAGAGGCATTTGTTCCTTCCTACAGTACCTTTTGCATTGCCTTTTGCCTTATTCACATCCTCTAATTATAAATCTTCAAAGATTAAAAATGTGTTTTAGGGCCTGAACATACCCTTAAGGAAACTTTAAAACCCTTGGCAGAGTGATTTGAGTTGAAATTAGGGTTTGTAGGGTGTGGAGGCCCTCCTGGCCAAAAGCGCAGCATAGGCACGTAGCACTAGGTCAGTCAGGAAAAGGTTACCAAAACTGTCAGGTCAGCCAAACACACAGCATCGTGCGAGATGGGCATGGAGCCAGGTGTGCAACGCCTACACAATGGGTCGAGTGAGTCAGGAAAATGAAGGTAAGGGCATAGCGCCCGCATGTGGTCAGGTCAGGCAGAGGCAGTGCTTTTCGGGCCTGTTGGGTGAGTCGTGCAGCCAGGCACATGGCGCCCTATGTAAAAATACACAGGGGTTCATGCTAGGCATGCAGCGCCAGTTTCCAAGCTCGTAGCACAAGGTAGTTTTTCCCATTTTTGGCTAAAAAACACAAAATTTCTTGTCTGTTTGAAAATTCTAACCTTTGGTTGGTGCATAATGAATCATTTGAAGTGTTAGATGAGCTTGTATGGGCTTATGAAACTCCGATCTATCTTTGCAACTTATTTTCAAAGGTTTTCAGGCTTTTTAACCATTTCTCACCAACCCTTTTTGACATTACTACTCTGTAGGTGACTGATATGATGACCTTGATTTTTTCCTTTAGCCTCAAGGTTTGATCTATTTATCTTGATATAAAAGAAGCCTTAAAAAATTCCCTCTCTTCCACTGATACTCTTTTCCATCCTTGTTCTTTGAAGAAATGAAACAACTTATCTTGGCAGCCCTTTGATGCTTGTACACAGCAACTCATTCAAACTCTCCCTTTTCTATCATTATGGAGTTCACCTCATCCTTTCCCTCTTTGATTAACAGTTTCTGGCAAAATTCCATTATGTTTGGCTTGGCGTGCAACCTCCATGGTCATTCAACAATTTTTCACTATTTGGCACACTGCTTGACCTTCAATCTTAAAAAACCTTAGTTTCTCTTTAAGCCCAACTGTTTTCCCTTTCTTCAACTGTGAGTTGTCTTGACTTAGGGCACACTCTCTACCTTGTCAATTATTTTTGCTGATGGCTTATAACAATCTTGCATAAGTGTTAATGTCCCTGTATCTTCCTTTTTTAGAATTTGAACTTTATTAGGAAGGTCTTCCTCGAAGGTTTTTTTGATTTGTCTTGGAACAACGGATGTTGACCTTATTTTCATTTGATTCATCTTCTTGGTATATGAAAAACACTGATTTAGAACATCAAAGACAAACCTGCAACCTATGAAACCTAGTGACCTAGTGGGAGGCTCTTTAGACTTATCCTTTGAATGAGAGCTCGGCTTAGGGTTTTTAGGTGCAAAACATAGCTTTTGAAAAACTTTATGCATTGATGTGCAATGAGGTGGAGTGAAGGTAAATGAAATGGTAGCTTTTGCAATTGAAAGGAAGGAAAGAATGAAAGGAATAGATGTGGTAATAGGCTCAGATGAATGAAAAATTTTTAATTAGTGAAATTACTCTTGTTTGAATGATACTCTATCTAGGGATATGAAGTAAGAAATAGGCAGTGATTTCAATTCCAAACCTAAGGTTTCTTCTTATAGTACCAACTTCTTTCCACTAAATGATGACAAAATGCTTAAAAATGGGTTGATGTGATGGCACTTAATCTTAAATATGCTTGGAGGACCTTCATCAAGAGTCTAGGAGTGAATTGAGTGTTTTTAGGGTTGAGGAGGCCCTCCTGGCCAAGGGCACAAAATCGCCTCCCAGGAGCGCAATTCCATATGTAATTTAATTGGGAAAAAATTGTCAAGAGCGCAACACCAACTCCTAAGCACACAACATCTTTTTGCAGAGGGAATTTAGAGGCCTTCTGGGTGTCAGAATTGGGCCTGTGATAGCTCTTTGGAGAGCTTAACCTATCTAATTTCCAAATGTACCATTTTTTCCTGATTGAAGTTGTTTTTCCTTGTCAAAAGTTGTTTTTCCCAAGACTGGTCAAAAAGTGTTTATTGATGGTGCAGAAATGTAGAGTGTTGGTGAAGATAATGTTTGGAGGCCTTCCATAACTACAAATGGAGCTCTTGATATCTCATTGGAAATATATTCAATTTTAGTGGTCATTTGACTCATCAAGAAAGTCATTTGGACGCTCCAGCTGTGAGAAAACCCGATTTTCCCAAGGTCACTCCAGTAGTGCAGAAATTCTCGTAGGGCACCTGTAGTTTTGACATTTCTCCCAAAGCATGATGCTTGTGTAAAAAATGAAGGAGGTTTTTCTTCATGGGCCTATGGTTGACAAAACAATTTCTCACTTTTTTCAAATTCATATATTTTTGGTCAGAAATACAATTTGAAGCAAAATTGGCCCTAGGTGACACATGACATGTCTCTTGGAAAGAATTCTTGGAAAAATATGGAGGCATGAAGTTTATGAGTTGGTATGGCTTCATGATTGCTGATATGAGCTACCATATAGATCTTCTTCTCTTATTCCTCTTTTCCATAACAAACCCTATCTTAGTTGGAAGAGGAAATTTGGGTTTGGTGTAGGGGATTTAGGACTGCCTTGTAGAGGGAGGGGAATGAAGGGGTTAAGGGTTGTCTAAATTTTTGGGAATAGGGATAGATGTTAGAGAGTAGTATAAAGTATAATTTCAATAATTGAGTGAGGGGAAGGGGTCCAAAAGGGAAAAACACAGGCCTAGTCTCAAAAAGTGTCAAATTGTGGCAATAGACTAGGTTTTGTAGAGAAACGATGATTTTGAGGGATAGGAGTGATGGGAAGTGTTTATGAAGGTATATTGGATAGGAGGAAGTGTAAGAGAATCAAGATACAATCCTTGTTGATGATTTAACCATGGAAGTCATGAAACCAAGAAAAATTCTCTCAAAAACCTTAAATGGACAATGGAGTCATAGGCAAGGGATAAACAGAGTAATGGGATGATGGGTAGGAAAAAGGATGGAAATGAGAGGCACAAGAAAATTGGAGTCTGTAGGAGTTACGAGGTGATCATAAAATGGAAAAATGGTAGGATAGTAGAAAAATTTTCTCTAAGGATAATGAAGGCAATGAGATTTCTAAAACTCACAATGTTCTTGGAATTTTGTTTTTAAAAATCTAGAACCAATAATTAGTCATCTACGGATAGTGAAAATTACTAATGACTAACAGGTGGCCACCAATATCCACCTAGATCAGTCCTCCCCCCTTAGGAATTAGTGGTCTCCATTGCATGCAGAACCTCCATGAGGTGAGGAAATTTATGTTGACCCTAATCCCTAGTGAGCCACTTTCCCTGGTGAAGGAGCTGGCCAGCTTTGACAACTCGATATGGTTGGATCCTATATTGGCGAGTGTTCTTGATATTTTTTTTACGTCATCCTATCAGTTTGGGCCTATTTGATACAACTTGGATTGATATTTTTTGGTGTCATCTACTCAACAATGTTGGATATGTCCAACAATGGGGGAAAGTATGACCAAAGTAGGTCCACATTGAATAATCAGTGTAGGCCAAGGAACGGTGGAATTTTGAGCTTAAATCATTGTACCCTATAGCCTTAGTGATGGTGTAGCACCCATATCAGAGTGGGTGAATATTTTAGTGGGGAGTAGCGAGGTGCTCCATCTGCAAATGTAACCAAACTTTTTTGCCCACGGGGAACTTGTGTGGAACCTAATGTTGAACATGAAATTGCTTGTACTTAGCATTTGCACCATCCAATATTTCATGGAACTGCTATAATATGTGTTGAATGCACTCAATGAAGTTTTTAGCTCTGTCAGCTGAAAAATGGACATGAGTCAAATCTGCCTAAGTAGCTGCAAATGGTATGGAAACATCAATGGGACATAGTGGTTTGAATCCGAGTCCCACCTCAAAGGGGATGTGGTCAATTATGCTATGGAGATCCTTTTTGTAGTTGTGTTGGACATAGGGGAGGCTCTCATCCCATTTCCATGGTTTCTTTGATTCGTACATGCATAGAATGTGCACGATCATCCTATTGACAACCTCTATTTGGCCATCATTTTGGGGGTGAAATGTTGTGGACTTAGTGAGCCTGGTATCCAACAACGACCAAAGGCTTGACCAAAATCTACTTGGGAAATGAATGTCCTGACCTCAGATAATGAATTTTGGGATCCCAAAGTGTACCCATACTTCTTCAAATAAGAGTATGGTAGTGGCCTCTGTTGTGATACTCTTCTTACAGACTGCCATATTGGCCATCTTAGAGAATTTGTCGATGAGCATGAAAACAAAATCATTACCATTCTTGGTAAAAGGAAGTCCCAACGTGTAATCCATGGAGATGGATTCCTAGGGCCGGTTAGGAGTAGGTAGAGGAGTATACAAGGCTTTCTTCTTGATTTTAGGATTGGGATTGGCACAGGAAGTGTAGGATCTGATGTACTTCCCAATATTTGTTGAAGGTTCGACCAATAAAAATACTTTTGCAGCACTACCAATGTATTCATAACTCAGAAAATCAGTGACCCAACTATAATGCACCTCCCAAATCATCTTTGCATGCTCGCTTGAAGGAACACAATGGTGTCCCAGGTGGCATAATAGTGTGTCCTAGAGGTAAAAGTATAGAACTTTCTTACCTTCCAGTAGCATTTGGTATGTGGTGTTGAATTCTAGATCACTCTTGTAAATATGTGGCTATATTGAAGTCTCATGTCCACAAGAGTTGAGCACAGTGGTCATTTCCATAACTTGTGGTCGGTTGAGGCATTATGAAACATTATTGGTGTTTCCCTTCTTGTACTTAATGTTAAAATGTAACTGTTACATATATGTGGACCATTTATGATGATGACCATTCTACAACTTTCCTTGTGTTTGTATAAACTGCAAGGTTTGATGCTCTATTTGGATGACCATTTCCTTCCCCACAATGTAATGCTTCCATTATCGGCAAGATTGCGCAATGGAATACATCTCGTTCTCATAGGTGGGATACTTTCATAATGTATCTGAAATCATCTCACTATGATATGCCACCAGACTCTCCTGCTAGGTAAGAACTACACTAATATCATAGTTGAAGGGATCTGTCTCAATTTCAAATGGTTTTTGTATGTCTAGTAATGTGAGAACTAGTGCAGAGAAAAGGCGATGTTGTAGCTTGAAAAATTCCTTCTATTTGGATTCAGACCAAAATAACTTTTGTTTCACTCCACCCTTGGTGAATTGAATCAATGACCAAGTGATATGAGAGAATCCCAACACGAACCGATGATAGAAATTGGCAAGAAACATAATGTTGCAGACTCTGTTATAGTGGTTGGGGCTAGCCAATCCCAAGTAGCTTTTATCTTGGCTAGGTTCACATGCACACCCTGCTCATCAATGACACACCCAAGATATTGAACTTGAGCCATACCGAAAGTGCATTTTTCTAAATTGACACACAATTTGTGTTGTTATATGGTTTGGAGGACCTATCGGATATGGTGTATGTGCTCTTCTTAACTTTGGCTAAATATCAGGATGTCGTCCAGGTACACTACCATGAATGAGATGGTCAAGGGCCAAAAGATTTCATCCATATGCCAAATGAAGGTTATGGGGGAATTAGTCAACTTGAAATGAATGACCAACCATTCAAAATTTCCCTCCTTGGATTTGAAGGCAGTCTTCGACACATCAAAGGGTTCAATTGGTACTTGGTGATAGCTAGACTTAAATTCAAACTTGCTGAAATATTTGGCCCCCTTGAGTTGGATGAAAAGGTCATCAATCTATGGGATTGGATACCTATTCTAGAATGTGATATTTTTTGGTGATTGATAGTCAATACGTAGCCTCCATGTTTTTTCCTTCTTCTATACCAACACAATCAGGCTCCTATAAGGTGATCAAATTGGCCTGATGTGCCCTTTCTACAACAACTCCTGAATATGCCTCTTGATTTCATCAGTCTCCATAACAAAGAATCTGTAGTTCATTCCATTGGGTAGTAGTACGCATGGGGTCATATCGATGGAGTGCTTGACCTGGCAGTGTAAGGGTACCCCTGTGGGTGAGGAGAAGATGCCCCTGTACTCCTCCATGACCTTTTCCATCTGTCTTTGCCATGCGAAGGAGAATTTTCTGGAGGCTATGGTTGTGGCCACAATATTATTCTTGTTTTAAGGGAGAATCATAAGGAAGAAAAATTTCACAGTCTGGGAAATGATCTTACTAGATTTTTTAGCAAATATCAAAGAAAGTGAAGTAGGCAGCGCTACCTCTAGTATCATGTACAAATTTTGACCTAAAGTTATAATAACTGAACAAGGTTTAATTCATATGCAACATGATGCTTCCATAGGTATGGCTAACCTAATAAGATATCATATACTTCCAGAAGGGAAACATCGCACAATACCTCAATAGGTCATGCGACACTGTTGGGTGACATAGAGATCTCACCCTTAGTGGATCCACCTAATGGTGTACGATTGTGGGTGCGACGTTGTTGGAATATTCAATCTCTTAACAACCTTGGTTGATATCAGGTTCTTCTGGCTCCCACTGTCAATGATGACTTACATCATCAAACCATTTACACACATCTGATAGTGGAAGAGGCACACCCCCTCCTCTAAATCCTTAGATTCCTCCTTTTGGAGCTTGGTGGTGGATACCTTCCCAGTGGGTTAAAATTAAATGTTCTTATTTCTCTTTTCAGTTCCCTTATCACGTTCAAACTCAGAGTGAGAGCATGCATTTGTCTTTTATTTTTTTTAACTTGGCTACCAGAGCCTGATTCGTGTGACATTTATTCATGTTATCAGTGGGAGTTTTATGGAACTCACAACACTTTCCAGTGTCCTTCTTTGCCTTCCCATTATTCTTGGATTGTTTCTTCAAGGAGTTGTCTTGGGGGTTACGACCTGACTCTGCCATTTTCTCTAGGGCTTGGAGGTGAATTTTCTCAACTTTGGGTTCGCATATCCAAAGTATTGCTTCTTCTGCTTGAATTTATGTTCAATCTTGGAAGCATATCTATATGCTACACCAAGCAAGTATATGTCCAGGAACTCCATCTCCTCCTGAATATATTTCTTCACATAATTGCGATACTTGATCACCAGATGTTTCTCAAAATATTTGGTAACCAACTTTGGTCATAGGTGTTAGTCATCAGTATTTTTTCCTGTTTTGATGACTAGATCCTTGTCTAGGTTTTCTAGAAGCTAATCTCAATCTGTCAATTTGTCATCTAGAAAAAACCTCAAACAAATTTTTGTCTTCCTACCCCTCTCTTTCATCCTGTGATGGGAATGGTATTTAGTTTTTACTCCTATCACAATTTAGCAAAACATTCCCTGTCTATAGCTGTCATAAGCTTTGTTTCTTTGCTATCAAAATCCCCTGTTTTCATACAACTCAATGTCAAACATTAGACAAAGTGTCTACCCCTCTCTCATTGATAATTTTGTCATATGATGACCTATTCATGCCTAAGAAAATATTTAGAAGCTATGACAAAATCTGTAGGTCTAGGTAGTGGTGTTTAGGGAAAATTCTTTGAAAAAATTGTCTTAAGCCAAAAACCCTATTTCCAACATCAATTAGCCATCATTTTATTCCCATTCTGCAAAACAAAACATTGGTTTATCCCTAGGTCATACACCACTAAAATGGTTACTTTGTTTCATTTCAGCAAAGCTCAGAAATGCTCATTTTTTAAAATAATTCTTGGGTGAATCACGAAAAATCATAATTCTAAAGTTTCCATGAATGAGGAAAAGTGATAATTTCAAGCATGATTTCATGACACATCAAAAGGCTCTCCAGAAAATAAAATACATCTATCAAATGCATCTCTGCATGGGTGTATTGAGTGATGACAGTAAGCAAAGTGTGAGAAAAAGAACAATTCGGGAAAAAGTTTCAATGTTGTGGCAGTTTACTATTGGAAATCAAAGAGAATGCAGATTGTGAAGAGAGAAGACCTACAGGTTTCAAATCTAAAAGTACCAAAAGACAAAGGTCGTCTACCATGAAAAATGAATACAAAGGTTAGGTGATGTCTACCTTCAATGCTCCATGCTAACTCAAAGGGCATGTTTGCATAAGTTCTCAAATATGTGACCAAGCGATACAAATCACTCTAATGCAAGAAAAAGAGACAGTCTTTAGCAAAAAAAGAAGTCTAAAGCCACTAGGCATCAAATTGAAGGTATAAGAATAACAATTGATTTTTATATCTTACGATAAACCTAGACTCTGAAAAGCATTCAAAGATAATTTGCTACACCAAATGAAGATACAATCAATGAAAAAGGAGTATTTAAATGATGGATACAAGAAAGGCTCAAAGTTTGTTTTCCATTGGTATTTTTCAATGAACACAGAGAAGACATAGTAGTCGATGAAAAAAGATTTTTTGTGTTTTATAGTGCCCCCTTCAGTCATGAGCAGATGGAAAAAACACAAGTTTTCAAGAAGCTTTCTTCAGTAAAAAGCAGAGAGCGCTCAATTTGTTTAAAGGTTTCCTTAAAGGATAAAATCAGTTTTTATAGAAGGCCCAAACCTTTGGTTTTAAACACTTAGTTAATGGATAAACAGAGACAGGCAAAGATCTGTTTAAAAGAAACCTCTTGCAACTGATAAGAAAGGGAAATTACATAGATGGTTTGTTTAAAAGGGAATCCTGCATTTGATTAACAAAAAAAGAGCCTAAACTTTGTAAAAGGCTGAAGCTTAAAAGAGAAACAGGGCACCCCAAAATAGTTTTTGAAACATACCTTCCTTCAAGCATTAATAGAGTTATAATTTTAAAAGTGATTTTTGAAGTTGATAAGCAGAGAAAAAACATTTGAAAAGATACCTCTGCAGGAAAGTACAAATGTTGCAAACTCATTTGAAAAAGTGAAAAAGGGGTGTAAGTTTTGTTTTAAAGCTCAAAGGAAAAAAGGTTTAAAATCCGTTAAAAGGAGGGAAAGTCATTTTCAAAACTCCCCAAAGAACACATAAAGAAATCATCAAGCATTTTCTACTTCATTATTGACTTGGCAGAGGAAGAAATTCTATTTCTCAAGTTTCGCGTGATTATCGGGCAAAAAGTTGTGGTCGCAACACGCTTGTGAGGAGACGCAATGTGCCTGCAACCGCCCGAAGAAGAAATCTACACAGGTCGCAACGCGCCTATGTTAAGTGCGACATGCTTGTTTGATCACCTGTCGTGCACCTTCGCCAGCCTAGCCTACACGGTATTATGCCCAATATTTTCTACCAATTGCCCACGGTGCCCACTACATGCAGTCTCCAGAAGCTCTACACTAGCATTTGCAGAGGATTTTCACTTGCCCCGACCATTTCCAACTCTGCCCACGCTCTTGCACATCTTGCCTGGGCCATCTCCACAATTTTTTTCCTCGGCTCGACTGCCATCTCACCTGGGCCCTTACCATCTGCCTAGCCCTTGCACATTGCGCCTGAATTCTTGCACAAATAACACCACTCTTTCCAATTCTGCACATTTTTCTGCCCGCATGCAGGCCTGCTCGGCCCGATGTGCAAAAGGCGCCCAGGCGCCCAGGAAGCATGCAGGTGCTACTCGCCTGTACATAGGAGCGTAGCACTTCTCCAAAAACATCCAAAAGCTGCCAAAAATTCAATTTTTTTTTGCACAAAAAAGGGTTTTTCAAATAGCAAGGGAGATTTTCAAAGTGGAAACCAATAAGGAGGTGATGATGAACAAAGCAGTCCTCAAGGAGGTGATGATGATAAAATCAGATCTCAAAAGAATAGCAAAGGTGTAGATGAAGAAGGTGGCAGTCTACAGAGCAGGAATGAATATAGTGAAAGAGGAACTTCCTAGCAAGATGATGATAAATAATATAGCCCTCTACAAACTCAAAACAGTGAGGAAGACATTCATGGTGAGGGCAGCATACATAAAGAGGTTCAAAACAGAAAGACAAATGAAGACAACCCTCACTGAATTGAAAACAGCGATAAGGGTAGCATGAAACAAACAGAGGAAAAATAATATATCAGCTTGTAATCTTGGCTCAAGCTTCCTTTCATGCTTCTAGAAACCCTTAAGGGGTTTTCTCACCAAATTTGAACATTTTTTAGCATGATCTTGCTTTTTGTGATTTTTAGGCCTAATTGCACAAATTCATGGGTGTTGCCATTTTTTCTTGTAGAATCCTCAGCTGATGAAAGTTACATTTTTGGATGCATTAAATTTGAGGGAATATACTCAGAAATTTTTAGATCAAAATAAGATGTTTTGGTCCCTCAAAAAGGCAAAAAACAGTCAATTTTTACCTTTCTGCCTCAAATATCAGCAGGTGCTATGCTCTTGGGTTTTTTTCACTAATTACACTTTTTGACAGAATTTCTAGCATCAGTTTGGAAAAAATCAAGTAGTTCCAGAAGGTAGACATCTAGGGCTTTCCAACGAGCCATCAGAGGCCTCGTTTTGACATTAGGAAGTACCTCAAAAATCCTATGCAAAACAGACTTTTTTATGGTGCTATGCTCCTGTAGGATTTTGCTGAAAAGGAAGTTTTCTGAAGGTGGCCATCCAAATGTGCGTTAAGCTATTTTTAACCCTATGTCAAAGATTCAAAGTCAATTTGATTACTATTTTTAGCCTAAATAAGATATTTTGTCCCTTGGGCCTTGCGAGGCCTCAAGGACAAAATTAGATATTTATATTAGGCCAATGAGCTTGTAGATGCTCTTGTGAGCTTATCTAATCATTTCCTATATAACTTATGAAGACTCATTGTAAATGGTTGGAGGTTTTAGGGGCAGAACTTGATGTTATAGAGAGAAATACATAGCACTATGAGCTTTGAAGAAATACTTGTCTTATGAAGTGGATGATCTCTTGCTTGACTTTGATGGTAGAGGAGGATTGTATGTAGGATTCCATGGCTTGGTGAATTGTATTGTGTTCCTTATTTTTTATTTTTTCTTAGTTTCTCATATATGTTTTCATGCTTCTTACTTGTTGTAGTTCAGTAAAAAATAAGTTTGAGATATGCCCATGGAGGCACCTCAAATTTCCTGATTCATTGCAGCTTAAATGTTTTCATATTTCTTGGTCATGTAAAAAAATTCTTAATTGCTCTTTGGTCACTAAGAAGTTGTTACTTGTTTCATTAATGGTTATTATGCATGCTATCTAGTATGATTCATGGTATGCCCTGCTTACTCATAGCTAATCAAAACTCCATCTCTGAAATCTCTCTCTGAATTATTGATTGTTTTAGTTAATTCAAAGCGGTCTTGTTTCAATCTTGCCCTTTGCCCATGCTTTGCAGTCCTATTTCAAAGTTCCCAATAGCTCGAGATATGATGTTTAGGATTTAACTATTCATTGATCGAGTTTTCTTTTGGAAAAATACTGAGAGGCGGGGGGGGGGGGTGAATCAGTATTTAGAGCTGACTGACAATTTTTTAGTTTTCCTTTCTCTTAAAACTATATGTTACAACTTGTATGTCCAGAGATCTTATTATGACTTTACTTAGATCATTGCATCATTTATTCATTAGATAAGAAGTAAGCATGAAGAGAAATAACAGAACAAACCATCAAACATAAGCAACACACATGAACACCAGGATTTCAGGTGGAAACCCAATTCGGGAGAAAACCACTGCTGTTGTTATCTCAGTCTTCAATATTTATTATAAAGAAAACTTCTTACAATTTTATGCTGGTGCAGACTCATACCAGCACACAGGCACCCACCTGTAGAAAGCTACAACCTTCTCTCGTTTACCAGCCTCTCCTAGAAGGGAGCTACAACCCCCTGCTCTTGTTTACCAGCTACCACTGGAAGGGAGCTACAACCCCCTCACTGAAGGCTTCGATCCTCAGATCTACTGCGGACCACGTTTCATCCACTTCCACACAACATACCTTGTAGGCCACTAGATTTATTTATTTTCTTTAGAGGTGCATCCTTAATTCAGATCTCTCAGCAATCTGTTACCCATTCCATACATATATACTTCAGAGTGAAGTATTCATTCACAACCCTTACTCATGCATACGTTCTTCAAGATTTCGTCAGTCGATTAAACCAGGAATTAATCATCATCTGATCTAGAGATCTTGATCAATCATCATATTCACAAGTGCACCATAGATTTAGATATATCAGAGTTTATTCATACAGATATCTCTAAAAGAGATTCGTTTTATTATCAACCCTTTCGCATGCACACAGTTCTTCATGATTCAAATCACCTTATATAGTTTTTGCCTTTCTTAAAACCTTGGGTCAAAACCATTCAATTGCTAATGGTATTCCTGGATGGGGTCAAAATAGATAATCCAGCGGGGTTTCCATAACTCACATTGTTCTATTGATCTTGGTAATTAATTTAATACTTTTGAACTTAACTTTAGGATTAAGGTTAACCCTTCGCATTTTAACGCTTTCAAACAATATGGTAAACCTTTGACCCCGGGCCCACAAATATAGTCAATAGCCAATCAAATGCGTGCATGGTATCATAGGTAAACTTTTCACAAGTCCAGCGTCTGATCACCATTCGATAGCAAGCTTCCAGATCAACGGCATATATGCATATCGCTCAACCTCCGATGCCGAACGTTAATGTGCGATGGCCCGTCGTACTTTGGTTATTCTTCGTGCACCTTCCTCATACGACCACCGTCCGATGGCTTCCCTCCAGATCAACGATGCACAACAATATCACTGGGTGTCCTGGGTCAAACTATAACGCACGATGGCACACAATAACCAGCTGTTTTCCGTGGGTCCTCCTTGCCATGTGTCGAGTGATTTATGGAATCGCTCCCAACTCCTCAAATACCGCTCACTCCACATGGGTGGTGCGATGAAAGCCATAAACCGCCTTCACTGTTCACTCGGTCATGGTTCCGCTCTTCCACGCAGGGTTCCATCACCTTTTCAATGTATTATTATAATTAAGTTGTGCTTTAAGGTTTTGACTTTTATTACAGTTCCATTGCTAAGTTTAACGCTTTGTTCACAATTTAGTTTGAGTCTTTTAACATACATTCTTTACACCGGTTGCTGCCTTCTGACCTCGACACAACACAATGTCACTCTGTGTTCAATTCTGCTATGATATACATAATATATCAACCTTCCACTGCATGTTCGGAGTTCGATCCTGTCACAGTTCCGCTTCTAACTACACATTAAAGTTCTTGATTCCACAAGCTGGTCATTGTACTATGGTCCATCGCAATTATAATCTTCGCTACATTCATCATATCTCTGCAACCATTAATTCCTTCAATGGATTTCTTACTTATCACAGATTACCATTCACTTATTCTTTTCTATTCGATGGCCTTTTTCTCCTACTCTGTCTCTAGACAATTCTTCTTCAATTATGCATTCTACTTCTATTCACTGTCTCTGTGTTGTCTGCTGCCTTAGTTCCTTATCTGCCTTTCTTCCTCTCTGCTTCTTTACTCTTTCTGCTGGTCTCTTTCTTACCTCTGCTATCTCTCTATTACTATCTCTGCTTCTTGTTTAATGCTGCTCCTTGCTTCTCTGTTTGTCGTGTTGCTATTTAGATGGTCCTTCTTTGCTACTACCTTTGCCATCAATGATAACATTTCCAACAGTCTCCCCCTTTGGCATTGATGGTAATACTCTTCCTCTGATGGTCTTATAGAAGCCCTTTGTTGCTTTTCCTCCCCCTTTGACATCAATGGAAAATAGTTTGATCAAGATCCTTTGAACCGAAAATGCCATGCTCCCCCTGAGATCATGCTGCATCTTCAAACATAATATGACCAACAATTCATCCTTTTTATATGACCAATGCTCCCCCTTTAGCCTATGCATTTAGAGATGCCTAACATCACCTCACAACCAATTTAATCTTCTGTATTTAAGTATACCTGATCCTCTGCATGGCAGAGACTACTCCCAGTTTCTGTCTGAGATATTTGAATGCTTCCCTGGGTAGAGGTTTGGTAAATATATCAACAACCTGTTCTTTGGAGGAAACATACTCCAATTTCACTTTTTGTTCAAGCACTTGTTCATGTAAGAAGTGATATTTGATGGGAATGTGCTTGGTCTTGGAATGCATAACAGGATTCTTTGAGATACTGATGGCACTTGTATTATCACACATAATGGAGATAGGAGGTGAACATTTTATTTGAAAGTCTTGTAAGGTTTGCATCATCCAAAGAAGTTGAGTGAAACATGATGCGGCAGCCACATATTCTGATTCTGATGTGGATAAGGCAATAGAGCTTTGCTTCTTGCTAAACCAAGATACTAACCAGGGCCCCATATAAAATGCACCACCACTAGTGCTTTTCCGATCATCAACACTTCCAGCCCAATCTGCATCAGTGTATGCATGAAGAGTAAGATCAACATTCTTTGGATACCATAGTCCAAAGTCTTGAGTTCCTTGTAGATATTTGAATATTCTTTTCATAGCCTGAAGGTGAGACTCTTTTGGATTAGCTTGGAAACGTCCAACAATCCCAACTGCATGCATGATGTTTGGTCTTGACCCAGTGAGATAAAGTAGACTTCCTATCATAGATCTATATTTTGGTTGATTCACCGTGGGGGAATCATCATTAGAACTAAGATTACATCCAGTTATCATTGGTGTACTTACAGGTTTGCAATCTTCCATGCCATACTTCTTCAGGATTTGCTTGAGGTATTTTGCTTGTGATAAGAATATGCCATTTGTTGCTTGTTGCACTTGCAAGCCAAGAAAGAATGTTAGTTCCCCAAGTAAAGACATTTCAAATTCTTGTTGTATATCAGAAGCAAATTTCTGACTCATAGACTCTTCATTACTTCCAAAAATGATATCATCAACATATACAACCACAATCAATAGTTTGTCATTTTCAGTTTTTGTGTATAAGTTGCTATCAGCAGACCCCTTTGAAAATCCTTGTTGATGAATATATTTGTCAAGATGATAGTACCATGCCCTTGGGGCTTGTTTGAGACCATATAGAGCCTTTTTAAGTCTACAAACAAGTTTTTCATCATTTCCAAAAATGAATCCTTCTAGTTGTTCTATATAAACTTCTTCTTCCAAATCACCATTTAGAAAAGTAGATTTAACATCCATTTGATAAACTTTGATTTGTTGGAAGCTTGAAAAAGCAAGAAACATTCTTATGGCTTCAAGTCTGGCTACAGGAGCAAAATTTTCTTCAAAGTCTATACCTTCTTGTTGAGCATACCCCTTGCAAACAAGTCTAGCTTTATTTATTATAACATCCTCATTCTTATTTAACTTGTTTTTGAATATCCATTTAGTTCCAATGACATTTTTGTCATGAGGTCTTGGTACTAATTACCAAGTGTGATTCTTTTCAGTTTGATCAAGCTCTTCATTCATGGCTTGAATCCAACATTCATCTTTGCTAGCTTGACTGACATTGTGAGGTTCAATAGTGGACAGAAATTCCAGATTGCTAGAAGATCCCTCAGGAGTCCTTCTTGTTTGTACACCTGATCCCTTTTCTCCCAAAATTTGAGATTCTGGATGATTCTTTTGAACATATCTGGATGGAGCCTTTTCATACAAATAATCTTTGGGTTCTTCATTGGGTTCACTGTTTGTATCATTACTATTTGATGTAGAAGGATATATGTCATCATCATCATCTTCATTTGTTGTTTGTTTTTCTTCTTTTGGAGCTGTTGGAGACTCATCAATAACAACATCTATACATTCAACAATCTTCCAAAGTCTTTTATTATAACATTTATATGCCCTACTCCTAGAGGAGTAACCAAGAAATATTCCTTCATCTGCTCTGGGTTCAAACTTGCCAAGTTTTTCATCATTATTTTTGATAAAACATTTGCTTCCAAAAATTCTAAAATTCTTTACAGTGGGAGAATTACCATACCAGAGTTCATATGGAGTTTTATCACTATTTACACGAACATGTGCCTTGTTAAGAATATTTACTGATGTATGTGCTGCTTCTCCCCAAAATGTGTCAGGTGTTCCGGAATCATCAAGCATAGCTCTAGCCATTTTTTGAACTATTCTATTCATTCTTTCTGCTACGCCATTCTGTTGTGGAGTGCCAGCTAAAGAAAACTATCTTTTTATGCCATGTTTTTCACAAAATTCAAGGAAATCGTTGGATGTATATTCTCCTCCTCGATCAGATCTAAGACACTTTATTTTTAGATCTAATTCATTTTCAACCAGTGCTTTGAAGATCTGAAATTTCTCAAATGCTTCATCTTTGTGTTTAATCAACCCAATCCAACACATTCTAGATAAATCATCAATGAATAAGATATAGTATTATTCACCACGTGGTGACTTTTTCCTCATAGGTCCACATATGTCAGTATGAATGAGCTCAAGAGGCTTACTTGATGATCCTTCCTTGGCATTAAATTGTACTTTGGTTTGCTTACCGAATTGGCAAGATTTGCATATGGTATTTTCAGGTAGAGTAATATTGGGAAGATCACGAACAGCTTTAAGTCTGCTTGATTTGTTGATTTGAGAGAAGCTCAGATGCCCCAACCTTCTATGCCATAGCCAGTTTTCTGAAGATTTACTCAAGTAACATTTTTCTTTGTAGTTCTTCAATACATACAGGTTTCTTGGAGTTCTTTTTCCTTTTATAATTGTTTTACCTGTATCAAGATCACGTACCACACATTATTTTGAACTAAAGACAACTTTAGTTCCTTGATCACACATTTGACTTACACTTAACAAGTTATGCTTTAATCCATCCACATACATGACATCATTAGCTTTCACCTTTTCTTTTAGAAAAATAGACCCTTTTCCCTTAATGACCGTAGGAGTATCATTTCCAAATGTAACATTCTTTTCCTTATCTAGAGCACTATATGCAAGAAGTTTGTTTTTGTCACCTGTCATGTGTCTTGAGCATCCACTATCAATGTACCATTGATTTTCTTCACCTTCTGCAAATAACGCTATGCCACAATTTTCAACCTGTAATTCCTTCTTTTTCCATGCTTTGGAGCTTGAAGGAACATGTTATTTTGGCTGAACTTTGCTCCTGCATTCAGATTCTTCATGGCCAAAGTTATTGCAATAAGAACATTCAACTTCATTTTGAAGAGGAGAAAAGTTGTTATAGGTATTCTTCTTTGTTTCAATATCAATCCTTTTCTTTCTTGCTTCTCTTGTCATGATGGTTTTATATGCTACACATTGAACAACTTTATGACCAAAATTGTGACATGAGAAACATTGTCCATTGAAGAAGAAATTTCTACGATCATAAAATCTCCTTCTTGAATCTACCTATTGATTGGTGTTTCTTTGAAAGATATTCCTATTAGTGTTCTTTGAATTGAGATGATCATGCTTTACCTGCAAATATTCTTTATTCCCTTGCTGAGTGGCAGCATGTTGTATACCAGCAGTAGCTTCTTTTAGATAATTTGGTGCTGAAGCCTGAGAAGATTCTCCGATATATCCAAGACCTGTCTTTATAAGGGCAGAACGTTGTACCTTGATAATATCATCTAATGTTTCAGATCCTTTAGCAAATCTAAGATTCAGAGTCTTTACTTTCTCAAGTTCTTTTCTTAGACTTACTACTTCACATTCTAATTTCTCATTGTGTTTCTCCTTTTCTTCAAGCTGATTTTTCAGAGTTTCTATGATTATCTTACTCTCTTCTAAGCAAATTTTGAGTTGATTGTTTTCATAAAGAAAATCATTGTCTTCTAGAGCATCCACAAAAGTATCCTTTTCTTCTCTAGATTCTT
Source organism: Pinus albicaulis (assembly GCA_034641835.2). Classification (NCBI taxonomy): domain Eukaryota; kingdom Viridiplantae; phylum Streptophyta; class Pinopsida; order Pinales; family Pinaceae; genus Pinus; species Pinus albicaulis. Next base: position 925,818,494 of record CM076574.1, on the reverse strand, counting down.
TTTCAAATGCCATGAGAAGTCTAAGATCTTGTTCACATTCTTCCTCACCATCAGATAACCCATCACTGTCTTCATGAGTATAGTAACTTTTTCTAGTGCTGTAATGATTCTTATTCATTCTTAGTACTTCCTTCCCATTTTTATGTGTTTCTTTATGAGAACACTTAGCAGCATAATGACCAACTCTTCCACAATCAAAACATTTGAAAGGAAGCTTACCTCTGAACCGTCCTGTGCCAAGTTGAAGTTTCTTTACAAAGTTTGTCTTATCTTCTTCTGAGATATATCCTGGTCCTTCTGTTTTTTGTACTTCCTTCCCTTTTGTAGAAGTTCTAAAGACTACTTCCTTGACTTCAGATGGTCCTCCTCTTCTCATTTCATATGCAGTTAGTATGCCATGAAGTTGCACCACAGTAATATTTTGAAGATCCTGCTTTTCTTCAAGAGCAGAAACTTTTGACTCAAATTTTGTCGTTAGTGATATTAAGACTTTCTCAACCAAAGTAGATTCGGTTATTGTTTCTCCCATATTTCTCATACGATTTACAATATCAGCAAGACGTAAAAATAAATTGGCAATGCTCTCCTCATTATCCATTTTTAGATTCTCATATTGAATTCTGAGAGTTTGGAGTTTAGCATTTTTTACCTTTGCATCACCTTCATAACTTAGAATGATTTTGTCCCATATTGCCTTTTTTGTATTCAGCTGCATGAATTTGACAAATTCTGATTCAGTTAGACTTCCCAATAGAGCATTGACCACCTTTGCATTTGTTTCATAATTCTTTCTTTCTGTCAGATCTGTTGGTACTGCAGCTAGATATTGATATCCTCCTTCAACAATTGCCCATACCTATGCTCCCAGAGACTGAAGATAGGATCTCATCCTTGTTTTCTAGAAGATTAAATTGTTTTCGTTAAAGAGTGGAGGCTTGATAGATGTTGTTCCATCTTGATTGCTCATCTTGCTTGATCTTCCTTCTAGCAGCTAGGCTTTTTTAGAAGGACCTGCTCTGATTCCAATTGTTGGAAAAATACTGAGAGGGGGGGGGGGGTGAATCAGTATTTAGAGTTGACTGACAATTTTTTAGTTTTCCTTTCTCTCAAAACCATATGTTACAACTTGTATGTACAAAGATCTTATTATGTATTTACTTAGATCATTACATCATTTATTCATCAGATAAGCAGTAAGCATGAACAGAAATAATAGAACAAACCATCAAACATAAGCAACACTTATGAACACAAGGATTTAATGTGGAAACCCAATTTGGGAGAAAACCACCGCTGTTGTTATCTCAGTCTTCAATATTTATTATAAAGAAAAATTCTTACAATTTTATGCTGGTGCAGACTCATACCAGCATGCAGGCACCCACCTACAGAAAGCTACAACCTTCTCTCATTTACCAGCCTCTCCTGGAAGGGAGCTACAACCCCCTACTCTCGTTTACCAGCTACCACTGGAAGGGAGCTACAACCCCCTCACTGAGGGCTTCGACCCTCAGATCTATTGCGGACCACGTTTCATCCACTTCCACACAACATACCTTGCAGGCCACCAAATTTATTTATTTTCTTCAGAGGTGCATCCTTAATTCAGATCTCTCAGCAATCTGTTACCCATTCCATACAGATATACTTCAGAGTGAAGTATTCATTCACAACCCTTACTCATGCATACGTTCTTCATGATTTCATCAGTCGATTAAACCAGGAATTAATCATCATCTGATCTAGAGATCTTGATCAATCATCATATTCATAGGTGCACCATAGATTCAGATATATCAGAGTTTATTCATACAGATATCTCTAAAAGAGATTCGTTTTATTATCAACCCTTTCGCATGCACACAGTTCTTCATGATTCTCATCACCTTATATAGTTTTCACCTTTATTAAAACCTTGGGTCAAAACCATTCAATTGCTAATGGTATTCTTGGACGGGGTCAAAATAGATAATCCAGCAGGGTTTCCATAACTCACACTGTTCTATTGATCTTGGTAACTAATTTAATACTTTTGAACTTAACTTTAGGATTAAGGTTAACCCTTCTCATTTTAATGCTTTCAAACAATATGGTAAACCTTTGACCCCGAGCCCACAAATATAGTCAATAGCCAATCAAATACGCGCATGGTACCATAGGTAAAATTTGCACAAGTCCAACGTCCGATCACTGTTCGATAGCAAGCTTCCAGATCAACGGCATATATGCATATCACTCGACCTCCGATGCCGAACGTTAACATGCGATGGCCCGCCGTACTTTGGTTATTCTTCATGCACCTTCCTCATACGACCACCGTTGATGGCTTCCCTCCAAATCAACGGTGCACAACAATATCGCTGGGCATCCTGGGTCGAACTATAACGCACGATGGTGCACAGGGACCAGCAGTTTTCCGTGGGTCCTCCTTGCCACGTGTCGAGTGATTTATGGAATCGCTCCCAACTCCTCAAATACCGCTCACTCCGCATAGGTGATGCGATGAAAACCGTAAACCGCCTTCACTGTTCACTCGGTCATGGCTCCGCTCTTCCACGCAGGGTTCCATCGCCTTTTCAATGTATTATTATAATTAAGTTGCACTTTAAGGTTTTGCCTTTTATTACAGTTCCATTTCTAAGTTTAACGCTTTGTTCACAATTTCGTTTGAGTCTTTTAACATACATTCTTTACACTGGTTGCTGCCTTCCGACGTCGACACAACACAATGTCACTCTGTGTTCAATTCTGCTATGATATATATAATATATCAACCTTCCATTGCATGTTCAGAGTTCTATCCTATCACAGTTCCGCTTCTAACTGCACATTTAAGTTCTTGATTCAACAAGCTAATCACTGTACTATGGTCCATCGCAATTATAATCTTTGCTACATTCATCATATCTCTGCAACCATTAATTCCTTCAATGGATTTCTTACTTATCATAGATTACCATTCACTTACTCTTTTCTATTCGATGGCATTTTTCTCCTACTCTGTCTCTGGAAAATTCTGCTTCAATTATGCATTATACTTCTATTCACTGTCTCTGCGTTGTCTGCTGCCTTATTTCCTTACCTGCCTTGCTTCATCTCTGCTTCTTTTCTCTTTCTACTGGTCTCTTTGCTACGTCTGCTATCTCTCTATTACTATCTAAGCTTCTTGTTTAATGCTGCTCCTTACTTCTCTGTTTGCCTTGTTTTTGTTCAGATGCTCCTTCTTTGTTACTTCCTTTTCCATCAATGACAACATTTCCAACATTGTTAGTTTATCTTAGTTGTTTTCCCAAAAATCTGAAGGTGATTTTCCCAAAGTTAGAGGGTCTTATACTTCTACGTATTACTGGATTTTTTATTTTCTGCATCTATCAGTTTGAGTTTCGTTCATAGAGATTAATGGTTAGCCCTAACTCATGAATGCTTGTTGTTTAACTATTTATCCTTAAAATATCTTTGTCTTTCACAAACTTAATGTTCATCTCATTTCACTTTCACCTAAAGAATCCATTTATCTCGACGAAATCGGCCCTGTAGTAATACCTTGTCCATTATTGAGACAATCTTGACCTTGTTCGACCCCATAGCCCAGTTGATTTGACGAACTCTCTATCTATTTATCCTTTGATCAATTCCCCTCAAAAAACCCAAGAAAAATTAAAAACATACTTAAAAAACTAGCCTAAAATCAAATATACAAAAGAAAACAAGTTTACATCCTTTGCATAATAGAGAGAGCCCTCTCTGAGTCTAGGAAGGCTAGGTCCTAGGACTCCAAAGATTGGTTTGATGTTACCCTGTCATTTTGTTTACCAATATGCCAAATTACGGGACACTAACATAATGGAAATCATGGTGGGACCTTTCTGAGTTCATGACAATCTAAATATCTTTCAAGACTCACGGAAAACCCCTGTCGAACTGGGCATGCTATCTTATTGATCCATCCCACCGCTTTCTAACATCATGGCGATCACGGTGGGAAGTTGAGTGAAAACATCCTAGTTATCCCTTAGGAACTCTCAAAATCTCAGTCAAAATTAGAAGACTAAAGTATTGTCAAAAGAGTAGAATTTGTCTTTTTTCACCATTCTAGAAAAATGATGACTCAGCTATAAGACACTCTCACAAACCCTAAGGCTACATATAAGAAACTCAGAAAAAACCCTAAAACATCCTTAGATTGGTTTTTTTTTAGTATTGGTGGTGGACTATACATATATACCCTCAAAACAACTAAAAACATCCACCTAGCGACTCCACTAGCCTCCAGTAGGCCTATTACTCCACTAGTCCTTATAAAAACTCCTGAGAATGCATTGAGAAATCCCAATCATGCTTATGGTGGACAACAAAGTTCAAATATTCCACCTGGAAAATCCATAGCCCTCAATAGACCAAAAGACTCCACCAGTAGAGAACTCTAGACTGGTTGAAATGACACAGTAACTCTTTCTGGTAAACAAAGATGGATCCAAGTGTGAACAAAGAGGAAAATTTGGAAAAATTGATAGATACATTCAGCAAACTAATGCATCTACTTGACAAGAAAATATAAAGACACAAAGTTAAGGTTAATGTTTCTTACTCAAACCAACCTACACCTTTTCCTCAGAAAGAACATACTCAACCATTACAAGACAAGAGTAACAAACAAAATGTGCCTAATGAGAAAGTTGTAAATAAAAACATAGAGGAGTGCTCTAAATAATCAATCAGCCATCTTGAAATCATAGAATCTGAAATAGAGAAAGAGTTAAAACCTTTAATATCTATACCCTTATGCTTTAATTCATTCCAGATCTTGAAAGGAAATTTGCATCCTGAATATCTCTTAGCAGTTATTTAGGAAACCCCTGCTCAAGTTAACTATCACATAAATCAAGAAAAGTTGGTTGAAGATGAAATCAAATCCAAAATGAAAGAAAAATCAAAACCTTTAAGATCTCTACCTTTGTGCTTTGATTCTTTTCAAATTATACAATAAAATTGGCCTCCTGAGAATCTATCAGAGGCAACTCATGAATCCCATGCTAATTGTCCCGAACATCAAGAAGAGTTGGTTGACGATGAAACCAATCAAGAAATGAAAGAGAACCCACAGGATCTCTCTAAAGGCACAAGTGATGATTCATCATCTCTCTTAGGTAAGGCCAAAAAATAAATTCATCCTCTAAATCAGCTTTCCCAAGAGAAAGAGGATTATTGTAGTTATATCCAAAGAGAGATAAAAATGCCTCCCTTTTTAACTGAAGAGGAGATAGATCAACTCATAAACATGCAGACAACCTCTAAAACTTCATATGACCAAAACGTTTCTGATCATTCTCCTGCTAATCTTGCATACCATAAGTCAAAAAAAAATTGTAAATCAATTTGAAGAGAAACAATCTGATAGTCCAATATGAATGGCTGGTGACATTACTTATATTAATGATTCTCCAAGGTTTGATCAATATATTGATGATTATGATGTCCAAGCAGAAGCTAACCTTGCAGAACCATCAACAGTTGATTTGTGGGATGAAGTTCACTATCGTCATATTGAAAGCGTTAATCAGCCAAGACAGGTCACTTATGACACTGATGAGGAAAGCCTTGAGGGTTTAGAAGTAAGTGAGGAGTCTCTGAATCTTTGCTCTACTTCACTTCAGTCCATCAGAAATAATTTTCACATGATTGGAAATCAACAGTATTTCAGCTTTGATGATGAGGTTGAGGAGGATGATGAAATTCTTAAGCAAGTTGTCAATGAGAAACCTTTTCCTGAAATGGTTGAGGAAATCATTTTGGACATGGAATCATCCTTAACTCTATATTTGCAGCCAGCAAGTTCCATTGAGTTACAAATTGCATATGAAGAAAAAGAAGTTGATAATCACATGAGAGTTGTCCCACTACCCTCTCAAGAGGATTTACCTCCAAAGAGTATCCCTGATCATCAAAATAATGACCTTCGCGCAGTTTTCAGTCCACTAAATCAGAACACATCAGTTTGGCAAGAGGACTACACTGCAATATGTGATGAGTCTAATAGTTCAAGTGATCATGAAGAAGGGGAAGAGTTTATTCCCCAAAAGAGCCTCAAGCATAGCCAAGTTGAAGAAAGAGTAGTTATGAATGAAGCTTGTATATCAATTCCTATAGATTAGGTATTATTCCAAGATCCATTTGTTGTTTTCCTTGAGAAATCGGAAGGAGTAGTGTGTTTCGCCTAGAACAGTCTGTTGCAAAGTGTGAGAAAAATTTTAGGCACTACTGTTCGAAAACAAGTAAGGTGGAAGTGGCCTTTTCATTTCTTCAGCACTCTCAAAAATCTAAAACAAAATCCCTACTAGAATCATCTACTTGATTAGCTTTGTTAGAAGAGAGATTTCACTAAATGAATGTATATTGTGTATAGGTTAGATTAGGATAGATAGATAGGTGTCAAAAATAAGCTTAGGCTTGTGAGCATATTTTTAGTCCTAGATTGTTTGAAGAAAAAGTAGAGACAAAAAATACAAAAACAATAGGAAAAGAAGAAAAAGAGGGCAGTTTCTAAAAGTAGCGGTAAAGCCCCATACCCGAAAAAATAGTCATGTTGAAAGTGCGCAAGTCTAAATGCCACTATTAGTGCTCAAAACATGTCTTGTTTAGTTATCTAGCCTAATCATTATTGAGCATGTTTTAAATTTATTACTGATAAGTTAGTGAAAAAAGGATGATAGTCAAAATATGCAAGCTTGACTTATCAAAGAAAGTAGATTAGGAAACAAAGATGCTAGTTCCACACGCTCAAAACATAACCAAAGAGGAAAACATGGATGCAAAAAAAAATGTGTATCCTAGCCCTGATTTTTCTAAATATCATTTTGTGAGAAAATAAAATTTGTGTGCAGTTTGTCTTTTATGCCACAAACGCATGACAAATCAGACTGTCTAATCCTGATTTGATCATTTTTCAATTTCATGCTTTAGTCTAGTGAATGAAATCTTGTCAAATAGCTTAATCTTGACAGTCGATCTAGCGTAGGTATAGAATCAAAGGAGTTCATCAGTTTAATCTGAACTCCCGGAGGATATAAGTGTAGAATTAGATAGTGTTTTCCCTTTCAAAATATCATGTCAAGGATTTTCCAGTCCAAGTGCACCCAAAGAAGAAAAAATTCTAGGAAATATAGTTGGGTAGGTAGAGATGAGGTTGATGCTAATCATGCTGTAAATTTGTCAAAGAGCATCATTTTTAGGAATAACATCAAGGAAAAGAGAAATTTGTGCCAATGGATGAGGCACTGGTCTTCACAAATGGAGCCATTGTTAGTCATTAGTATTTTTGCCTGTTTTGATGACTAGATCCTTGTCTAGCTTTTCTAGAAGCTAATCTCAATTTGTCAATTTGTCATCTAGAAAATACCTCAAACAAATTTTTGTCTTCCTACCCCTCTCTTTCATCCTGTGATGGGAATGGTCTTTAGTTTTCATTCCTATCATAATTCAGCAAAACCTTCCCTGTTTATAGCTGTCATAAGCTTTGTTTCTCTGCTATCAAAATCCATTGTTTTCATACAATTCAATATCAAACATTAGACAAAGTGTCTACCCCACTCTCACTGATCATTTTGTCATATGATGACCAATTCATGCCTAAGAAACTATTTAGAAGCTATGAAAAAGTCTGTAGGTCTAGGTGGTGGTGTTTAGGGAAAATTCCTTGAAAAAAATATCTACAACCAAAAACCTTGTTTCTAGTACCAATCAACCATCATTTTATTCCCATCCTGCAAAATAAAACACTCGTTTATCCCTAGGTCATACACCACTAAAATCGTTACTTTGTTTCATTTCAGCAAAGCTCAGAAATGCTCATTTTTTAAAATAATTCCTGGCTGAATCAGGAAAAAGTAGAATTCTAAAGTTCCACGAATGAGGAAAAGTGATAAGTTCAAGCATGATTTCGTGATACATCAAAAGGCTCTCCAAAAAATAAAATACATCTATCAAATGCATCTCTGCAGGGGTGTATTGAGTGATGACAGTAAGCAAAGTGTGAGAAAAAGAACAATTCAGGCAAAATTTTCAATGTTGTGGCAGTTTACTATTGGAAATCAAATAGAATGTAAATTGTGAAGAGAGAAGACCTACAGGTTTCAAATCTAAAAGTACCAAAAGACAAAGGTCCTCCATCATGAAAAATGAATACAAAGGTTAGGTGATGTCTACCTTTAGCGCTCCATGCCAACTCAAAGGGAATTTTTGCATAAGTTCTAAAATATGTGACCAAGCGATACAAATCACTCTTATGCAAGCAAGAGAGATAGTCTTTAGCAAAAAAAGAAGTCTAAAGCCACTAGGCATCAAATTGAAGGTATAAGAAGAACAACTGCTTTTTATATCTTACCATAAACCTAGACTCTTAAAAAGCATTCAAAGATTATTGCTGCTTCAAATGAAGATATAGTCAATGAAAAAGGAGTTATTTAAATGATGGATACAAGAAAGGCTCACAGTTTTTTTTCCATTGGTATTTTTCAATGAACACAGAGAAGACACAGTAGTCGATGAAAAAAGACTTTTTGTGTTTTATAGTGCCTCCTTCAGTCATGAGAAAATGGAAAAAACACAAGTTTTCAAGAAGCTTTCTTCAATAAAAAGCAGAGAGCGCTCAATTTGTTTAAAGGTTTCTTTAAAGGATAAAATCATTTTGTATAGAAGGCCCAAACCTTTGGTTTTAAACACTCAGTTAATGGATAAATAGAGACAGGAAAAGTTTTGTTTAAAAGAAACCTCTTGCAACTGATAAGAAAGGGAATTTACATAGATGGTTTGTTTAAAAGGGAATCCTGCATTTGATTAAAAATATAGAGCCTAAACTTTGTAAAAGGTTGAAGCTTAAAAGAGAAACAGGGTGCCCCAAAACAGTTTTTGAAACATACCTTCCTTCAAGCATTAACAGAGTTATAATTTTAAAAGTGATTTTTTAAGTTGATAAGCGGAGAAAAAATATTTTAAAAGCTACCTCTGCAGGAAAGTACAAACGCTGGAAACTCATTTGACAAAGTGCAAAAGGGGTGTAAGTTTTGTTTTAAATCTCAAAGGAAAAAATGTGTCAAATCCGTTAAAAGGAGGGAAAGTCATTTTCAAAACTCCCCAAAGAACACATAAAGAAATCATCAAGAATTTTCTACTTCATTATTGACTAGGCAGAGGAAGAAATTGTATTTCTCAAGTTTCGGGTGATTATCGGGCAAAAACATGTGGTTGCGACGTGCCTGGAGCCACCCGAAGAAGAAATATACATAGGGCACGACATGCCTATGTTACGATGCGACGCGCCTGTTTGATCGCCCGTCGTGCACCTTTGTTAGCCCAGCCTACACGGGATTTCACCCAACAGTTTCTTCCCACCGCCCACGGAGCCCACTGCACGTAGTATCTGACAGCTCTACATGAACATTTGAAGAGGATTTGCACTCATTTGGGCCATTTCCAACACTGCCCACGTCATTGCACATATCGCTCAGGCCATATCCACAAGTTTTTGCCTCGGCCCGACTGCCATCTCACCCAGGCCCTTACCATTTGCCCAACCCTTGCACATTGTGCCCGACTTCTTGCACAAAGCACACTACCCTTGCCAATTCTGCACATTTTTCTGCCTGCATATAGGCTTTTTTGGCCCGACGTGCAGAAGGCACCCAGGCACCCAGGAAACGTGCAGGTTCTATGCGCCTGTGTAGAGGAGCATAGCACTTCTATAGAAACATCCAAAAGATGCCAGAAATTCAATTATTTTTTCACAGAAAAGGGTTTTTCAAATAGCAAGGGAGATTTTCAAAGTGGAAACCAATAAGGAGGTGATGATGAACAAAGAATTCCTTAAGGAGGTAATGATGATAAAAATAGCTCTCAAAAGAATGGAAAAGGCACATATGAAGAAGGTGACAGTCTACAGAGCAAAAATGAAGACAGTGAAAGAGGCGCTTGCCAGCAAGATGATGATAAAGAAGAAAACCCTCTACAAACTCAAAATTTGAGGGAGTATACTCAGAATTTGAGGGAGTATACTCAGAATTTTTTAGATCAAAAGAAGATGTTTTGGTCCCTCAAAAAGGAAAAAAACAATCAATTTTTACCTTTCTGCCTCAAATATCAGCAAGTGCTACGCTCTTGGGTTTTTTTCACTCATTCCACTTTTTGATAGACTTACCAGCATTAGTTTGGAAAAAATCAAGTAGTTCCAGAAATTAGACATATAGGGCTTTCCAACGAGCTATCACAGGCCTCGTTTAGACATTGGGAAGTCCCTACAACATCCTCTGCAAAACAAACTTTTTTTTGGTGCTACGCTTTGTAGGATTTTGCTGAAAAGGCAGTTTTCTGAAGGTGCCCATCCAAATGTGCGTTAAGCTATTTTTAACTCTATCTCAGATATTAAAAGTCAAATTTCTCACTATTTTTAGCCTAAATAAGATATTTTTTGAGGATATTTTGTGCCTTGGGCATTGTGAGGCCTCAAGGACAAAATTAGATATTTGTATTAGGCCAATGACCTTTTAGATGCTCTTGTGAGCTTATCTACTCATTTCCTATATAACTTATGAAGACTCATTGTAAATGGTTGGAGGTTTTAGGGGTAGAACTTTATGTTATATAGAGCAATACATAGCACTATGAACTCTGAAGAAATACTTGTGTTATGAAGTGGATGATCTCTTGCTTGACTTTGATGGTAGAGAAGGATTGTATGTAGGATTCCATGGCTTGGTGAATGGTATTTTGTTCCTTATTTGTTATGTTTTCTTAGTTTCACATATATGATTTCATGCTTCTTACTTGCTGTAATTCAATAAAGAATAAGTTTGAGATATGCCCATGGAGGCACCTCAAATTTCCTGATTCATTGCAGCTTAAATGTTTTCATCTTTCTTGGTCATGTCAAAGAATTCTTAATTTCTCTTTGGTCACTAAGAACTTGTTACTTGTTTCATTAATGGTTATTATGCATGTTGTCTAGTAGGATTCATGGTATGCCCTTCTTACTCATAGCTAATCAAAACTCCATCTCTAAAATCTCTCTCTAAATTATTGATTGTTTTAGTTAAGTCTCTAAATTCTTGTTTCGATCTTGCCCTTTGCCCATGCTTTGCAGTCTTATTTCAAAGTTCCCAATAGCTTGAGATATGATGTTTAGGAGTTCCCTCTTCATTGATCGAGTTGTTAGTTTATCTTAGTTGTTTTCCCAAAAATATAAAGGTGATTTTCCAAAATTTAGAGGGTCTTATACTTCTATGTATCACTGGATTTTTTATTTTCTGCATCTATCAGTTTGATTTTCGTTCATAGAGATTAATGGTTAGACCTAACTCATGAATGCTTTCTGTTTAACTATTTATGCTTAAAATATCTTTTTCTTTCATAAACTTAGTGCTCACCTCATTTCACTTTCACCCAAATAATTCATTTATCTCGACCAAATCAGCCCTGTAGTAATACCTTGTCCATCATTGAAACAGTCTCGACCTTGTTTGACCCCATAGCCCAGTTGATTTGACGAACTCTTTATCTATTTATCATTTGATCAGTTCCCTCAAAAAACCTAAAAAAAACTAAAAACATACTTAAACAACTAGCCTAAAATCAAATATACAAAAGCAAACAAGTTTACATCCTTTGCATAATAGAGAGAGCCCTCTCTGAGTCTATGAAGGCTAGGTCCTAGGGCTTCAAAGCTTGGTCTGATGTTACCCTGTCATTTGGTTTACCAATCTGCCAAATTACGGGACACTAACAGTAGGGTATGGAAAATATCTGTCGGCTCATGCACATCTTGATCCCTTTTCTAACACAACATAGTCCATTTCATGTACTTGTCCTCTTAGTTCCCCATGGGGTAATATTGTTCCTTCATGGCATCTCAGAAATAATTCTAAGTGGGTGCGTGTTAGTATGAATTTTTTGTCGAAATGATTGGAAAAATATCACTTTAGCTACGCATAAAAAATAGCCCTAACATCAAATATCGTTGCCAATATCTTCAAATATGCAGTTAGTTGATCAAGACAAAAGCTGCAAAAATATAGATCTATGCATAAAAATACATTAAGTAGTGAAAATAAGGTTTTCCTCCATGCATCCAATAGACAAGACAAGAACAATATTTTTGAAAGAATTTTTATATTAAGGGCACTTGAGAGGAAAACAAGAAAGGTGTTTCCAATTCTCCTCAATGGGATGGGTTCTTGGAAGTCCTCAGTGCTTCAGATCTAGTATTTCTCTCTCTTGTTGGTGTAGAAAACCCAGACAAACATAGAACTCAAAGGGAGCCCACAAAGAAAATAATGGAGAATGTGACAATGACAATGGCTTAAATTTAGACCAAGAGCATAGATCCAGAGTGATCTAATGAGCAACAAAAGGTGACAAATGAATGGGAAAACCCTTGTATTTATAACAAAATATTGGGTCATTCTAGATCTTGGTGCATGATTAAAATAATATTAACCAAATCTAGATCCACCTTTTATGGAATATTTTATTATATTTGTTGGAGGGAAAAGGCATTTTACTTGGGTCAAATCTCTTTATTTGTAAATAATAAATAAATAAATGATTTATTTATTATTTTTAAGGAAGAGGTTAAATGATAATTAAATAAATAATGATTTATTTAATTATTTATAAATGATTTAGTCATATTTAACAAGGAATATTATTTAAATAAGATTTAAGTTATTATTCCTAGAAAATAATAAGATAAATAAGGATTTATCTAATTAATTTCCTTGTTTTGGGTTTAATATGACTTGGAATTATTTGTAAATAATAAATAAATAAATGATTTATTTATTATTTTAAGGAAGTGGTTGAATGATAATTAAATAAATAATGATTTATTTAATTATTTATAAATTATTTAGTCATATTTAACAAGGAATATTATTTAAATAAGATTTAAATAATTATTCCTAGAAAATAGTAAGATAAATAAGGATTTATCTAATTAATTTCTTTGTTTTGAGTTAAATATGACCTGGAATAATACTTAAATTATTGTTTAATTAATTATTCCCCGAGAAAAATCAAACAAATATAGATTTGTTTAATATTTCCTTTTGGGGTTTCTTGTTTAGACCATAAACAACTTAATAAATGTGTTTTATTAAGTTATTTTACATAGTGAAAGCAATTTTACTTAGAGTAAAATTGGTCTTACATGGTGTACTTGGGTCCATCTAATGATAATAGGTTAGATGACCAAAAAATGGTGTAACAGTGTGACTAAAAACAAGGAGGGTTCTCTCTCATCCCTCTATTCATAGTACGTCTCCCACCAGTCCTTGACATGGGGGGAAACGTTGAGGAGTTCAAAAGTAATATTTTCCTGATTGGAAAAATCATGAACCAAACAATATCCTTCCAACATATTTAACCATCTATATACGACGTCTAGATCTATTTGGCCTTCAAATATGTGAATGTCCAAGTTGACTTGTACCTTTAAGGGAGTGGCACCTCCAGAGTGCTAGTTGAATGAATATACATCACCTATGGGAATTCGCCGAAGGATCTAGGAAAAGCTATCAATCATCGCATTCCTATGTTGCTCTAGGGCTTCTTCAAGCAATATTTTGAAATGATCTCTTGCTCTCTCTTATTTATTTTCTTCTGCCATGGTAGGTCGTTTGGATTTGCGAGGTTAGTATTTCAAAGATAAATTAGTTCGAGTCCTAACTCCTTATACCTTGAACTCGTTGGGGACATTCAAAGAAAAAAAATAAAGAGAAGTTCACTCTAATACCACTAATCTAGACTTATGTAGCAATGTAACATAATACATACATAAACATAAATACAAATATGAAAAAAATATAACTCTTCATTTCATTAATATCAAGGAACTGAAATATTCTTACATACAAAATGGAAATAAAATAGCTCGGGTGATGGTAGCTGATAATTCCTTGTATTTCATCAAGGATGCTTCAACTCCCATGGCTTCTTTGCTTAAATTATTAACCTTAGGCTTGTACAAACCTAGAGATGACAGTGCTATACGTATAGTAGGTTAAGTTCTACTCATGTCACCCTTAGTCATTAGATCAGATCAAGGCATACAAAGAAAAATCCTCAAGCTAACTACAAAGAGAATTTATATGAAAGCATATCATGGTTTCAAGGGAATGAACATGATTCCAACTGCATAAATGAAAATACTAGTTATTAATTGTAAAGACTAGTTTCAATTACATGAAAGTGGAAAAATATACTAGTTGTAGAAATAAATTATGCTACTTTATTTGCACACTACTCAATTCAATTTTATACTTGCATGAACCATTAATCCAATTGATAATTTCTTGAGAAAAAGTAATTCAACCCATAATACATAAATATGAAATTAAAAAAAAATGAGTCTACTCTACTTGTGGTTTTTGTTTTGTAGTGGAGGAAGGATAAATTTTGAGTGGTCTTGAGTCTCCATAACCATGAAATCAAAGGATAGGGTTCATTATTCAATTTTAAAATGTAATATTCAAGGTCTTAGGGAAAATATGGTTGAATTTAGGTAGTGTTACAAGACTACTACAGGGTGCTATAGGAATCCCTATTTTGCTACAGGACTACCCTGTTTTGCTACAGGAGTGGGTGTTAGAGGTTTCTGATGAAAAGGATAGTGTCCTAAAGGTGGAGTAAGTTGAATGAAGGATGTGAGAGGGATTTTTCCAAGCTTAGCACCCCTTAGAGTCCTATATTGCACAAAATTTCATGCCCACTGTGTCCTTCATTGGCCTTGGAAGGATGATCTCGGTGAAAAATTTTGTGAGCAATATGAGATGTATAGGAGGAGAGTGGAAATTCCTAAGTGGATGTGAATGAGTGTGAAAACCCTTGAAATTAACTTGTTATCCCCTATAGAACAATAATCAAATCATGCATCTATATATCAATATTGCAACAAGATAAATCAAGGTGGAAAAGATGAGTTGAATTGTATTTCTTCAATATCTACTCTATCTTACAACATGCATCTAATATATTTTCAAAATTAATGTTACTGACCTCTAAGTTATAGAAACCAGGCCTGAAAAATAATTTCAATCCATAACTCAATAATTTCCAAGAAATTATAAACACATGTTTTTGGCTTCTTGTTGTATACCCTTTAAGCACACCTCCCACAAGGGAGGCAGCAACCAAGTTTTCAACTACAGTTTCTACAATATAATTTATACTTAAGCAAGGAAAGAAGTTAAATGAATTGAAAAATAAAAATAAAAGAATACATGAGAGGGAATAAAGCCTCTGAGTTGGGCCCAAACCCAAGGGTTTCAACCCTCCAAAGTTAACTCAGATGTAGGCCGACACTAAGATTTCAATTAACATAAAATTCAAGTCAAATACATCATATCAAAGATGAAAAAAACAATGTAAAGCTCTTGTCTCTCAATATCTATTCCTATCTCCAAAAAATTTCAAATCCTAATAAGCCCTTACGCTTGTTTATTTACACAAAAAGTGGTTGAGGGGAAACTTCCTTGGGAGGAGGACTGCTTCCTTCCAAAATCTTGAAATTGGTGGATCCAGTTCCCTTGGATCTGCACATTCACTTGAGTTCCTTGCCTGCCAGTGGACTTCGAGCCATTGGTCATGGATATTTGGTCTCAAGTTGAGTTGGAGAGTTAATGTAGTGGACAAGCCTCTTATATTCTCTCTAGATGCATCCAATGCATCTCTGCATAGTAAATGTCTCCAAATATTCTTCTTTTTCATGCATATTAGTCACATTAGGCCATGAAATATGATAAGCACCCTTTAATCTCCCTAATAAGCACATTATGTCTGTAAATGAAAATTAATGTGAGAAAAAGAGAGTTTATGCATTAGAGGATAACACAATGGGCCTCAAAAAATACCAATTGATGGGACCCATAAGTAGCTTATCTCTTAGAAGAGATGTGGCATCTACATGCATATGAACTATGTTACAATGAGGCTTTAGGGCCAATGAGTCTCCAGGGCCTTTTTATTATTTAAAAACAAAGGGAAAACCTAAAAAACAAAAAACCTAACCCTTGGAGATGGAACGCCAAGAGTTTGTGGGCCCCGTTGGGGTTAGTTGGGAAACGAACTTCCCGGGGTTGTAACTTGGTCATATGATCTATGTTTTGTGTGTATGATACCTAATTATATATATCTCTCTGAGTACTATAGGATTTGTGGTAGGTCCCTACCTATGGAAAAGGGCCTACTCCAGATATCAAAAAAAATTCATTTAGGGGGTCAAAACAACTCTGAAAGTTCAGTACCCAAAAAATTGCTAAAAATAAGAAATGTTGTTATAATAAAGGAAGCTAATGAAACTATTTAGAGGTCTAGGTGGAATAGGAGGGTGGAAACCAATATCTACCTGGATCACCATTAGAGGAAATTTCACCCTAAAAGTGGCCTCCTAAGGAAAAATAATAAAATAATAGTTAAAATAATAAAATAAAAGTTATGAATTTTTGAGGGAAAAGAAAAAAAACTACTTCTTTTTAATTGTATTTTTGGCTTATATCCTCATATATTTACTCAAATTTGAAGTGTATACAATCATTGGATGCATAATTAAATAGTGTATCCAAGGAATACGCATCATGCATACTTTTGAGAAGACCAACATTGATAAAAATTGAAGATACATTGAAAAAAACATATTCAATTTTTTATCAATGTGGGTCTTCTCAAAAGTATGCGTGATGGGTACTCATTGGATGCAAAATTTAATTTTGCATCTTACGAGTGCTTACACTTGAAATTTGACTAAACCTATAAGGAGATAAGCCAAAAATAAAATTTTAAAAAAAGAAGTTTTCCTTATTTTCCCTCCAAAATATTTACATGTACCTCTTTTTAAATTTAAAGTTTTTTTATTGGTTTACATATTATGACATGAAAATTAAGTGAAAATTTCATGGGAATTTTTAGGCTAAAATTTCCTCTAATGCATATTCTTCACAACAATTTCAATGTATGTTAGCCTTCTTCCTCGATTTTGGTCATTTGTCACCATTAGGAGTAGAATCTAGCTAAGAGGGTTTGTGGCCATTGTTTCACTTGTTGTAGTGAAGATGTTGTTTCTTTGGATGCTTGGTTTTATATTCTATTAGGTTACTAGGGCCTTGTTAAATATGTCTGCAATGTTGATCACTTCAATATGAAAAATCTTGTCTTACTCTCTAATCAAAGAGTCACAAAATGATTCAATAGAAGGATTTTGATAGGAAATATCTAGAATTTGTCTAGTGGCATAAAATGTACATACAAAAACATAATATGCATAAACAAGCTTGGAAAAATTAATATATATGTAACAATAATTATTTATATTGATTTGATAGTATTTAAGTAATTGTCTAAGTGTCTTGAACTTGGATAAATAATCTTCAATGTAAGAGAAATCACCAGGACTTAAAGTCGTAATATAATTTTCAGGATGATTTTATCTAATCACATTTGGTTCACCAAATTTTTCTTTTTCAAAATTTCCTAGGCTTCATTCAAGTCATTTATTATTTGAATATGAAATCACAAATCAGAATAATGGAAATTTTGATTCATCCTTGTGTTTCACCATTATTTTTATCCCATTTAACTTTCTTATTATCATTAATGGGTGTTTTTCTTTTCCAAAGCTAATTCAGTACAATCTTTTACTTATTACTACATTATTCATGTGTGATTACCATGTGAAGTAGCTGGTATTGGAAAGAAACAAATTAGTTTCATTAGCTATATTACATTATGTGGATATTATGATTTCAAAAGCTAAAATTGACTATCTAGATGGAAATATCTCGAAAAAAATAGGTTGTTTGAAAGAAACAAAACCGAAAATTGACATGAAATATGAAATTTATTGATCAAGTGCTCAAAATTATGCTAAAAATGGAAGATTTCGGAATGGTGTGGAATCTGAATGACCACATAGATCTCATCGTTCTGAATTTGGCACAATTTGTTTTGCGGAAAAATGACAACGTATGCTCCCAGAAATGAATTTTGTCCACTTTGTCAAATAGGAATTTTTTTTTTTAATTGCAGGGATAACCCAGTCAACATTCCGTACTGCTGACTGGGCATGCACTATGGCAGGTTGAATTAGTCAACGGATTTTCTTTGGTGAATAAATTGTGCCAAGTGGCACTATCTGGCTGGGTCGAATTGGCAGTTTTTAATTGGTTGATTAGGTGGCCAACCACAGGCTTCCATGTGGTTCAATTAGGGGTTGCCACGTGACATCCTAAGGTCCACCAAAATTATGGTAAGGGTCAAACCACACCTCGTTGGGGTTGAACAAAAGAACTCATTGCCACAAGCCTAACACATTATCACTATGCCCCGCGCTTTGTTCCTTACATGCTATGGTTGCCATATGGATTTATTTACATATATCTTATGTCGTGGGGCAGGGGACTGGGTCTAGCCCCAACCTTGGTCATCGTTGGGGGCAGGACCATGGGAGAGAGGCTAGCCCTGCACCCCCCAATGGTCCATAATCACAATGTTAAATGCCACCATCGCAAACATGTGAACATCGTCGAAGGCCTCCACCGTAATCGCCAAAGTGATAGGACCGCCTGCCTAATCGCTCACCTTATCTGCCATGTGTCCACGCTCAGAGGTAACTGCTGACTATTAGAAACAAAACTACGACATTTTTTATTTAAAAAAAAAAACAAATTTGGACTTTACGTCTTATTGGAAAAATTAAACCTCCGATAATTTTGCCAGATTTTTGGCAGAATTGGCACTCCATTAGCATTTTTGGGGGAAAAATTATAGGATGGTGTCTGATTTGGAGGAAATTGTGGAGAAGTTAATGCCAAAACTTTGGGAAGTCATAAATTACTTGGTTTTTTACCAAATTCAAGGCAGAAAGAGGCTACACATGAATTTTTTGGGCATTTTGGAGTTTATAGAACAAGTTTCGGAGTTTTTTAAGCATTATAAACATATTTAATCACACTTTTGAGCATAATAGAAGAGGGCCAAGCCATTGGAAGTTGGACCAAGGAGATGTAGCCAAGGCGGGGTGAACTCCTTCATCATGTGTTGTTGTGTTACTATTTATGGAGATGTTCATGTATGTTATATGTTGTTGTTCAATCTTTTGCTTTTGTTAATTTTCTCAATAAATTCACATAAAAAAACATAAAAACTCATGATTAAATTTCAATTTACCTCATAATCCTCATGCACTTTGTTTATATTATGAATTGGATCTTAGCACAACAAACACTAATATTTTTTTCATATCAAGTTGGTATCAGAGCACTAGTTTTACTTGTACAAGGAAGATTTAGTTATTTTTCAAGTGTTTAAATGCTTAAAAGGTTGAAGTTTAAGAGAGGAGAAGGTGTTAGCCCCCTATAAATCTTTTGACAAGAAAAGTAGGGGGCTAAATTGTTTTTGAGCCTTCAAGGAATGCATCTCCCCTGAAGACACATCATCCTTGAAGTCTCTTGTGCCTTTGCATTTGATGAAATTCCCTTTGCTAACTCCCTTTATAAAGTCTCACTGATTACAAAAGCTGTGCTCCAAAAGGCCTACATTTATCCCTTGTATCCCTACAAAATATCCCTTTTAACCCTTTTCCCTTTGTTAAACTCCCCCTTTTCACCCCCAAAATCCCTCCCCTAATCCTTTTAAACCCTCCCAAAATCCCCTCTAAACCATACACACATCCCTGGTGTGGTTTAATTAGCCCTTGTATCCTCTATAATTTCCATCCTCTAGCCTCAAATTGCATTAAAAATTGCCCAAAAACCATATTCTCCATATATGTGGGCCTAGTCCCTTTCGGCCAAACCCCTGCACCTTTCCCACCACGCGACTGTGGCGCTAGAACCACTCGCCAGCCCAAAAAACACTTATCTCAAATCCACATCAAGCACATTGTAAACTGTCGATCTGTATATATCAGACGATCTTCGCATCCCCACAACGTCCATTGTTCACTCTATTTGCTGCCCCATTCATAGCATCATAATCATTCATTTTCCCGCCAGATCAACGGTCAGAGTTTACCCGCCTCGGTGGTCCCCACGCACTGTTCAAAAACTGTCGGTTTCTATCGCACCGCCGTTGGGGGGTAGGCGATAATTTTCATTTGGCCAGCGATTCCACTCATCGCATGACGCGTGGCAGCGACACTATTTGAAAAACGCCCACCCATCGCATGTTATTGTTCGACACAAGACACAGAGCGATATGCATATCAACCGTCTGATCTGGGGCTCTCCATCCAACGGTGATCGCTCCATGAAATTGCGTGGAAGTTAACCCAAGGCATCTGTACCCCTGGCCCACTATCGCCCCCCGACGTGTTTTCCACCGTCGATCTCCACTGGAAATCGGACGGCCCAGTTTAAATGCACACTCGCCCATTAACCCCGTATCGCCATGTCATTTTTCCACGTGTGTTCATTGTTTTCTCATCTATCCCCTATATAATTTTGTTCCAAGGTCAAAGTTTTAATGTTTTTTAGTGGAATTTCTAATTTGACGTCGCCCAGTGCATTTCTCACAATTACACGTTTCCCTCCATAATATCCTCTGCATGCATCGTCGTCCACCGTATCACGTTGTCATTTCCACAGTCATCCACACCACCCTCTCCATGCACGGTTTTCTTAATTTGTTTTCATGTTTTGCAGGGTTACAGGCAGGCGGAAAACTGCCATGATTCATATGCACTATTTTAAAGGCACAGAGCACAGAAGGAGATGAATTTAGAACCTGATTTTACAGAAAAATGTTCAAAAAGGTGTCTGCATCGTAAATTTCATCAAAGGACAAAGTTCAAACTCTGCAAACCCTCTCCGATGCCATTAAAGCTCAGATTGCATAAACAAAGGCAGTACGGGAGCAACAGAGAGCTCGAGGCAAGAAATAGAATATTTTTGAGCTTTTTCAGGGATTTCAGAAGGCAAAGGTAGCAGTTCAAAGACATCATGGATTGCATGCACGCGGAAAACAATGCTATCAGGGTTTCAAATCAGCAGAATGTTTCTTCTTGAGCAAGGACATAATACACATTATTGTTTCAGTCTAAATTGTGTCCAAGTGAAGTTTTCCTCCCCCCCTACAGCAGTCCTATGCTATCATAAGCATTTGTTGCACAATATGGCAGATCTTAGCATCACGATTCTACGTTTTTGTTTAATTCACCAGAAGTACTACAGAGTATTGCAGCCAAAGTACATCAAAGACATACCGGAAGTAAATGGAAGCCTGGAGAAGACCACTCTTCCATCCAAAATAATGCCAGAGGTAAATGCACAGGGTTTAAATAGAATGGGCTTTGACCCTCTTTCTTTTCTGAGTTTAATGCTTCATTTAGTGTTTTACCTACCTTCTCTACTCCACTGGAGCTATAAATTCATGAAGAAACTCATTGTAAATGCTGTTGATTAGCTATCAGAGAATTGAAAGCTGTTTCTTTTAAGACATAGTCTCTGTGTAAAGTAGTAAGATAGGCTGAGGAAGATGTTTTCTGACTGTGTATCTAGCTATTGGCAATGTTGTGCTTAACTAGTGTTGCTTTTAAATATGACAAGAAAATTTCTTTAGATCCTGATCTAAAGCAGTGATGATGTTTTTCTATCTCTGTATTTGTGTTTAACTTATATTCTGTTTCATTTTACTTCTACTAGCTTGCATCAGAAATCTGGCATAGGATTTACCCTTGTTAGGTACCCTATGTTTCTGCTCTCCTTGCCTTTGATGTTTTCTACTAAATGTGTTATCTAAGAATTAATTTCAGTTGATTTAACCAGTGTAGTGGATGTTATTTCCTGCTAGCTAATGTATGAATTAAATGAATATATTCTTATATGTTCTTATTAGGATTTAACTCGAAGATTTGGGAACACAGGGGATTAGAGTTAGCCCTGTCCACTAGGATCCTTGTACGACCAGTTGGCCTTTCTAAGATCCCTCAAGCTGGAGGCCAAAGCATTGAGAGTTCAAAGTCTCTCTCTCTAATCTCAGGTCTTTAATGTTGTGTTCTAAACCTTTATTGTTTCCTCCTCCCTTACCATTCCATACCATGCTATCATCTTTAAGATCCAATGTTTTAGATGACTAGCCCAACTGAAAGCCTGCATATTGATTAGCAAGAAAATCCTTTCCTGACTCCATTTCCCAATGGTCTTGGATGCTCCCTAGAATACTTCACCTTTGCCTAAATCGTCTTTGCTCATCCTTGTCTTACATTGAACCCTTCGTTCTTGATGACTAGCAACCAAACAAACCATCAAACAAACAAACCCTGTGCCTATAACTAGCCTAGTATCTTAATCTTTTGAGCTTTAAAGACATAAAACCTTTTCTTATATAGAGATATCCCTCTCTGGACCGAGGAGGGCTAGATCCTGAGGTCTGAAAGTGGTTTTAATGTTGTCTCATCTTTTGGTCTTGCCAATCTGGCCAAAACATGGGAACCCCAACATAATGGCGGCTCCACTGGGGAAATTCTGAGTATTTCTCACCTTACTACATCATAAGAGCCTCAAAAACCTACAATCTCTGGTTAGGTTGGTAGTTAAACACTCCTATTCATAGATCAACCTCTATACCATTTGTTGTGTTCCTCCCACATTCTTAGACAGAGTCTGGAAAATGCCAGGTAGCCTCCAAATCTCACACTCTTTCAAAGGTGACAGATGTGGTAAAATCTCTCCCAGTCAATCTCTGGTTAGATTTTGCTGTGTTGTGAATATATCCTTGAAATGGGACATCTCATAAGCACTGTGGTGGATAGTGTACCCTCTAGAAGCATCCTAAACCTTCCACCTAGTGAATCCATAATTCCTAAAAGATTTAAAGAATCCACTGGTGATCAGTAGGCCTACTGATTATCTTGGTTCACATAAGACTCCACTGGAAGACCAGCCTCCAATACAACATCAACCACAATAGAAGTAACAAGTAGGGTTAAGTTTCTTGGTTAGAAAACAACATTCTGGCTTCAAGAACCATTCACACAAGAGCTTATCTCAACCCAAAACCCCCTGAAATAGTTGACAACATTGAGAGCATCGTCAAGAGATCTCCAACACCTAAAAGACCAACTATTTCCAGCCACATCCATAGAGATAACTCTACACCAGAAGACTTTTCAGCTCTATCAGACCCAACTATTGACCTAGGCACTCAAAACAACTTACCAAGAACTAGGTCATTCAGTGTCCTAGACCAATCAGACCTTGAGCCTTCTGTTTCACCACCTCAAAGTGGTAAACACCCTGGTAATAGACAGACCCCTCCATATACACCTCCTGATCTTCACTTCATTCAGAACTTGGGGCTCTGCCACCCTAAATCTGCTCATCAGTCTTCTGCTGGTCATAATATCCCTGTCATCCATATACCAGATGCTCAAGTTAACCCTTTACCTCATCAAAACATCAACATGGCAGCCTAGTATGCACCTCTGGTTTTACCTCAGCCTCTAGTACCCTTACCAAATGATTATCAATCAAATATCCCACACTTCACTGCAAAAGAGTCTACCACAGCTCAACACCATGTAGATAGGATGGAAGATTCTTTTGACTACATGGAAATAGATGATGATACAGTCAAAATGAGAATCTTTGCCCAGAGCTTAGGAGGTGATGTGAAGAAATGGTTCAAAAGCCTACCTCCTAATAGTATCCAATACCTTCCTAATTTATATCAGACTTTCATAAAAAAATGGGAAGTTAAGGCTAACCCTCTCCAAATCCTATCAGAATACAAGAACCTGAAAAGAAACGTAGGAGAGAGTGTCCAGGACTACTCTACAAGGTTTAACAACGTTTATAATGCTCTTCCACCACACATGAAACCTACCCTAGGTATGGTTTTAGTAAAGTACCCTGAAGACCTTGATGCTGACATGGCCTACCAGCTTAGGGAGAGGGATTACAACACATTGGAAGATATGCAAAAGGGAGAAGTGAGTGTAGAATCAAATCTAATTGAGAAAAAAGCAAGATTGAGAGCTGAGAAAAGCGTAACATATAGAGATGACAATGTAGCTTCCACATCTGACCCCAATAATGACCGCATATCCAAGAACATAGAGAAGCTACAAAAAATGATGGAAAAAATGGTTGTCACAGTCAGTAACTTAAGAAGAAATCGAAACCATAACCAGAACCAAAACTTTATAAGAAACAATGCCACTCCCAACAGACAAAGAGAATCAGATCAACAAGTTATTCCCCCATTCCAAGAAAAATTTTTATATGAAGATGAGGGAATCATAGAAGAGTCTGAGGGGAACACAATAAACATGTTTTAAACTGAAAGTTCAATCCACAACTGTGACACAGAAGAAGATCAGCCCTCACCCTCGTATTGGGATGAGGAATGGTTATGATCTGAAGATTACAGGTTAGGATTTGAAAATGCCATGATGCAAGTCAAAGAACAATATGAGCTTAGAAGAAAAAAGAGCCTAGACACTACCAAACCAAAAGCTGCTGAGGTTACCATCAAGAAAAGGCCTAAGAAAACTTCTAAAGTGACTGCGGAAAGTAACAAATCAGCAGCTGAGAGTTCTGGAAAGAACAAAGGAAAAGACAACCAAAAAACTGATAAACAAGGTAAACCAACAAGCAATACTAACACTGCAGTTAGTACTCCTAATAAAACAGTTCCTAACACTGTATATAGTGAGAATCAGCACAATGATTCAGCCACTAAGGTAGTGGTTAAAAAAATAGAGTCGAGCATCCCAAAGAGTCAGTCCACTTTCAATCTGGAAAGTGAGATTGCAAAAATTAAAATCTCTGTGCCACTTTCTGAGCTGGCCACTCAGGATGTATATAAATGCCAAATTTTGAAAGCATTAAATTTAGGTGAGAACAGTGACACTGTAAACCTGAGTGATGATCAACCTACCCTTATGCTTGGTCCAAAGATAGAAGGAAATTTTTAGGAAGGGGTAGTGCCCCCTTCTTATATCAGTCTTAATATCCATGATAAGATTCTCCACAATGCAATGCATGATTCTGGGGCATCACACAACTTGATGCCTAAAGTAGTGATGGAAAGACTAGGCCTAGAGATAACCCGTCCCTATAAAGACCTATATTGATTTGACTCTAGCAGAGTAAAGTGTCTTGGCCTGATCAAAAATTTATGTGTGAGCCTTACCCAGATTCCAGCCAAGTGTATGGTCATGGATGTTGTTGTGGCAGATGTGCCACCCAAGTATGGCATGTCATTATCAAGATCATGGGGAGCCAAGATGCAAGGAACAATACAGATGGATGGGGCCTATGCCACAATCCCAATCTTTCGCCAACTTAGAAGACTATACAGAGAGGCACAAATGAAGTTTCTGGTTAGTAGCCTCGAAAAGCCTGAAAATTCACCTTTATACTCTGTGCATACAGACCTTGACTCCTTTATCCTTTGTAATGATGAATCCTCAAGAGGGTCAGAGTCCAAAAACAGAGATACAAACAAGGAAACAGAGCCCATGGACTTTAACATAATGGCTACCATATACTCGGAGGAGAATGATTTAGAAAACTTGGAATAGTGCACTGAAACAAAAACTCAAAGCAAACTAGAAACATAATGTAGTCAGCTGATTAGTCACCCTTCACAAACACATACACCACACCAAGAACGAAACGATTATAAACCCGATATTGAAACCTTATGGGAAATGAATTTCGATGGGTCATGCACTAAGAGAACTGTTGGAGCAGGAGTGTGGATACATAACACAGAGAGTGGTTACGCAGAGAGCCATGCATGTAACCTGCACTTCAAATGTACAAACAACATTGCAGAGTACGAGGCTCTTATCCTAGGCTTAAATCTGCTGAGAAAATTAGGAGCCCATAGGATAACTGTGCATGGGGACTCTGAGCTGATCATTAAACAGGTGAATGGTGAATATAAAACAAAACATCCCAGATTGAGGGCATACAGGAATGAATCTATGGATCTATTGAAAACTTTTGTGGAATATGATCTAGTGTTTGTCCCTAAAGGTCAGAACGAAATTGCAAATGGAATAGCCTGCATGGCTAGTTGGTATCATAAGCCTCCCAGTGACCAACAAATCATCATTCAGACCAAATTCAGACCTGCAGTGCCAAACAATGAAAAATATTGGCAGGTCTTTGAGGGTGATAAATAGATTGAAGATTTCTTGGTAGGCGGAAACGAGTTCGAATCTTCTGATTTAGACTCTAAACTTGACAGTAGCTGCCTAAGTGAAGAGTCCTCAGATGAGGAAGAAACACCCTGTAATATAGAAATAAACACTTTAAATGAACAGATTGGAAATCTGAACGAAAAATGTGAAAACATAGATAGTGAAGAAGTAGAGGTGCTGCAGACCAAAGATAAGAACATACCCTGAGGTCTGGCACCTTTAGAGGACCTTTTTGACTTTGATGATGTAGCAAAAAAGCCCACTATTGAACATGCAGACTCTGAGGTGGAGGAATGCAACATAGGCACTGAAGATAAACCTAAGATGGTCAAATTGGCTAAGTCCCTGCCTGCAAACATGAAAAAGAAATACATTGACCTATTCAAGGAATTCATTGATGTGTTTGCTTGGAGCTATGAGGACTTAAGGGCCTATTACACAAACATCATACACCACAAAATACCTTTAAAAGAAAATCAGAAGCCCTTTAGACAAAAACTCCATAGGATAAACCCAAAACAATTGCCTGCAGTTGAAAAGGAGATTAAAAAATGTATGAGGCAGGTATAATTGTGCCTGTGAGGTTCTCTGATTGGGTATCAAACCTAGTGGTCATGAGAAAGAAAATAGGGGAGATCAAATTGTGCATAGATTTCAGGAATCTTAATAGAGCCTCACTCAAAGACAATTACCCTTTTCCTAAAATGGAACATATTCTTCAGAGGGTAGTAGGCTCTAAAAGGATCTCCTTGCTAGATGGTTTTTCAGGTTACAACCAAGTCTTAGTAATCCCAGAAGACCAACTCAAAACAACCTTTACCACTCCATGGGGCTCTTTTATGTATGTAAAGATGCCTTTTGGATTGATGAACGCTGGTGAAACCTTCCAAGGAGCAATGTACATAGATTTTTCAGATGAAATAGGACACTTCATTGTCATCTATCTGGATGACATAAAAGTCTATTCCAAGATTGAGGAAGAACACCTAGAACACATGAGAAGAGTGCTTGAAAAATGTCGAAGGTTTGGTCTGTCACTGAATCCTAAAAAGACTATATTTGGGTTGCAAGAAGGTAAGCTTCTTGGCCATATCATATCTGATAAAGGGATTAGGATAGACCCACAAAGAGTTGAGGGAATACTACAAATCACACACCCGAGAAACATCAAGGAGTTACAGTCCTTGATTGGGAAAATCAACTTCCTTAGGAGGTTTATTCCCAACTTAGCTGAACACCTTAGAAATATGAATACCATGATGAAGAAAGGTGTAGGAGTTAAGTGGATTGTTGAAGCTAAGAAATCTTTTAAATCAATTAAACTTGCACTCACCCAGGCTCCTGTCCTAATCAGCCCAGATTTCTCAAAAGATTTCCTGATTTTTTCATTTGCCTCCAAGCATACGATAGTTGTAGTTCAACTGCAGAAAAATCTAGAGGGAATGGAACAACCCATTTCTTTCTTCAGCAAAGCACTCAGAGACGCACCCTTGAAATACAACATTATGGAAAAATAGGCCTATGCTTTGGTTAAGGCCTTGAAAGAATTTAGGGTGTACATACTGCATTCCCACACCATGGCCTATGTACCCAACATAGTGGTTAAAGACATCTTGTCCCAAGACCCAGATGGGAATAAGGGAAAATGGATTGCTATCATATTAGAGTACGACCTTGAGATAAAACCCACCAAACTGATCAAAGGTCAGGGCCTAGCTCAATTAATGGCTGAATCAAATATACAAGCCCTAGACATTAACATGGTAGATGCCTGGGATGAGCAACAGGGATTAACTGATCCCACTATTGAGGAGAATTTTCAGAGCTCTCCTTGGTATTCTGACATTTTGCATGTGCTTACACACCTCAATGCCCTTCCTGAACTATCAAAGACCAAGGCCGGATTCTTAAAGCCAAAGGCCAGAAGTTATTGTATTATGAATAAATGTTTATACTGGAAGAATGCAAATGGCCTATTGCTTAAATGTTTGCCTAAACCTGAAGTAGAAAATATTAAATAAGAATTCCATGCAGGAGAGTGTGGAGGCCACCTAAAATGGAAAGCCACTGCAAAAAAAATACTCAGAGCCAGCTACTATTGGCCCACACTCTTCAATGATATCCATAAGATGATAATTTCTTGCCACAAATTCTAGTTTTTTGAAGGCAAAAGAAAACTCCTCCCCTTACCTCTACAACCCATCACTGTTGAAGGTCCCTTTATGAAATGGGGCCTAGATTTCATAGGAGAAATTCACCCCGCTTCTTCTACACAACAAAAATGGATCCTAACAGCCACAGACTACTTCACCAAGTGGATAGAGACCATACCCACTAGGAATGCCACAGATTCAGTCATCATTAGCTTCCTAGAAGGTCATATCCTCTCTCGGTTTGGCTGCCCAAGGAAAATAATCACTAATAATGCTGCTTTCAGATCCAAGAAAATCGTTTATTTTTGTCATAGTTATCAAATAGCACTCGGTCATTCAACTGCCTATTACCCTCAAGGTAATGGATTAGCTGAATCTTCAAACAAGAGCTTGGTGACCATCATCAAAAAGCTTTTAGAAGAGAACAAAAAGTCATGGCATAACAAGTTAGTGCATGCCCTGTGGGCTGACAGGCTTACAACAAAGAAATCCATTGGAATTTCACCATATCAGCTTGTCTATGGAACAGAAGAAGTGTTTCCCACTAACCTTGGAATACTAGTGATTAAAATTGTTCAAGAGATACAAACAGAAGAAGATAGCATGGTGAGGAGAATAAACCAGAAAATTCATCTCCAACAAACAAGGGAGGAGGTCTATAACAGAGCTATCAAGGTTCAGGAAAATATAAAGAAGTTATTTGACAAAGTAAATAAGGCCTCTGATTTCAAAATTGGAGATAAAGTTCTGAAGTGGGACTCAAGGAGAGAGGACAAAGGAAAGCATGGCAAGTTTGACAGTTTGTGGCAAGGTCCATACATCATCTAGGCCACTGTGGGTCCAAATGCCTTTTTTCTACAAGAATCAGATGATACAGAGCTATTTTGGGGTCCTGTCAATGGCAGGATGCTCAAACACTACTTCTGCTGATTTCCAATTTCCAGTTCCCATTTCCATTGTATGTACCATTGCAGTGTTTGTTTTCAAGAAAAAGAGAAATTGTTCCCACAAAAAAAAAAAAAAAAGAGAGGAAAGGAGAGGTTCAAACATGCTCAAAACATGGACCTCTGAAGTGCAAAGATTGGCTCTAATATGATCAAAACCTGAGCCAAAGAAAGTAAAGATAGCTGGTTCAAACATGCCCAAAACCTAGACCAGCAAAGAAAAAAGAAGAATCAGCTCTAACAAGCCCAAAATCAGAGCTGAAAAAAAAAGAAGGAAACTGACTCTAACAAGCTCAAAACTTGAGTCACTAAGAAAGAAGGATGCTTCAAACTTCAAATTTCAAGCCTTTAAAGTTTTGTTTTCAGTTTTCTGCAAGTTTCTATCCATGTGAAACTGTCTTTATGCCTTGGACCCACAACAAACTAGACTGTCTAATCCTAGTCTAACTGTTTGTAAATTTCTGTTGTAGAATATAGAGAAGAAATCTGCTGGATAGTTTAACCCCAACAAATGTTAGAATAGGTAGAGAAACATATGAGGCCAACAGTTTAATCTGGTCTCATGGAGTAATAAGGGTAGAAATAGAATAGGTTTATTTTCTTGTTTGTAAAAAATAAAAATATGTAAAGGGTCTGCTAGTTCAAATGCACCCTAGAAGAAAAAATGCTAGGATTGTAGGATGGGTAGGTAGATTGTTTGGGAATGTTTCTGCTGATCTATCATATTTGTGGCAGCTAAAAATCAAAGAAGAAAGGTGGCTTAAGCAGCAAGCATCTAGCCTACACCAAAGATCATTTTATGAATTCTTGACTCCTTCAAGAAGAAGCCATCCCCATGTGGAGCCACTGTTAGCCCCCTATAAATATTTTGACAAGAAAAGTAAGGGGCTAAATTGTTTTTGAGCCTTCAAGGAATGCATCTCCCCTGAAGACACATCATCCTTGAAGTCTCCTGTGCCTTTGCCTTTGATGAAATTCCCTCTACTAACTCCCTTTATAAAGTCTCACTGATTGCAAAAGTTGTGCTCCAAAAGGTCTACATTTATCCCTTGTATCCCTGCAAAATATCCCTTTTAACCCTTCTCCCTTTGTTAAAATCCCCCTTTTCCCCCCAAAATCCCTCCCCTAATCCTTTTAAACCTTCCCAAAACCCCCTATAAACCATACACACATCCCTGGTGTGGTTTAATTAACCCTTGTCTCCTCTATTGTTTCCCTCCTCTAGCCTCAGATTGCATTAAAAATGGCCCAAAAACCATATTCTCCATATATGTGGGCCTAGCCCCTTTTGGCCAAACCCTTGCACCTTTCCCACCACGCGACCACGACGCTAGAACCACCCGCCAGCCCGAAAAGCACTTATCTCAAATCCACATTGGGCGCGTTGTAAATTGTCGATCTGTATAGATTGGACGGTCGTCACATCCCCACAACGTCCATCATTCACTCCGTTTGCTGCCTCGTTCATAGCATCATAATCGTTCATTTTCCCACCAAATCAACGGTCAGAGTTTACCCACCACAGTGGTCCCCGTGCACTATTCAAAAACTACCGGTTTCTATCGCACCGTCGTTGGGGGGTAGGCGGTAATTTTCATTTGGCTAGCGATTCCACTCATCGCACGACGCGTGGCACCGGTACTGTTTGAAAACCGCCCACCCATCGTGCATTATCATTTGGCACAAGACACAGAGTAATATGCATATCAATTGTCCGATCTGGGGCTCTCCATCCAATGGTGATCGCTCCATGAAATTGCGTAGAAGTTAACCCAAGGCATACGTACCCCTAGCCCACTGTCCATCACCCCCTGACGTGTTTTCCACCGTCGATCTTTGCTGGAAATCAGACAACCCAGTTTAAATGCACGCTATCCCATTAACCCCGTACCGCCACATCATTTTTCCATGTGTGTTCATCGTTTTCTTGTCCGTCCCCTATATAATTTCATTCCAAGGTCAAAGTTTCAATGTTTTTCAATGGAATTGCTAATTCAACATTGCCCAGTGCATTTCTCACTGTTACACATTTTCCTCCATAATATCCTCTGCATGTATCTTCGTCCATCGTATCACATCGTCGTTTCTGCAGTCATCCACACCACCCTCTCCATGCACGGTTTTCTTAATTTGTTTTAATGTTTTGCAGGGTTACAGGCAGGCAGAAAACTGCCCTGATTCATATGTGCTATTGTAAAGGCAAAGAGCACAGAAGGAGCTGAATTTAGAGCCTGATTTTATAGAAAAATGTTCAGAAAGGTGTCTGCATCGTAAATTTCATCAAAGGAAGGAGTTCAAACTCAGCAAACCCTCTCCGGTGCCATTAAAGCTTGGATTGCATAAACAAATATAGTACGGGACCAACAGAGAGCTCAACGCAAAAAATAGAAGATTTTTGAGTTTTTTCAGGGATTTCAGAAGGCAAAGGTACCAGTTCAAAGACATCATGGATTGCATGTGCGTGGAAAACAATGCTATCAGGGTTTCAAATCAACATAATGTTTCTTCCTAAGCAAGGACACAATACACATTATTGTTTCATTCTACATTGTGTCCAAGTGAAGTTTTCCTCCCCCCCTACAGTAGTCCTATGCTATCAGAAGCATTTGTTGCATAGTATGGCAGATCTTAGCATCACAATTCTACATTTTTGTTTAATTCACTGGAATTACTACGAAGTACTGCAACCAAAGTACATCAGAGACATACCAGAAGTAAATGGAAGCCTGGCGAAGACCACTCTTGCATCCAAAAGAGTGCCAGAGATAAATGCACAGGGTTTAAATAGAATGGGCTTCGACCCTCTTTCTTTTCTGAGTTTAATGCTTCATTTAGTTTTTTACCTACCTTCTCCGCTCCACTGGAGCTATAAATTCATGAAGAAACTCATTGTAAAGGTTTTTGATCAGTTATCAGAGAATTGCAAGTTGTTTCTTTTAAGACATAGTCTCTGTGTAAAGTAGTAAGATAGGCTGAGGAAGATGTTTTCTGACTGAGTATCCAGCTATTGGAAATGTTGTACTTGTCTAGTGTTGCTTTTAAATATGACAAACACATTTCTTTGGATCCTGATCTAAAGCAGCAGTGATGTTTTTCTATCTCTGTATTTGTGTTTAACTTATATTTTGTTTCATTTCACTTCTACTAGCTATCAGAAATCTAGCATAGGATTTACCCTTGTTAGGTACCCTATGTTTCTGCTCTCCCTGCCTTTGATATTTTCTACTAAATGTGTTATCTAAGAATTGATTTCAGTTGATTTAACCAGTGTAGTGGATGTTATTACCTGCTAGCTGATGTATGAATTAAATGAATCTATTCTTAGATGTTCTTATTAGGATTTAGCTAGAAGATTTGGGAACACTGGGGATTAGAGTTAGCCCTGTCCACTAGGATCCTTGTACAACCAGCTAGCCTTTCTAAGATCCCTCAAGCTGGAGGCCAAAGCATTGAGAGTTCAAATTCTCTCTCTTTTATCTCAGGTCTCTAACTTTGTGTTCTAAACCTTTATTGTTTCCTCCCACCTTACCATTCCATACCACGCTATCATCTTTAAGATCCAATTTTTTAGATGACTAGCCCAACTGAAAGCCTGCATATTGATTAGCAAGTAAATCCTTTCTTGAATCCATTTCCCAATGGTCTTGGATGCTCCCTGGAATACTTCACCTCTACCTAAATCCTCTTTTCTCATCCTTGTCTTACATTGAACCCTTCGTTCTTGATGACTAGCAACCAAACAAACCATCAAACAAACAAACCTTGTGCCTATAACTAGCCTAATATCTTAATCTTTTGAGCTTTAAAGACATAAAACCTTTGCTTATATAGAGAGATCCCTCTCTGGACCCAAGAGGGCTAGATCCTGAGGTCTGAAAGTGGTTTTGATGTTGTCTCATCTTTTGGTCTTGCCAATCTGGCCAAAACATGGGAACCCCAAGAGAAGGCAAGCTTGTAGGTGTAGGTTCTCTAGTTTGAGAAAGGAGAAGGAGGGAATAGTTGCCACAATCTCCACCACAAGATTCACCTCCAAATCCAGTAGAATATTCAGTAATCATGTCTCATGAAGGAGGGAATGATAACATGACAGAGGACGAGAAGGATTTTAGGAAGGCTTTATTTGACATGACAAAGATGGTGAAGGTCGTATATTAAGAGAGGAACACAAGGTTGCAGGGTGAAAGCTTCAGGCCTCTAAGAGGAGAGGAATCTCTAGGAGGAGGAGGCAATGAAAATGGTGATAAGCCACCATCTACTCCACCATAATCCTCACCACCATATTCACCTTGATCTTCATGCTTGTCCACGACTACAACCCTTACTCATACTCAGAAAAATACCTCAAAAGGAATTGGTAAACAAACATTGTTAAAACTTGATATTACATTTGAGATACCTATGTATAATGGTGAACTGAATGCAAAGAAGCTTAGCAATTGGGTTTGTCTATTGGAGGTCTACTATAAAATTCAAATCCTTCAAGATGATGATACAGATATTCTGGTAGCTTCCTTGAGACTAGAGGGTGAAACACTAGTATGGTGGGAAGCCAAGACTCAATATGAGATTAAAAAACATGGTAATATCTCACTCTCTTGATCTAATTCATTTCTGAAATTAAAAGAAAATTTTAACCTCTAGCATATATGCATAAAGCCATCATGAATTGTTATAACTTTAGACAACTTAAAGGTCAAAGTGTGCAAGGTTACACCCAAGAATTTAGAAAAATAAATCTTATGTTAGGTGTTGATTTTCATTCACAAGACAAATTTCTGAAGTATATATGGGGTTTTACATAGCTACCTAAGGCATACTATCCTTATGTTAAATCCCACTAGTCTAGATGAGGTTTGTGTGGAAGCCACTCACCTTGACGAAAGAGGGAAAAATATTCCAGAAGAGGGTAAAAAGAAGCCATTTAAGGGTGGATAGAAAGGAAAGGGTTTCAAAGGAAAAGGAAGGAGAAATTCATCCATTAAAAAGGAAGGAGATAAAATGACATGCAAACATTGTTCCAAACAGAGTCACGATGAAGACCATTTTTGGAAGATTCATCCAGAGATGAGGCCCAAGAAATTCAACAACAAGGGAAAACAAAAAACAATTGCAACCACTCAACATGATTTGGGATGTGATTTGGGTGATGAAACTAAAATTATAACCATGGATATGAAAGGAAAATAATCCATTGCTAGCACTAGTTGATCAAATTTTCACACTAGCACTCCAAATGAAGAAAAAAGAATTAAATTATTTCATGTGAGGTTTATTTAAAAACATACAAAAATTTACACACTATTTGATAGTGGGTCTCAAGCCAATTTGATATCTAAAGACTTAGTCAAGAAACTTAATCTTGAAACCATTCCACGTCATAAACCATATCCACTAAGTTGGATATCCAATAACACACATTTACAGGTTACAATAAAGTGTATTCTTCATTTTTCAATCACAACAAACTTCAATGATGAAGTTGAATTAGAAGTTGTATCGCTTGATATTTTAGGAATTATTTTGGGTAGTACTTACCTCTCTGATATAAAATCCATCTTCTATCTCCATGAAAATAAGAACCACTTGTTCAAATATGGTGTGGATTATATTATGACAAATCATCACAAGAAACTAAATCTTTCATTAGTTAATTGATGGAAAATGAAATGACTAGTGAATTCAAGCAAGAATTTTGTGCTTCTTATGATTAAACCAAAGAATGATGTTTCTTATGAAGCATTCCAAGGCTATGATCCAAAGTTTAAATCTGATTTGATTGAATTTGTTAATCAAAATGATGATATGTTTCAGGAACCAAAGGGATTACCTCCCAAGAGGGGAATCGAACATGAAATACAGTTGTGGCAAGGTTGTCCTCTTCCTAACATTGACATGTATAGGATGTCGGTGATGGAGAGTGTTGGAATAAAAAATAAAATTCAAGATTTTTTGAACAAAGGGATCATCCTATTAGAAAATTATATATTATATAGAAATGGAACACAAAAAGTATGTGGCAACACAAAAAACATTAAACATATAAACAAGAGAGGCATAGATGTATGTGGTTCACCCAACTTGGGCTACGTCCACGAAAACAACCAAACCTTCCTTTATATTATCCAACAAAATGAAGAGACACAACCTATAGCAACGACTTTGTAATTTTCTCTTCTATCTCACATGATCCCCCTTGCTATTTCTCACTCAGAGTATACACACCATAAACAGACACAATATAATACCCTCATACAATAGAGGGGTTTCCCTCTAAGACAAAAAACCATAAATTAAACGTAAATTTTATCATCATATAATATTCCTAATGAATTGCCTAGATGGACTATGAAATTACAATATTTTACAAGGAAATTTTACATATGGTTTAGCTTCGGGGGAATTGCCCCATGGGGAGGGCTCCAAAAGGTCATCGTCGCCCCCCTGGACCCCCCTGATGGTGATCAAATGATGAGCGACGTTTCTGCCCTGTTAAGAGAAAGGTTCTAATGTAGTGATACATCTAAATAAGGAAGATAATCAGGCTCCACACCCAACACATCCGACCAAGCGCTTAGGCATGAAGGTCATATATTGTGTTGCTGCCAAAGAAGGACAGAACATGGTGCATGTGTGTGGATTTTCGTGCGTTGAAAAAAATTACTATAAAGAACTGATTTCCACTTCTTAGAATATATTATTTAGTTGGTCAGTTGAAAGATACAAAGTATTTTACTAAGTTGGAATTAAGGAGTGGCTACCATCAAATTAGAATTTTTGAAGGTGACATTTGGAAGACAACATTTGAAACAAAGAAAGGTTTGTTTGAATGGCTTGTTATGCCTTTTAGTTTATGTAATGCTCCTGCTACCTTCATGTGTGTGATGAATGATGTGTTGAGGCCATTTCTTGATGAGTTTTTCATAGTCTAATTAGATGATATCTTGATTTTTAGTAAATCACTTGATGAACATGTCATGCATGTAAGGAAAGTACTTGATGTCTTAAGGAAAGAACAATTGTTTTTGAAGATGTCAAAATGTGAGTGTAGTAAAACTTCTCTGGTGTACTTGGGGCATATTTTTGGAGGAGGTGAGTTGAGGATAGACCCCTCTAAGTTTGAGGTCATTGTGAATTGGCCAATGCCCAATACAGTCACTGAGGTAAGAATTTTTTTGGGAGCATCCCAATATTGGAGGAACTTTATTGCTAACTTATCTTCTATCGCAACTCCATTGCATGAATTGAATAGTGTGAAAAAGGTCTTCTCATGGGGAATAAAGAAACAAAAATCATTTGATTCTTTGAAATAAAAGATCAATTCAGCCCCATTACTTGCACTAGCAGACTTGAGATAACCCTTTGAGATTCAAACTGATGCAAGAGACTATGCCATGGGCACAATCCTTATGCAACATGGTAAGTTTGTTTCATTTCAATTAGAAACTTTCAATGGTATAGTGATTAATTATCCTACGTATGAAAAGGAGCTTTATGCGTTGGTTCAAAATCTGAAAAACTGGAAACACTACTTCATGGGAAAGGAAACCATCATGCATACCAACCACCAACCATTGCAATCCTTGAAATCGCAAACTAAGTTGCAACAATCAAGGCACTTCTGATGGATGGGTTTCTTAAAAAAATTCCACTTGGTCATCAGGTATTAGAAAGGTATATAAAACAAGGTTGTTGATATGATTTCTAAGCTTATTATTAGTGCAACTACTTTACTCAAACATAATTCTATTTTGCATGAAAGTTATGTTGAGAAATATTCAATTGATAATGACTTTCAAGATGTTTATGCAAATTTGAGTCAAGGAAACCAAGTAAAGGAATTGGATTACCATGTGAATAATAACTTGTTGTATCATTTGGGCAAGCTTTGTATTCTACAATGGCAGAGAGTGAATGTCATAATGGAATCACACATTGTTGTGTAGGTAAATCCCCTCTGCAGACAGAGGCGATCCCTCTAGCACTTGAGTGGGTCTGGCAACAAGGGAACAAGATGTACTTTCAGACTCCTAGCTTATAAATGAAAACGAGTTAGGATATATGATCTGCCTTGGTCCAATGCTTTTGTTGTAGTTTGCAGCAGCGATCCTCTAATATTTTTCTTCACACATCACAGTCCTTTAGTGATAATTCTTGTGTACCTGCACAAGGATCAAGTGAATGGTGACAGCATACTAAAACATACTTTCATTTACAACTATTCGATTGGTCAAGGAGAATAATTTTTTTTTCATATAATCGAACACAAAATTGGAACCAAAAAACCAGTTATGTATTAATGATAGAGAAAAGAAGTTTACAACATTAATACCTTGATGTTGCAGGCTCCTTCGACGGGTTCATTCAAGTGCATCTCAAGCATTCATCAGGGATCGGACTTGGTGAGGCAATGTGCCTAAAATATCTCTCGACAATGGATTCCTCTCTGCCTTATTCTTCACACTAGCTTTAGTAAGGACTGTTCAGCTAGCTAAAACCATGTGAAAAGGAGGTATTTATAGGAGAGGAAGAGGTGGTTTAGGATCCCTCATAGGGTGGAAGAGAGGTCTTATCCCTTTGGATAGTTTCAAAATTGTAGGAAAAAAGAATCCAAAGGGAGGACTTTGATGTTATTTAGTCGCACAAACCATGATGACTCCGCTCACAAAGTAGTTAGGAATGGAATTTCTGCTTTTATTTTTAAAAAAATTCCAAAAACAGCTCGACACGGGTACCCCACTGAGACAGAGTGTCAATGGGTATTGGTCCCGGTGTTAATTTTTCTATGGGCGTGAGAACATAACTAGCTACCAGCACCGACCAAAAATCATATTTTTTTGAGAGCCCGCTTCAGGAATTATTAATAGAGGAAATGTTCTTAAACTTCCCAGGGATGCAATGACACTTTTAGCAAGGTATGAAAATACACAAAAGTCACTGAAATGGTTCTCCAATTTTCAGGATGGGGATTGCAGGGAAAGTGACAAAATATTATGTAACATATGCCCCCTAAAGCATGAGGTCCGAGAGAGAGGGAGGGGTGAAATGATTTATGAGAACATGCCCAACCCAAACACCATCGATGGATGACCTAAAAGAACAAGTACAACTGATATATCTGATACATGAATATGTGGCATGGGCATAGCCATCCATAATAGAGTATATATAAAAGTAATATCCAAGGTATGGACATAGCCATCCATCAAGAAGGATCAATAAATAGACTCAGGTATGGTTGAAGCCATCCAATCAGAAGATTCATGCATATAGTCATGATAAACCAAATCGTCTCACAACTTGGATTTTATCAGACAAAACCCAAGGTATTCCACTCCATTTCAACCCGAACAAGTATATATTCAAGCATGCTAATGAATGAGATGAATTCAAACATGTGAGAAGATCGCCTGATTACCAGCCAATGATGAAAGTTGTTAACAGGCATGACGGAAACCACTAATAATGAC
Organism: Pinus albicaulis; assembly: GCA_034641835.2. Taxonomy (NCBI): domain Eukaryota; kingdom Viridiplantae; phylum Streptophyta; class Pinopsida; order Pinales; family Pinaceae; genus Pinus; species Pinus albicaulis. The sequence goes on along the minus strand of CM076574.1, from coordinate 925,779,739 downwards.
AATGGCACTCAAGGTATAGCTAGTACATTCCACGGAATGTGAATAATGGGCTAGAGTTGAACACCCACGAAATCACTTGATCGAACACCAATGATGAGGACATGTTGTCAAATGCGAAGAAATTTCCTCTGAGGTATGTAAGCTCCAAGGTATCAGGAGGGAGTCATTAGATCAACTTCCTGGATAATGATTTGAAGTTGACAAGAAGTGACATGGTGGAAGGAGGGCCATTATATTTCCCACATCATCGATATGAGACAGAGGAATAATGTTATAGTGAATTAGGACCAAATAGAGGATCAGAGGTTGAAAACTGCAGAAGGAAACTTCTCTTGAACATATTGGCAATACGACTACGGAATTTGGAAGTATTTGACATCAAGGGATCTGAGGTCACAATGTTGTGAAAAAGAGTGGATGAGAGGTAAAAATAGATAACCCAAACCCATGGAGGAAAAATTGACAAAATGGGATGTCCCTAACTCGACACGATTTGCAAACAAGTTTCATGTTCAAGAGTGACATACTACCGACACGACTGAGAAATAGTTCCATTTCCCCCCACCATTGCTGGTGATTAACCCAATTATTTTTGGAAACAATCTTGAAGGGGATAGCATGTGCTTGTGATATAAGTTTTTCCTTCAGAAAAATCCATCCTATTACATTTTATGAACCTTAGGAAGGAGGAACTCGGTTATGTCATGGTGAAAATTTTTGATGTCATTTAGATTTTAACGAGCTTGAAAAAGGAAGAACTCAGTATATTTTCATGTTTAGAGAGTTTGAAAAGAATCAAAATAGAAAACTCCAGCAAGTCACCTTTCGTAGGTAGTCTCACAGATCCGAAAAGGTAGAAAACCATATCTGAGAGAACCTCTTAGTCACGATAGGCTAAGGTATTCCTTTTTTCGTAAATAATTTGTCCCAGCCTGAAAAAGAGGTAAATGTATACTGGGAAGATGTCATTTCGTAGCCTTTAATGAGTTCAAAATGACAAGAGTCTTGGAAATCTTTTCAATTTTTGAGAGTCAGAAAAAGATGAAAGATGACTCCAAGAGGTGACTTTTTCGTGTTTTTACCGAGTCTGAAAAAGTAATAAAATACAACTCATCACTTCATCATCATCATGTTGAGGACCTATTGCTGCACAAGAAACGTGCGTAAAACCCATTTTTTAAGATAAAATAATCAAAAAACATGCTCAAAAACCTAATTAGGGTTTTGAAAAGTTTATAAAATGACAAAATTGGTAAAAATAAATTACTTTTCACTTTTTTCCTCTTGTGAGAAGTGTTACCCTTTTGGACTATGATCTTGTGGAGCTGGCAGCGGAAAATCTAGGAGACCATTCGTGAATTCATTTTATTAAAGTGAGAGCTCGTATCCTTACTTGTATTTTGAACTAGTTTTCATTACCTGCATTTCAATTTTTCACATATGTGGGGGGATTTTGTTAAAACTAGGGCACGAGTGGTTGGCGCGGGTTCTGGTTGTCAATTATCTAAGGTGACTATTTAGGCAACCTCTAAGATTCTCATTTAATTGTCAACCTAGGGTAAGTATTCTTATTTCAATATTGCGAGCACAGTATATGCGAGTGACATCGGAAATAGCTACTCTATATTACTATGAAGAAGATCAATTAATTCTCGAAGTTCAATCAAATCAAAGGGAATGGAATTTTTAAATTACCGTTAAATATCATGTTGAAATAAGCGTAGTGAGAATAATCTATGATTGAACAACACTCCTACTTGATGGAACAAAAAAATCAATGAATTGAATAGTAATTTCTTATTTTAATTTTGCAATGGAATTCTCTTGCGAACTTAACTGACTAACATTATTTTGTATTAAGCACAACAAGAAACCTTATAGTATCGATGGAAAGATCTAATTCTTGGTGATATAAAGCATTGAACAGAGATCATGATAAAGCGTATAAATGGATATAAAGGAATTGAAAAAATGATGAAAACGTCCAATAGTTATAAAACTATTACTGTAAACCAGAAACATGAGCAATAAATTGCCTGAGTGGAAGAGGAAATTTCAGCGCCACAGGCATAGAAATTTAACAAGTAGAAAGATATCTCAGAGAACGCATTAGATAACTAAACATAAATTCCTTAATTAACGAATAGTACAGAGGTGAGCGTGGAAAATCCCAGGGCTAGGCCCAAACCACAAGAAGTCCAATAAAATGCAATGGAAAACTCAGGAAATTATTAGTCAAAATAAAAAATTCTTTATTAAAGAAGATTCAATACATGAGTACAACTGGATAGTTTTGTCCTAATACGCCTATTATAGAAGATAATTCTTATTTCACCTCCCTTCTCTCATCCATCCTTGGCCTTTTTAAAGGCAATTTCGCTCTATGGAATGGTCTTTTCCAAATGACAGCCTGCTGAGCGTGGCTGCCGTTTGAGTTCTTTGGATGTGGACTTGTCTTTCCGCCTTTCGCTCATCCCTGGGGGTTATTGTGGATTCATGTTATCTGACTGTCAGCTATCTTTTGTTCATTGTCGATTCAACTGCGTCATTTACTTGCGAATAATGATGAAATAAGTCAAATCCTCGTTTTTTTAAACATGCTTCTTACCGTTAGTAAATCTATCCTGATTTTTCATTAACCCTACTTTCCTTTACTGTTAAAACAAGAGAAATCCTAAAAATGTATTATAATTCAAAATAAAAGTACAGTGAAATAATATCTTAATTCTGGCCCAACATACTCCCCTGCTTGCCTATTTGCAGGTCCTCGTGCAAACAAATGGTTGAGATGCAACTGTGTCAAGGAGTAGGCAAGGTATAATTCTTCCTTGTATGCTATGAAACCCTGTTTCTACCTAATTATTGCAAAGTTAGTGTTTTTGTGCCCTTATGGCAGTTTGTAGTCATGATCATCACCCTCGAGGGGTACCAGATGAGAGGGCATCTATACCTGCACCCTAACCATGCAGGACCCATTCTGAAGACCAGGTTACTATATGAAGGGAATATGGAAGCAGCCACTTTGAAGTTTCTATATCCAAATGGCTCCCTATTCTTTACATTGTTTGTGGAGGCCATCCATATTTGTTTGGTTAGTGCCAGGGCTACTTCCTAAATGTCTTCAAAATATTCTCCCCCATTCTCTATAATGTCTTTATGGATAGGTCCTAGCTTAGTCCTTACACCCTTTCTTCACATGAAATTCTGGTGTTGGGTGAAAAAATGTAGGGTTTTAGTAGGCTCTCCTCCGACCCACAGGTCTAGGCCATGTTCTCTCTTTTGGAAGATGTTATAGGCTTTGGCCCACCTAATATAATTCTTAGCGAATGAAAGGAAGGTCTAGAGCTGAACACCTCTTGTAAAAGGACTAGGATTGTTGTCCCTGTCCTCTTATAGAAATAATTTGTGCATTTAAAGTTCACATAATGGCAAACGACACTTACGATGTTGTTCCTCTTCCAAACGGAAGAAAACTTGTCAGATGCAAATGGGTTTATAAAACAAAGTTTGGACCATATGGAAAAGTGGATAGACATAAAGCTTGTCTTGTTGCTAAAGGATTTTCACAATTTGAAGGCATTGAATATACTAAAACCTTCTCCCCTGTTGCCAAAATGAATTCTATTCGCCTTATTCTTTCCCTTACTGTCTCCTTTGTTAGTGTGAATTTTAATCGCTAGCATACGAAAAAAGATCACTTCAGTTGTGCATAACAAACAACCCTAACATCAAATGTGGCTATCAATTTACTTAGATGTGCAATAGATGATCAGAATAAATGCTACAAAAATCCAGATCTATGCATTTAAATACATTAAACAACAAAAATAAACAAGATTTTCTCGATACATCCAATAGACAAGAAAAAAATTTATAAAGATTTTTTTTGTATTATGACACCTGGGAAGGGAACACATAAATATGTTACCAATCCCCCTCAATGGGATGGGTTCTTTAATGTCCTCAATGCTTCATATCCAAGATCTCTCTCTCTTGATGGTGTAGAAAACCTAGACAAAATAGAACTCAAAGGGAGCTCATAAGAAAAAGTAGAAAAAATATGACAATGATGGAGGATCAAAGTCAGACCAAAAGAATAGATCAAAAGGTGATCCAAAGGTGGTAAAAGGTAGTAAATGAATGGAAAACCCTTCTATTTACAAAAAAATATTGAGTTAGTCTAGATATTGGTGCATAGTTAAAATATTATTAACCAAATCTAGATCCAACTTACTTGGAATATTTTATTATTTTTGGTGGAGGAAAAAGGAATTTAGAATTGGTTAAATCCATTAATTTAGAAATAATAAATAAATAAATGATTTATTTATTATTTCAAGGATGAGGTTAAGGAATAATTAAATAAATAATGATTTATTCAATTATTTATAAATGATTGAGTGAAATTTAACAAGGAATATTATTAAATAATGATTTAAATAATTATTCCTAGAGAATAATAAGATAAATAATGATTTATCTAATTAATTCTCATGTTCAGGGTTAAATATGACTAGGAATATTAATTAAAAAGAGTTTTAGTTAATTATCCATAGACGAAAAATCAAACAAATAAGGATTTATTTAATTATTACTCATGGGGTTTCCTGTTTAGACCAAAAATAACTTAATAAACTATGGGTTATTAAATTGTTTCTCATAGTGAAAGAAATTTTACTACTGTAAAATTGGTCTTACATGGTGTACTTTATTCCATGTAATAGTAACAGGTTAGATGACCAAAAATTGGTGTAACATATTTCCCCCTAGCGTGCAATCGTTAGGAGCTAATTGTATGACCGAAGTACGTTGTAAGAACACAATCACTAGAGACCAAAGGGGAGTCAAAGAGAGAGAAATATAAGATAGACTGAAGCGAGAGAAGACAAGACCCTGAGGAGGTGAGACTTACAGGTGAGACAAGCATCTTTTATGAGTGATTACTTGTTCTGAATGAGGCGCGGGAGGCATACCTATGCCCACCGAGATGTCAAAGTACAAAGAATAATGGTGTGCCCTGCAAACATGGGACTGCGATATATAGTACATGCTGGCATAAACATGGGCCAGATAAAAAAAATAATGGATGCCACATAAATACTGTGCCTGGGACAACAGCTAGGACTTATAAAATAATATCTGAGTACATGAGATATAATAGCAACCAAAGAGGCCTTGTAAAACAGGAAAGGGCTCTGAAAGTCTGAATTATACATGCAAAATAATAAGGTGCTGCAAGCAGCTAAGGCCAGAAACATCAAATCTATAGAGTTGCATCCAAGGTTGTAGTAAAGATATCATCTGGGTATGTGGAGGGATACCTAAAGGGCCACCCCCTCATGAGGTCTGAACCATCTCACACACCCCAAAATCACTCGTACAATTTGTTGCATCACATAATCACCAAGTATAAGGAGCTGGAACTGAGAAACAATCAAGTGAAAGGGAAATAAAGGGTCCCTTTTCCTGATCTGAGGCACCGAACAAGAGTGGAAGTTGGGACCAAGGTACACCGCCCTCTAGACCTATCTTCTGGAATGAATAAGCTGATGTCGACAGAAGGAGGTCTGCCATAGCTGAGGCAATAAGGAATCCTAAACTAAGGCATGAGGGATAACAATAGAGCGACTGATATACTGACACTAGGGATGATGGTGGAATGGGGGGTACTGAGTAGCAGGTTGACAACTTTCCTTGTTAGAGCATAAAGGGCATGGATGACCTAGCAGCTACTGACTCGACTCCGGAGGGGATAGGGGGTAGTATGTCTGGAGGCCAAAATGTTTGACACGAGAGAGGTACAAAGCGATGAAGGATGGAATACTGTGGCAGGAGACAAAAGGGACTCGGGACAAACTCCATGGATGTGATGATGACTCAAATCAGATGCTCTAAACAAGGGTGACTTGATGATGTTGCCACATATAATAGGTGCAGTGGGGACCATAAAAACATGAGTACAAGATGGTTACTCATGACGCAAATCGACACGAGCATCGACAAGTATGTAGGCAAAGTGGTACCCAAGTAAAAGTGTCACAAGTGAAAAAATTTGATTTTGAGAAGCGTCAAAGTGACCCTTCTTGGAAAAAAGGCTTTCAGGTGAAGTATTAAATCACCACAAAAAAAAAGGATACCAATTTGAGTTCTCGGTGAGAGCTTTCCAATGGTGATGGTAGTTTGTCAAACCGAGCTACGATTTGGTCATAATTGGCAAAAGAAAAATATGAGGTTTTTATTTTAATAAGGAAATTTCCATCCAATATGATTCATTTGCAAGTGTAGCTGTGGTGAATGTAGAGAGGAGAAAAGGCCCTAAATATTGCGGCAATCATAGCAGACAAACCAACCGTTGGAATCAAGATCCGTCAGTTGCAAGTAAGAGGCCTAACCATACTCTTTCAATTCAGTGGATTAAAGTTTCATATTAGGCACCCAGAGCCTATGAACAAACCTCTGCTCCTCCTCATGACCAGGTCACACTTTTTGGGGTCTATTATTCGACTTGGTAGCAAGTATTGGGAAAAAAATTGTGACCTATCCCAGGAAATTGTCTAAAAAGTGCAACGTCTCATAAAAAGGGGTTTTGGTGTTGTTTTTGGCTCAGAGCTAGGATTTTATGGTTATGATGTATTCTTTCCTTTATGTATGCTAACAAACATGATGGTTTTTTCCAGGTATGGAAGAGTTGAGGATCAACTGGATGGAGAGAGACTTGGATACATTACGTTCTAAGATTTGAGGGGATCATGTAGTGCGTGCTGCATTGGCAAGGTTTGGGGTCCTTAAATTTGTTGAGAACCCATTGATGAGGGCAAGAGAGCCCTTGGTAGCTCGGATAGTCATCTATTGGGACCTGAATCATGAGATATTTATAGTGTAGTGGCACCGGATCGAGCTGAAAGTTTAGGAAATATATTTTCTAACCAGTCTCCTGCCACTAGGGATGGTGGAAAACACACATCCAATGTTACCGCGAGGGTAGAACATTATGGAATTTTTAGAGCACCACTTTCGACCGGGTGTCCATGTGAAAGGCACGCAGATACATATCGAAGATCTAGAGAGGCTAGCGACTCATGCTGTGGCCACAGCAGTGCTGCAGATCCTGGAAAACCAGACGTTCCACCACATCATTAGAGGGAAAATTATTTTGGTCGAGGGTGTATATAGTGGGACCTACTATGGGTGGGCCCAGATGATGTTGTCTTCATTGAAATGATAGTTTTTGTTGTGCAAGCGGTAGGTGAACTATGATTGTACATATGGCACAATTTTTTGCTCGTTCTCATTTTAGAAAATCCCAACACTTCGTCCTCGTATACAGATCCAGGATGGGGGCCCCCAAGAGCCCAGGATGCATCGCTAGGGGAAGTTGTTGTGTAGAGGAGTAGGTGGGGTAGTCGGACGTGTTTTCCAACCTGATATTTTTGCACATTAGGATCAGATGCCATTATACATAGAAGACTATCCCTATAGTGGGATGAACTATCATGGGGACCTAGACTTTCCAGTTGTGCCAAGTGGAGCATGGGGGCTAGACGGTAAGTAAAAAATTTCTTATCTTTTATTATGGATTTTGAAGTTTCAGAATATTGTATATGGTACTGATTCAGTGACTTCTGGTATGCAGATATATCACTGGTAAAACCGTTCGGGTATATTGGACGACCTGTAGTGTTAAGAGCTGCAAAAACTAAGGGATCGAAGGGAATGCAAAATGAGGATGTAGTGGCCCTCCTGGAGGATGTCCGTCGTAGATGTGAGAAGTTGCTGACCGGTGTTTCTGAGCGTGGTTGGAAGGACCTTGATGACCAGTACATAGATCCATGTATTGGGCTACCCTCAGAGTGGCAAGGAGTCATGCGGTGCATGGTGATGGCTGGACAGGGGATGCATGATCTGTGGGTTGTAAGACTAGAGCCATTAGCCTGAGACCTTCTAGATAGTGATTAGATGTAGGGGCATGAGGTGCCCCCAATTTTTATTTTTTGTAACATGATATGGGCATGTAATATGTATCAGAGTTAGCGGACTCCAAAAAAATGTATATTTGGATGACACATATTATGGATATGCATCATTTTACGGTTTATGGTTATTGTCTTGTGTTAAATGCGTGTGATAAATTCCATTCTAGAATATTGTTTGCAATGTTATATACATAGTGATTATGGGCTCTAGGTACATGACTGAATCTAATGATTTAAAATTCAGACATTAAGAGCTTCACTTGTAAATATCTTCTAAAAAGGAAGGATTATGCAAATGATAAACACCATTCAATTGCATGACAAGTAGCAAAGAATCTAAAAAAACATGAAGTTGAAGGATGCTACAATCAAGGGAATCGACTAACAAACCTATCACTGCATCATATTCGACTTGGTTATTGGTGGAAGCATCAATGCATATGTCGTTAGAGAGGACAAGCGAATGCAAGGGGGTGAAAATGGCCCACGCTGCCGAGGCTAGATTCTTGGAGTAGCTACTTGCACCATCGACATAGCCGATATACGGTGTGGATGGGATATCCATCTGAAAGGTGCCACAAGACAACATATGAGAGGATGCTGAACAATGTTGGCAACCTGAATGCAATGCAAAAATAAAGAATGCACTGCTAGGGGGAATGTTATGGGTAGAATTTCTACCTGCCACACACTTAATAGTGGATGGTGTGGGGGAATTGTCGTGGGAATTTCTACCCCCTGCCATTTTTCTTATGTGATGGATAGATAAAATTAGGGGTGGTAAATGATTCCATAATTTTCACATCATAGTAGAATATGGGGTTACTGGTGGAAGGATGACCACATGACACAGCGAAGCTACATGACTCATCATCATGAGAAGATAGTTTCACATGCGCATCATCATGGAGGCTGATAGAAGAACAAGTAGATGAAGAATCTACCAATGTTGAGCACAAGGTGATCACTGAAGGGAGGTCAGGCGAAACGGAAGGGGATGCCCCAAAGGGATCTTCCACTGTGGATCTCAAATATGATGACAGGTAGAGGATAGTGGATGAAGGCTCTATCATCTCGACATTGGGAGGGGGTATGTCAATGGGGGTGGATGTGTCCTCTGGTTTTTCTGAAGCATAACGCGCAATTAAGGGAGAGGAAAACTCATTACGCTCAGCTTGATATTGGTGAACCACTTCCAAGGAGGTGTTGTAATCTTTGAGGTGGGGAAAGAGGTGAGTATAGTGGCCATGGAGATCACACAAATCATAAGGGTGATTTGTGTGAAAAGCCTTGAGTTTATTGGCTAAAACCAGTAAAGTAACATGGAATTTTGGGATATCAGACTCAAGAAATGATTTTTTGGCCATGGGTTTGATGCGAGACAGTTCAGGACAATGATGGGTAGCATTACTGACAACATCACACAAAGCACACAGAGGTGTATGCTTTGGAGGCTTAAGAGGAGCAGGTGTTGTTTGGGAAGCATTTCCTTAGGTGCCATTTTGTAGGCTTTTCCCCCTTCACCCGAGGCTTTCGCAACAGGAGTAGATTTTTGTTGAGGTGGCCGAGGCACAGAAGCAAAGGGAGGGGTAATAGCGACCAGTTGGACCGGGGTCATAGCAGTGTAAGTACTACACAGTATTTTATCACCGTCCCTGCAATCCCTCATCCCGCACATTGGAGGGCTATTCCCATGACCTGTGAGCAGTGACATGACCTAAAGCCACTTTCATGGAATCCCCTTTCATAAGGAAAATCACTCCCCTGAAGAAATTTTCCTCTAAAAAACCCTAAAAACAGATCTTTTTGCGTTGGCGCGACTAGCCAGTTCAGCCTTCGTGCCAATGAGGGAAATCCACGATAGAGGGCGCGCCAGCTGGTGCTCTGTCCATCTATCCCACTCACGCCAAGATTAATAAGGGATTTTTTTTTAAAATAAATGGCAGAAGTTTGATTCCAACAAACTCCTGAACGAGTCACCAAAATGAGTTGGGTGGTTTGGCTTGGCTCTCAATAGTTTGTTGGAAGCCAAACCACCCAACTCCTTTTGGTGACTCGTTCAGGAGTTTGTTGGAATAAAACTTCCGCCATTTATTTTTAAAAAACATCCCTTATTAAGCTTGGCATGAGTGAGACACAGGGACAGAGTGCCAGCTGGTGTGCCCTCTATGGTGGATTTCCCCCATTGGTGCGAGGGCTGAACTAGCTAGTCGTGCCAAAGCAAAAAGATCTATTTTCAGGGTTTTTCAGAGGAAAATTTCTTTAGGGGAATTCTTGTCCTTATGAAAGGGGATGCCATGAAAGTGGTTTCAGGTCATGTCACTACTCACAAGTCACAGTATATCCCTCCAATGTGTGGGATGAGGGATTGCAGGTATGGTGACAAAACACTGTGTAACAGTAAGGTTTGAGATGACCAGGCGGGGTATTGGCTGGGGGATTAATGTACCAGACTGGGATCCCCAGGGTCATGTTGGGAAGGGTCAAGGTAGCCATAACCAATACTGAAAATAATCCTGAAGGGGGAGCAAGAAACAATATCTGACCGGAGGAGTAATGGCCAGGTGGAATAGCTCCCAGGTGGCTAAGGCTAGGGCGAACTGTTCCATGACGAAAAATGTAATATCCCAAATTGGGAGAGCAGAAATATAAGACATAAAAATGGAAATATGTAGAAATATCACTAGATCAAAAAATGAGACAACCATAGAGCCATTCCATTATGATTATTAGCAGAAAATAAGTACAAAGTCTTGAGAAAAATATCACTCAAGATGGGAAAACAAGCCTCCCATGAAAGAATACATCTAAAGATGAAATGTTGCTAACACATGAAATAACGGAATGTTATAACTTTTTTTCTATGAGAGAGTAGCAGCAAGAAAATAGAAATATATATATTTGCTAATATAATTCTCCAAAAGTGCCGGGAATAGAGATCTAAGCTCCAAAACACATTTCCAAGACAACCCAAAAAAGGTTTCTAGAAATACCCAAAATATAAAAATAGCAAATATGGCCATAGGGATGAATGACCACTGCAACTAGAATACTGATAGGAGGTGTCTGATCCAATATATGAGATGTAAGATCCTCCTCCAATAGATCTCCCAAATTAAGGGTTGATCCCCTCGCATGAAATCCAACTGCTCCAACTAGGGCATTAAACCACATGTTGCAGCAGCTCTCTAAAATAATAAAGTCCTTGAATGAAACTACACTATAGCTGATGGTAGCTACTTGGCCTATTACTAGATATAAAAAGGATGCATTAATATATTCCTCACTAGCCTCCTGGATGAAAGGATGATTCCTCCAATGGAAAAAAATCTAGGAAACTGAAGCTATTGCTCCTCCACTACTATTGCCCTGAAAACAACCAAATCCTAGAGTAGATTGTGATGTGGATGATGGTTGAAGCTTGGCCAAATGTTGGATAGTGTAAATTATGCTCAAGATACCTCTCCTAAGTAGGCACTTGAAGTCCCCAGAGGATGAGGGTGGGATTCCCGCTCAGGAACACCTTTGTGTTAAACAACACTGCAGACTCCGCTAAACAGATGAAGCATGCATAGAAATGTCACATGATAGATATGGATCTAAAAAGATCAATAATTAATAATAAAAATCCATGTCTTCTATGGCTTCCATCGTCTTCCTTTTATGCTTGGTGAGCTTCCTCACCTAGATCCTGCTCATTAAAGGAGTTACTGTCATGCATACACTCCTCCTAAATGACTATGTTGTCCTCCAATAATCCTCCACTATCTCCATAAAAGTGTTGTTGATCTTGTCAACTTTGACCCTCTTCACATGCTCTAGCCCTTTTTCACACCGAAGGATTTTTTATTTAGCTATTAAATGAGCCACATTCACATGAGAAGTGGTTTTATTCCTACTAAAGAGATTTATGGGTCTCCCTACCCACTTAGACATCTATCTAAGTGACAAAACAAAACTTTAATATTATAATTAGTTAAAGGCTATTTTTGGAATATTACAGTCTTCCCCTCGAAAATGTTACTTGTCCTCAAGAAACTGCAAGGATATATACTTCATAATCTCCTCTCCTCCTCTTGTAGCCTCCTCATCTGATAGTCTCCCCCACTGAACCAAGCGCTCTCCAATCAATATGTCTTCTAATGGCTCCTCCTAAGTGTGCAAGTTAGCCTTTGGTAGATAAACCAAATAGCTCTCATTATGAATAAGTGGGAAATATATGGAGAAAACTATATGATATCCATTGGCCTCCTCAAAGCATAAGAGATGACAAATGCTAGTGACCTCAACCCCAATGATAAAATCCAATCCCCATGCTATCATCCAAACAAAGTAAGCCATCCTTGGTAGCTCATATAAAAACTCACTAATCCCCTGCTTCTGTAATGTATAGGGGTTGCATGGCTGAAAATGAGAGATCAAATTGTTAAACCCACGTTGTCTCTCTCTTGATTTATGATAGATATGTATTTGTTGATCTTGGGCTGCAATAATGTGGTCCTCAGGAAGCCAAAAGGCACCTAGACTCTCATGATCCCACTCCTTGGTTCCAGGAACCTCTCTTACCCAAACCATCCCACATATAGTGAATAAAGTTCATCACCATATGGGATCCAAACAAAACATATAATAAGTTGTGCATGACATACTTGATGGTGAAAATAGTCTCTCAAGTGAGACCAACATTGTTCTACTTCTATCTGTCTCAAAACATGATATGATAAGTGGTCATCCAACCACTTTCTTGTTGCCATTATATTCTCAAAAGCTTGAAAATAGTAAAGGACATTAGGTGTTAACTGAATATGAACCAAGAAAAAAAAATTATTGCCCAATGTCCTCTAGAAAGTGGCTATTCCCATCACTGAATGTAGTCCCAGAAGGACCATGAAATCCAAATAGAGGCTTTCTCTCTTATGGAGAAATATGTTGCAAATGTATGGAAAAGGAATGTGCATACATGGTTAGTTAATCAATAAGCATCAAGACACAATCCTTAACACATATGGTTGGAAATTTGGTGAAGAGGTCCATAGAAGAGCCTTCCCATCTCTCAATCAAAAGGGAAAGTGGTTGTAACAACCTTGCAAGGTGGTTTCTCTCCTTATCATTCATTAAAAAAGCTACATAACTCCTAATATTCTAGAGAAAATATTCTTTGAGATCCTCCCAATATAATCCCTCCATGATAGTGTGATAAGTCTCAATGAAATCTACATGCTCGGAAAAGAGTGCCTCATGTGCTGCATGTAGAATCTTATCCTTAAGCTTGGAGTTTCTAGTCAAGTAGATCTGATCCTGGAAATAGATGACTCCATCAACCACTCTATCTCTCCCATCTGTCACTTTCCCATCTAGAACCTTACATGTGAAGATGTTCTTAGAATATTCCATCAATAGTTGTGACTCCCAATATGGATCTACACTTCTCAATAATGACAGCATTGTTGAATTCTATAATGGAGTACCTCTCACCTCATAGCTCCCCTCTTTGACATGATCAATGCTAAAGACACATGCTGGAGTACTACTATCCCACTTTTGCTGCCTCCCTTGCAGCTGATCTTGCCAAAGACAAGACTGAAGTATATGGAGGTCAACCTCCTCTTGGAAGGCATTGCCCATCCAAAACTTCCATAGTTTTCCCAATGCATGCAAGAGAGTCAATAACCTCTTGTAATATTCAAAAAATTTCCCCATCTATGGAAGTATCATTTTCTTCTCCAAGGAAATTGAGTGGCCCCTTGGCACCATGCTTGTGCCATCACACACTACTGAATCACTCCCTTCTAGCGCAAGTAGCTAAGTAAGAGATGTTAATGAAAATATCAGATTATTTCTCATCCCTTCCTTGAACCAATTAGATGTTCTTTAGGCTATGCTAACCCCTCCCAAGGCTCCTTCCTCATCCAGATACATGGATGATGCATCATGTTGTGAGAACTCTTTTATTATGTTCCAATCAGGGGGCCTCCCTGGTGGAGTGCCTCCATGTAATGAGACATCAAGGTCTAAAGTAGACTGCATATGCGAGTGGATTGATTTGTCCCCACTTTCACTGTGCAAACTAGTCTCCTTCTTCTGTGCGTAAACCTCCTGAAATTAATAGGGATGTATGCTCCCAATCACTTGATGTTGACCATCCTCCTCATCTTCTCCTTCCATCTGAAAGATCTCATAGTATATAAGGTGTCCTTATCCATTGTAATCAACCCATGCACACCCAATGTCATATTGGTGTCAAGAGTATTAATCACAAGGGAATGATCTATCAAGGTGTGTGTCCTCAAAACTGTAGAAAATGCCGGAACATGCTTCTTCCTTTGCTTAGTTTTAACACCTATCAATACTGACACATGTTGCTCTTGATCTCCATATGTGATATCCTTTGGAGATTCTTACAAATATACAAGGGCTCCTCTAGTTGAAGCAATTATTTCATCTCCATCTCCAAATGGTGGTGGATCTCCTCCTATTGTTACGGTGCTTATATTTCCTTCCAATTCTTCCTTTTCTTCCTCCTCATCATTGGAGAGTACCTCATAATCATTAAGAGACCCTTTGCATTGGTCCCCTCTTGAAAGAGGAATATTCATTCCTTCCTATTGAGAATAAAGTTCTTGCTGAAGTGAGCTAGATTTTGCCCATGGCAAGGTATCCTGCAGATCTCTAACCCCTTCAAAAAAATTCTAGAGTAGAGTAGGTCTAGTGGCTCCTACCAACTCATGCAAAGGTTTTGATTGTTTGGGCTTGGCTAGCTCAACCAAAGAAGTTTTTGAATGTCTCTGATCAAATATTTTCACTAACCTCCTAGTGAACTATGCATAAGTAGATAAATTTGCATGACTCAATGAAGAAGAACCATAAAACTACTAATTATGAGCCTTACCTTCAAGGTGTAGCGCTGCTACCTTAATGGATTCCTTTTCTGAAACTTGATGCAGCTGAAAATAAGTCTCCAAATTCCTTACCCAAGCCTTAGTTGTGCACTTGGGTGACCCATCAAAACTAGGCAAAAAGAATCTACCCAAAGTGTGCTGCATGCACCCTCTTCTTCTATTGTGGTTACTGGGTCTTCTATTTTATTTGATTTGGCAGAACCCTTGGAATTTTAGATGCTCTTGAATCTCTTGGACTGAGACTCATATTCTTGGATATAGTCACCAAGAGTCTCCTCCTGTGGTGTATCTCCTTTCTCTTCTTCTCTTGCTAAGAATGTAGGCATGGTACAACGTTGTGGATCTGATTGTGAGGATGAATGCTCACACCCATAATGGGAACTATTGGAGCTTTCTTTATGTGAAAACCCTCTTTGAGAATCTCTATATCTCTCCATTCTCATCTCTTTGATGTCTTTGTTAATACCCTGCATAGTTTGAAGAAGAAGTTTTGAGAACTCATTTCCTCTCATTTCTCCTCATAATGGAATCTTGCCTTTGATTCTTCTGTAAAACTTATCCTTTCTGTGAGAATATTATTCTTCTTTTGATGACATTGATGTGATGTCTGATAAGTTGATCCAATATTATGCTCTGATACCACTGTAATATTCCAAAATTGGGAGAGCAGCAATATAGGACATAAAATGGAAATATTTAGAAATATCACTAGATAAAAAAATGAGACAACCATAGAACCATTCCATTATGATTATTAGTAGAAAATAAGTACAAAGTATTGAGGAAAAGATCACTTAAGATGGGAAAAAAAACCTCCCATGAAAGAATACATCTAAAGATGAAATGTTGGAATGCTATAATTACTCTGTCTATGAGAGAGTAACAACTGTAAAATAGAAATATATATATAGCTACTAATACAATGCTCCAAAAGTGTCAGGAATAGAGATCTAAGCTCCAAAACACATTTCCAAGACAACTGAGAAAAGGTTTCCGAAAATACCCAAAATAAAAAATAGCAAACATGGCCCTAGGGCTGACTAAACATTTCAACTGTAATAATGATAGGAGGTGGCTGATCTGATATATGATATGGCTGATACTCCTCCAATATATCTCCCAAAAGAAGGGCTAATCCCCTCATAGGAAATCCAACTCCTCCAATTAGGGCATTAAACTCCCTACTACAAATTCTCTCTGAAATAACGCAGTCCTTGAAGGAAACTGTTCTATAGATTATGGTAGCTACTTGGCCTACTACAAGATATAAAAATTATGTACTAATATCTTCCTCACTAGCCTCTTGGATGAAAGGATGATTCCTCCAATGGAAAATAAGCTAGGAAAATGAAGTTATTGCTTCTCCACTGCTATTCCCTAAAAAAAAAACCACTCCTCGAATAGAATCTGCTATGGATGATGGTTGAAGCTTGGAAAAATTATAGATATTGGAAATTATGCTCAATATACCTCTCCTAATTAGGCACTCGAATTCCCCGGAGGATGAGGGTGGGATTCCCGCTCGAAAATACCCTTGTGCTAAAACGCACTGCAGAATCCGCTAAACAACTAATGCATGCATAGACATGTCACATTATAGATCTAGATCTAAGAATATCAATAATCATTAATACAAATCCATGTCTTCTATGGTTTCCATCCTCTTCCTTTTATGCTTGATGAGCTTCCTCACCCTGGGTCCCACTCATTAAATGAGTTACTCTCATGCATACACTCCTCCTAAATGACTGCGTTGTCCTCAAATAATCCTCCACTATCTCCATAACAACATTGTTGATCTGGTCAACTTTGACCCTATCCACATGCTCTAGCCCCTGTTCACACCTAAGGGTGCTTTATTTAGCTGTTAAAATAAGCCACATGAACATGAGAAGTCAATTTATTCATACTAGATTTATGGGTCTCCCTACCCACTTATACATCTATATAACTGATAAAACAAAAATTTAATATTCCAATTAGTTGAAGGCTAATTTTGGAATATTAAAAAAAAGAGGATCAGGGACACCAGTTATAGATGAAGGTCCTTGAGGAGGAGGTCCTGAAGGCTGAGCAAAGTACTAAGAGCAGGTTGCGAAGGTCAAGGCTGTTGAGTAGTTGAACCAGACCATTTGAGGTTATACTGAGATGATTGCATCATGCAAACATTCGACAAGCTAGGGTTAGAGATAAGATGGGGGAGACCAGGGAAAGAACCAAGCAAAGAGGAGTCATTATAGACTCCAGGAGAGACACTCGTCAGAGGTTCAACTTTTTTTTTATTGGCCACAGAAGAAACAATGTACTTTGGAGAGGTCTGAGACTTTGGTTCATAATATGTCAGTTGATATATAGTGACGATATTTCCCTTGTGAGGAAAGAACATATTACGGTGAGCCGCAGATGAGACAACAAACATAGCATAAGTGTAGCTACAACCCAATAGAATGTTGTAGTCTAATGGGGCATCAATGACTTCAACGTCAACACAAACAGTTTTTCCCACAAGAGTAATAGGACAATTGTAAATTTATGTAGATGTTTTATGCTTGATGAAACTTTACTTTCCCTTCAATATTAGAAAACAATCACATAAACAATAAAGTAAAATGTTGATATAACATACTAGTAGATCGACAGAAGATAAGCCAAAAATATTTAAGTGTGTTGGTGCGCTATGGTAGTCAATAGGATGCTTCAACCAGCAAAGTGTCAATATAGTCAGCCAACCAGCAATGTCACACAACCCTCTAGGACAGCCAAATATTCAACTCAAAATTTAACCCAAAAGTCAACAATGTCAGTCAATGGTCAACGCAAATAGCAACAAGAGCTAGGTCAATGCTAAAAAGTCAAAGTCAACCTCTTGCCTCATAAATAGTGCCAGAAAAGAGGATTAGGGAAATTGAGATATTTGGAGAGTTTTAGGTTGATTTGACCTTGTGTTGATCAAAGTCAACACTGGTCAAACTTTGTTGCAGAAACCCTAGACCAAAAAATAGAAAGTGTTGCTGCCAGATCTCCCACATGTAGAGAGGGAAGAGACTCCAAGTGAGAAAACCAATCAGATGAGAAGAGATGATGTGTGAGGATTAGATGAGTGAAATGTCCTCCAACGTTGACCTTATTTATATCCATCATTGAGGGTGTGTGACATCTGTTGCAGCACAAAACCTTAAGGCCGACCTACACATATTTTGAATAGATTAAAAATAAATTAAAAATAAATTTTCTACTCATCAGATCAAGATGATATTTAGATCGATCTTGCACCTCTCCAAAAGAGGAACCTAATAAAAATATTGGTATCTTCATTTGAGCATCACAACATGGATTTTGGACCTAATTGTCCAAAATTAACACTCCTTCTCAACTAGGGAGAACTCCATCCACCTGTGCAATCCAAACATCGTGCATCATCCCACCGTAACTTGCTTTGTTGGCTTATTTATTTTAGAACAAAAGTGGGTCATTCAAAAAAACACCATTCCCAGCTAACAGATTTAGTGTAGAGGTATGAAACCTCTATAGGACTCACAAAGAGTCTCATACCAAACCGAAGTTGGTTTATCTGGCCTGAAGTTAGTAGGAGGTCTGAAACCTCACTAGAATTGATCCCAAATCAAGTGGTTGGAATGTGCCATCCTAAATAGAGAGTAAGACAATATCTGATGCATCCATCAATCTTTGTTACTAGTTTCTAGCTTTTCCCACCTCAATGGCCAAATGAGAGGTACTTCCCATTAGCCCTGAACTCAATGGGTAGGATGCATACGAGGCATTGATAATGAGAGGTGAACCAAATCAATCATCACAATGGTGGGGCAGAAGCACACCAAAAAGGTTTGGAAAGCTTAGCCATGTGGTTGCTTATAGCTCTAAGAAGCTATCCCCAAAGCCCCCCAGAGCTCCAGAGCTCATCGTCCAACAGGACCCTCAGAATAGGTTGTTCCACGATACCAAGATTCTCACGAAATATTAGGAACTTTACCTTCCCTAGGGGCTTTGTGATAATATCCACAACCTACTCATAAATTCCTATATGATCGAGCCTAACAGAGCCTCGTTGTACCATATCCCGGACATGGAAACTTTTAGGGGCTAATATTCGTAGATGGGCTAATTTTCCATGCTTTTTCTAAAAAAAATATTCGCCAATTGCCATTTTAAAAAAAAATTGATTTGCCCAAATTTTATAGTATAAAACTATTTTACCCTAAAATTCACCAAAAATGTATGTATACTAATATAAAATGATTATAAAACTAAATATTTTTACAAAAATAACATCAAAAAGTTTACAATTCACATATTAAGGACTACTAAGATTCGCCAAGTTTTTAAACTTTAAGATAAATGTCCATCCTTAAAATTTTCCTTGATCCCGGATAAAGTGGTACCCGATATCAATATGCTTGGATTGATCATGGAACACGATATTCTAGGACAACTGAATGCCACTCTGTTTATCACAGAGCATCACAGTGGTATATAACAAATGACCAAACAACTCATTGAAGAGCTTTCACTACCAGACTACTTCACAGTAGGCCATGCTCGTTGCAATGTATTCAACCTCCATGGTGCTCAAAGCCACCGAATTCTACTTCCTGCTCATCCATGATATCGAAGCAGAACCAAGTCTGAAGCAGCATCCCAATGTGCTCTTACGATCCACCACACTGCTAACCCAATCGAAATTAGTATATCCAAGGATTTTCACACTCTCGGTAGTGTATCTCAGCCCATGGTTTATCGTGCCTTGAAGATATCTTAGAAGATTCTTGGCACCAACCCAGTGAGTGTGATGAGGCTAAACCATCTATTAACTCAAAGTGTTCGCTGAAAAACATATGTCCAGACGGGTTTTCACTAAGAACATCAGGGCCCCTACGAGTTGACGATACTCAGTAGGATTTGCTAACATGGGCCCAACAGTGCTACCACTCAACTTATTAAAGTTGAGCTCCATCGGTGTCGACACGGACTTACATTCCACCATACCAACTCTTTCCAAAAGCTTCACAATGTGTTTTCCTCGAGAAAGGAAAATCTCGCTAGGTCTCTGCCAGACCTCCAGGCCTAGGAAATAGTGCATCAGTCCTGGGTCCTTCATCTCAAGCTCAACAGCGAGATCCATCTGTCACTGATGAATGAGAGGGTCAGCACCTGTTAGGAAGAGGTTGACCACATACAACACCAGAATGAGAGGATTCTCTCTATCAACCTTAAAGTAAAGGTTCGGATTAGCATTACTATGAGTGAAGCCCAACTTCATCAGGTAGCTATCTATCCTCTTGTACCAAGCTTTGGGTGCTTACTTCAGCCCATAGAGGGATTTCTTCAACCTCTAGACATGGGTGTCCTGATCCTGGACTTTGAACCCCAGAGGTTACTCTACATACACCACTTCCTTTATCGCACCATGTAGAAATGCGGTCTTCACATCCATCTGATGAAGACTCCACTCTTGCGTAGCAGTAAGGGCTATGATAGATCAAATGGTGGCATATTGGGCCACAAGTGAAAATATGTCATCATATTCTATGCCTTCTTTTTGAGCTAAGCCACGGGAAACGAATCTTGCCTTGAACTTTTCTACACTTCCATAAGATCCATTCTTGATCTTGTAGAGCCATTTCAAGGTGACAACTACTTTGTCCTTCAGTCTTGGAACCACATATCAGACATCATTATTCATTATGGACTCATACTCTTCGTGCATAGCATCCTTCTAGACTTGATGCTTTACGTCTTCCTCAAAAGATCCAAACTCAGATTGTACAATAGTACTCATGGTTGCTAGATACCCTTGGTATCTACTCGGCTTCTTGCTTTCACGGAATGTCCCCCTTCGGGCCATATGTCCCTCGAAATCCTCGAGAGTGTCCTTGAGCCATGATGGTCTCTTCCCCAGTGAATTAGGTGGATCAATCAGGCCCATCGGTCCTTCAGCATCAGGCATCATCTCATCCTTCGATTCTTCTTGATTTCTAGGCCTTGCATCATGATCTTCCTCAGATCTCGGAAGATTGAATACTTTTCTCAGGGAAGCATCTTTGTCAAAAGGGACATTGTGGCATATCTCCACTTCCCTTTGACCAGGCACATAGAATCTATAGATATTTTAAGTTTTTTTGTAGCCCACAAACATTCCCTTCTTCCTAGAAGCATCTAGTTTTCTCCTCTTCTCTTTCGGAAAATGAAAATAAATAGGACATCCAAAAACTCTAAAATGTGAGACATCGGGTTTCTTACCAGAGAAAACCTCTTCAGGAGTTTTTTAGTCTAGAGAGGAATGCAGGAATTGGTTTTTTATGTACACAGCAGTGCTCACAGCTTCTCCCCATAGAAACTTCGATAGACCCTAGTCACATAGCATGGCATGGGAAGCTTCCACAATGGTCCTATTCTTTCATTCAATAATTCCATTCTGCTCGAGAGTATAGATAGTTGTGGTCTCCATCTTGATGCCAGATTCTCTACAAAATTTATTAAACTCATTCATCTCATATTCAGTGCAATTATCGGTCCTCAAAATCTTGATCTTCTTCCCTGTTAGATTTTCCACCAAGGCTTTAAAGGTACGAAACCAAATGAAAGCCTCATCCTTCTTCTTCAAGAAGTATATCTAGGTTTTGTGAGAGAATTCATCTATGAATATCATATAATAATAACATCCTCCCAAGGATGTCACAGGCAGCATACCAGATAGATCAAAATGTACTAATTGCAAGACATCAGATGTCTTTGTGACGCTTGAGGGGAAAGGTCTCCTTGTATTCTTTCCTTCGACACAACCCTGACATACACCTTCATGATTATTTGAGAACTTAGGAATCCCCGTCATGACCTTCCTTGCTTCGGGAAGGGCCTTGTAGTGAAGGTGTCCAATAATATGGTGCCATAGTTCAGTCTGTCAGATAGTATCACATGTCATTGCTTCCAGTGGACTTCCTCCAACCTGGTAGAGTGTATCAACTCTAAAACCAATCATGATAGATTCCTTGAAGCTCTTCTTCCACATGCTCACCTTTCCATCAGTGAATGCCACATTGAAACCTTTGTATTCCATGTCTAATATAGACACAAGTTTCTTCTTCAAATTAGGTACATAGAGTACATCCTGCAGGCAGAGGACTTGACCTTGAGACAAGTGGAGGGTCACAGTGCCTGTCCCTTTCACGAGATATGTGGAATTAACTCCAAGGATAATTTCTAGATTAGTATCCTTCTCAACTATATCATAGAGTTTTTCCTTGAACCCAGTGATGTGCCTTGAGGCACCAATATCTAGCAACCAGACATCCATAGTGTCGGGTGGAGATGCAACAAAGAGGGAAAATACAAGAATGAATTCATTTCTTTTATCAACAAAATTTGATTCCTAATACTTGGAATTTCTTGACCTTTTGAAAGGTTGACCATTTTTTCCAGAGGGAGGCTCCCTCATTCCCTTGAACCTGTTGTTCCTTTGATTTCCATTCCTCCTGTTATTGTTGTTGTCATCACCATCAGGATAATCCTTCTTGAAGGGGAATTCTCTAGCATAGTGACCTGGCCTATGAAAAGTATAACACTTTCCCTTCTTTCCTTGGGCCCCTTCTCTTCCTTTGTTATTTGGACCACCAAAGTTATTCTTTATAGAATGAGTAGCATAAGAAACATTTCCATCATTTTTGTACTCCTTTATTCTTGTCTCTTCTTTAACGCATCCTGATATTACTTCGTTAAATTCAGGTATCACATTATTATTGAGAATGGTAGTGTTGAACACATGCCATTCAGATGAAAGCCCTCCAAGTGTGGTGAGTACCATCTCTCGATTAGCTATTGTCTCCCCAATAGCCAGCAGATTGTTCATGATCTCGGTCGGCTTCAGAAAATATGATTGAATAGACTCATCCCTGTCTTTCTTCAGATTCTTCAATTGATTCTTGAAGAATAGGACTTGATTCACATTTTTGTCCTTGAACATGTGGACCAACTTATGATACATCTCTTTGCATGTGCCCAGCTCAGAGATGTAAGCAATCAGACTCTTGTGAATTGAGTCCCTAATCATCAGCTTTTCTTTGATTTCTCCCTTCTTATACCTTGTTTTGGCAGCACAGTTGCATTGGATGGAGGCTCTTGGATTTTACCTTGAACATAGTCCATGACATCTTGGTATTCCAACATAAGATCCAATGTCATCTTCCAAGCATGGAAGTCATCCTTCCCAGTCAATTTGTCATCAGCCTTGAAGCCATTATAGTTTGAGGAACCCATCCTCTTCTTCGGTGATTGCTACAAATTAGGGCTTTGTCTTCACCTCAGCTCTGATACCATGTAAATTTATGTAGATTTTATATGCTTGATGCAACTTTACTTTCCATTAAATATTAGATAGATAAAAAATAAAGTAAAATGCTGATAGAATGTACCAGTAGATCGAAAAAAGTCAAGCCAAAAATATATAAGTGTGTTGGTGTGTTACGACGGTCAACAGGATGCTTCAACTAGCAAAGTATCAATATGGTCAGCCAACTAGAAATGTCACACAACCCTCTAGGACAGCCAAACAATCAACTCAAAATTCAACCCAAAAGTCAATGTTGTCAGTCAACGGTCAACGAAAATAGTAGCAGCAACTAGGTCAATGCTGAAAAGTCAAAGTCAACATCTTGCATTGGAAATAGTGCCAAAAAATGCAGAGTAGGTAAATTGAGATTTTGGGAGAGTTTTGAGTCAATTTGACCTTTCATTGACCAAAGTCAACACTGGTCAAACTTTGCTGCAGAAACCTTAGACCAAACAATAGAAATTGCTGCTACCAGATTTCCCATGTGTGGAGAGAGAAGAGACTCCAAGTGAGAAAACCAATTAGATGAGGAGAGAGGATGTGTGAGGATGAGATCCGTGAAATTTCCTCCAGCGTTGACCTTATTTATATCCATCATTGAGGGTGTGTGACACATCTGTTGGGGGACAAAAACTTAAGGCTGACCTGCACATATTTTGAATAGATTAAAAATAAATTCAAAATAAAAGTTTCTCTCATCGTATCAAGATGATATTTAGATCAATATTGCATCTCTCTGAAAGAGGAACCCAATAAAAATATTGGTATCTTCATCTAAGCATCACAACATGGATTTTGGACCTAGTTGTCCAAAATTAACAACAATTGTGAAACATGCCAAGGTGTTGGAAAGAGTGGCCATCCCACACACGGAGGGTGATAGTGGAAGGGGTAACTTTGGTGATCTGATATTTTTCCAAAAAGAAGTGGAAATCATTCAGGTGGATGCTCCCTTTTCAATGATACATCTAGAGACGTTGGCATTTCATATCTTCACAAGTATTTGGAAGGTGACGGATGCAGGTAGGGGTGGATGCTCTGACATGTCAACATTGAAGATAATAAAAAAATCATCTAAAGGATCCAAAATGCCCATAGCATTTAATAGAGCTTTACATTGTGAATGGAATGACTGGAGCACTTCCATCATTGACATGGTGATAAAGGGATTACGCCAAGTCATATACTATACTGTAGGTGTGGGAGACTTTACCGGAAGTAGTGTTTTGACATAACGGTCCTTTGGGGATCTTGGTATTTACCTTTGTCTTAGGCTGAGGGATCTGTAAAGGACCATTGGGTGTCAAAATTGGCTCTATGGGACCTAAATAATGGGGCTCGATTGCAGACGAAGCGGAAGGCTTGGTGTACTGACGTGACCAAGTCTAAAGGTTGAGATCGATGGTATTTTCTTGTTCGGAGTGCATCATGAAGATCTGGTAATCAGAGGGACTAGACGGGAGAGGTTGAGCGATCGCCTGACCTTCAGGGGGTTGGGAAGCCACATATCCTTGCTGAGGGAAATGATTGGTAAACACAGTTGGTTGAGTAGGCACAATATAAGGAGGAACCAAAGTAGAGGCTTGCTGTCCTTGAGATGTTGCTTGAGCTTCCCACAGTTGATGCATCTGAGGTGAAAGGGGATAATCATGGGTATAGTGACTATGGACACTGCAAAAAGAACAAGGCTTATTCATATGAAGAGGCATGTTCTTCTTGATTTGATCGCCATGTTGCTAGGTTTCAATGTTAGATATATTCCCTTGGGGATTGTTTCTAGGATTATCGAGAGTAGGTTGGCTCTGGTTTCCTTTCCTCTTATTTTTGGAAGTGGGAGGATTAATCGCAGTCTGATATGCATACACCTAACCCTGAGGAGGGCTTGGCTACTGCTGTGGAGCTTGAGAAGGCATGGGAGGTGGAGGTGATTATATTGGAGGAGATGGAGCACCGGGTTGTGGATATGGACAATAAGAAGGTTGAGAAACATTGGGGTAAATAGGTTGGGCAAAAGCAGGCCCTGGCATCAGAGGATGTGATTGGTCAAAGGCATGAGGCATGCCGTGTCCTGGATATATGCTTTAGGTAGGGGGAAAAGTGCTAGAGGAGTTGGACCCTCCCTCAGGGAAACCATAACCCATAGGAGGATGAGTGTATCGATGGGAAAGGGATCCAATAATACTGTCAGTGGCATGAGCTACCCTCGATGCATTGGCACCACAAGGTCTAGGGAGATCAGGTAAGATTTTATAAACATATCCAGAGTGTGCATAGATCAAGTCATATTTCAACGCAACTTGGAGGGCTTCTTCCTCAGTCTTAGGAAAGTGAGATGTGACATCTTTACCAATAGAGGGAAAAAGGGATCCGAGAAACTAGTCCATCTAGACACGGTCCTCGAAAACAGGGGCTTGAAATAAGCTCTTCCTTCTGTGCCATTCTTTAACATGGTCAGATAAGAAATTGACAGAATTTTGACGGAAAGCGGTCAAAATTTCAGTACCAGTGTCATAGCAAAGGGGAAGCTATAAGTAGGATAGAAATACCTTTGCAAGAGACACAAAAGTAGCATGAGAGGTAGTGGCTTGGTCGACATACCATTTGGAAGCTTCTCCAGCAAGCATACCCTAGAATAACCGAAGATGGACATAGTCATCAATGATAGAGTTGGACGAACACCACATGTGGAAAGAACGAACATGGTTGGTAGGATCCTCTCCATCATTTCCTTCAAAATTATGCATGTCTGAAGGAAGCTTGGTTTGCATAGCGGTCCAACCTAGATCATGGTGTATAGGGTCATTAATCAAATAGCTTAACTAAGGAAGCCTTAGGCCTACCATACAAGGAATCAAGGGAGCAGTCGGAGTCATTCCTATTATGGCTCCACTAGTAGCAATTCCATAATTAGAGCCAGGGCCACCATTAGTGGTAGGCCCTCAACTAGACATGATCAAGGTGACAGGTGGAGGAGAACTGGGGATAGAAACAGAAGGAGAACCTGATGAACCATAATCAGAGTCAAAATGGGGACTCGATATAAGACTAACTTAGACCCTACGTAGTGGAGTAAGTCTTCCTAATGGAAATTGAGGATGAAGGCTTTTGAGTCTCCAAGATAAATGCCTTGGGGGCACAATTATGGAAAATATACAATGAACCCAATAAGGAAGAGAGGTGTTGGCTTGAGGGGTCCTGACCCTGGTTCGAAGGTTAAGTTTTTCCAAAAAACTCCTATACTACTTGCCCTTTCGTCAGTGACTTGATTGCGCAGGCCAAAGTCTCACCCGAAGCAGTATGGGAGGGTGTGGGAACTAGGTTTCTGCACCCTGAGAGAGAGAAGGTAAGTCAATAAAATATATGTTCGTGACCTATCAAGTTAGCACCAGACGTATCTATTCGCAGGGTTGTTAACAGTATAATCGTAATATACAGAGCTATTATCATGTACAAATATAGTTGATAACTCTGAATCCACATGTGTATCAGTAGTTATCAGCACATATTATCCTAACCCATCATCAACAGATTATAGTTATACCATAACACAGATATATTCATAGCATAAACAGATAACCAACAGTATTCGTAAGATATCCCAATAGTTCACATCAACAGTAATACATTAGATCAGATAACACAGGAATAATTTAACCATATCCACATATATTAGCATCCAAAACCCAATACAATATGACACAGCCTGCGCACATAGCCAGTAGGGTCTACACATAGCAGGACTGAGGATCTCCGCCCACACAGCTAGTAGGAGTCCTTACCCTAACAACCCAAAAACAGATCTAAAAATTCGCACTTAGCATCATATTTAATTCTTGCCTACCTTAAGACTCAAAATTTTCATCTATTTATAATGACTTAGCCTACGCTTCGAATGGTCTGCAAACCATGGTTTGCGAACTCTTGGTCTACCCTTGACCCATTACAATTCATTCGAGGCTTTTACCCACCCTAAAAACCCTTGCATTAGACTAATTAAGACCAAAAATATACAAAATTGTACAAAATTCGTAGCTTTTATGGGACCCTATTCCAAAAATAGGTAAAAAAGTGCACAAAGGTGCAGATTAATTAATTACAATGTTTGAGTCTTTGCCTGTGTAATGTTCCCAATTCAGGACAACTAGCTACGCATG
The DNA here is from genome assembly GCA_034641835.2 of Pinus albicaulis. NCBI lineage: Eukaryota > Viridiplantae > Streptophyta > Pinopsida > Pinales > Pinaceae > Pinus > Pinus albicaulis. The sequence goes on along the minus strand of CM076574.1, from coordinate 925,752,369 downwards.
ACTAGAAAATTCATTTTCCAGTAATGGTAGCTACAGGAATTTAAACCAGGATCTGTATTTCTTAGATCAATGTGTCTAAGAGTGAAATCCAAGATATGGCTCCAAATAAATCCTTCTAAGGTGGTTAAACAAATCTACCACACTTAGATGTCCTAAGAAAATACCCGATGAGGGACGGCAACAATGTAAGCACATAGAATGGAAAGACAATGTTATTCTTGTAGTTGTGAACACATGAAGAAGTATATATCCAACATATATGTTATATAGTATAAAATTTATACAATGTGTGGAGGAATCAATCACTCCATCTAGGCAAATGGAAGCCTCAATGAATCATGTACAAATCAATGAAGAAATACTACTATGCAAAATATCATATGACTAAAATAACGCAGTTTATAGTAGATACTGCTACATAAAAAATTAGAATAGGATGATATGTCAATAACAGCTCAAATTAATGAGGGGGAGAAAGCTCTCAACCCCTGAAAATGCTAATACAACTATAATACATAATCCTTGGAAGGATTGGCTACAATATACATCAGAATGGCAAATCTACAGAAATGCCGAAGTTGCTGGGCAGCAGCTGCAACTCAATAATAGAAATACATGGAGATGGCTCAAGATGATGCTCAAACTAAAACAAACCTCCTCCAATTGATCTCTCAATGCAATTTTTTTCCTGGCACTGAAGATCTTTCCCTCCAAGAAGCTGGTGCAACCTCTCACTGCAAGTGTGCACTGTAGAATAATGCAATCAAGGCACTGGACTACGCTGTCTATGATGGGATATGTTGGCCTTGGTGCCAATATTTGAAAAATATCTCTGAAATCCCTTTCACTGACTTCCCGGAGCAAGAGAAACTCCCTCCTTTGAAATATAAGCCAAAGAGAAGTTTTGTGGAGCCCTCCACTATAATGCCCAAGCAACACTACGTTATACTTGAGCAGAAATAACATAGTATCTAAAGAATGGCTTTGGCCTTGAGAAAATATGTGGAGAAGATGAAATTAAATCCTCGAAGAGGCATCTTAAGAAGGAGAGGAAATCCTAAACAGGAATCCCTCGTGATAAGCAGCACCACAACTCTGTTGAACAACCGGAGTGTGCAATTTGTCTGAATAGACAAATAATCAAATGATCCAAGATCCCTTTATGGCTGCCTCCTCGTCTTCTTATACAAGTGAATGCCTCTTTTCCATGGAACCCACACATTAGGGTTTCATCCACAAGGAATCTTTCTCCCTCCAAAACTGTGTTGTCTTCTCATGCAAGCTACACCTCCTAGGCAGCGCTGTTGACTTGGTCAAACTTGACCTTGTCCTCATGTAAATTGCCCCTTTTCACACTGAAAGGTGCAAAATAAGCTAATCCAATGATCCTTTTCACATTATGAAGGATCTTATTCCTACTTATGGGCATTTTACCCATTTTATCCTAGATGAAATAAGAAAAAAATAGTGTTCCAATTTTCTCATGAAAATTTTGGAACATTACAGTCCTCCCCTCTCAAATATTTCTTGTCCTCAAGCAAGTGCAAGGATAGACTGATTTCTTTTCTTCTTCTCTCCCTGTAGCATCCCTGTACTATGATCTCCTCCAAGGAAAGAGATGCTATCTCATCAATCAAATCTCCATAATGCTCCTTCTCAACATGTAAGTCAGCTATCAAGCTATCATCATGTAAAAGTGAAATACTCAAGAGGATAGCAAAGTGATGTCTAGAGGTCCCTTTGAAGAATGGGATTTGAAATATAATGGGAACTATCTTTCCCATATGGATCCTCCATCTCCAAGCTATGAGCCATTCAAAATGAGCCACCTTCCAACTAGGCAACTCTTGAAAGCTGTCATCCACCTTTGGCTCTGGCAAAGTAGGTGGGATGAAAATATGCACATGGTAGACTATGTAGCCTACCCCACATTGTCCATCTCTCCACTTATGATAAGTGTAGAGTGTTGGTTGTCCCTGGGCTACAATTATTTTTCCCTAAAGTTGAAAAATGAGGACTAGACCTCCAAAGATCTCTCCCCCAATGCTGCAAATCAAGCTGGCCCAAATATCCCCATATATGATGATTTGGAATTAATCAACATATGGCATCATCTCCATCATATGGCTCACCTCATTAAGTGACAAAGGTGCTATGAAGGTAGCCATATCATATCTCATGTTCCCCTTAGAACATGTAGTGCAAATAGTATGAGGAATTTCTCCTTCAAAGGACACATTCACCCAATGTGTTTCTCTCCCAAGTATGCTCCTCATAAAGACAGAAAAAATAGAGCCATAGGGAGAAAATATGAGAATCATACTTGCTGCCATATGCAACAAATGAGAAGGACAATGGTCCCTCAGGTGTAACCAACGTAGCTTGACCCTCAACTGCAATAGAGACTGTTGAAATAAGTGGCTTCTCAACCCTTTGCCTGTTGCTCCAATCTCCTCATAAGTATGGAGGAAGTGAATGATGTAAGGTGTACAATGAACATGTCCTCCATAATATGCCTCTTCCCCAAGTACTCCTAGGGGATGGCCATCAACCATGCTTATGGTCTCATCTATACCATGAAGCCCAAAAGAAATAATTCTCCTCCTTGGAGCAATGTCCTACACATGTATGGTTAAGGGATATATACATACATCAGATGAATGCTCATGTAAACAATAATGAATACCCTTACCATAATCTCTGCTCATAAAAATGGAGTGGCTCAAAAATGAGTCTCCTCTCATCCTCAAAGTGGAAATAGGTGGTTGTGCTAAATCCTCCAAATATTAATGTCTCTCCTCCATCTCCATCTAGTCCATGAATCTCCTCATATGCAGATATATCTCCTCCTCAAAGCCCATCCAAAAATACCCCTCCATGATGGTGTGGTATGCTCTCATAGAACAAGTGGGGCTGAAAAGGAAATCCTCATAAGCTACTTGTAGCAACTTCACCTTGAGCTTGGAAGCTCTAGGAAAGAAGATCCTACCATGATAGAAGATGACCCCTTCTTTGATTGAATACTCCTCCAAGTGCAACTGGCCATCCAATATCATGCAAGGAAAAATATCCTTGGAATACTCCACCAACATATGGGAGCTCCAATATGGATCTAACTTCCATAGTGAGAGTGCTGATGATCTCTCATGAAGAGTATCTGTCATATGGTCACCATTTTCTCTGGCATCTTCCATGCCAAAGATACAAGTTGGAAGGCTGATGTCCTTCCTCTGTTGCTTCTGTCACAATGCAGAATCTGAAATGGAAGTGGGTACTGATGATGTTAAGAGAATTCTCTCTCTCTCCTTGAGTCTACCCCATACTCCTAGCGCTATATCAAGCTCTCTTGAGGTCTCCAACCTCCTAAAATCAATGATTGGTGCCCCAACATGTGCAACATCCATCCTCCTCTACTGATCCAGTGGTTTCCCCGGCATAATGTCTCCATGCAATGAGAAATCATAATCAAGAGATGATTGAATAGATTAATGGAGATAACCCTCCATGCTTCCACTGCGCCATCCAATCACCTTCTTAGGTGCAACAACCTCAAAAAATGAATAGGGAAGTATGCTCCTCATCACATCATGATGGTCATCCTCCATATCTTCTCCTTGTCTCCATGGTTCCACACCTTCTCAAAAATGGCACATGTAAAACATGAGTTGTGCCTTGATCACCACACATGAGATCATGGGGACTTCCTTGCAAAGATGCAAGCATCCATCTATGTGGAGCAAGAGCTCCTCTTTCCTTTGCATGAGGCACTATATCAACTCCAGATCTAACAGCGATGTTTCCCTTAATCTCTGCAACATGAATGGGCAATCCTCCAATGATTGGATCCCTCTTTGAAAAAGAGAACCTCATGCCTCTTTGCTCAAAAGTATGAGAAGAGAGCTTCTCCTCCGGAAAAGTATGGTGCAAGTTTTTAGCCTCCCTCGTGGTTTTCTGAAATGGCATTGTGTTTTTATGCAAAGGTTTTGTTTGAGTTTTTTTATTCAACTCCTCCATGTTTTTCTCATGAATCCCTCTATCAAATTTTTTCACTAATTCCTTAATAAAAATTTTATAAGATGAAATGTTTACATTTTTTAAAGAAAAGGATTCAAAGAGCCACCAGGCATAAGCCTTACCTCTCAAATGCAGTGCTACAACCTTGATGGCTTCTTCTCCAAGGATTTGGTGCTGCTACAAGAAGCTCTCTAACTCTTCAACCCAGTATTTGGCTGAACATACAGGTGAAACCTCAAAGGTAGATAGATGAAATCTATCCTGCTGCTCTTTCCCATTCACCTTCATCTTGCAAAACTCTGAAAAACTGAGATGATCTCGGAATTTCTGACTGTGAAGCTCATACTCCTTCAAGAAATCACTAAGGGTTTCCATCCTAGCAACCTCTTCTCTTATTTCCATCTCTCTTTTGGCAATCCTGGGAATATGACTGTGATATACAAGGTGGTGTGTAGCTACATGCTCACACTCCTCCAATCTAGAGTTTGATTTTGAATCAAACCCTCTAGGAGATTCTCTATACTTACTCTGGATATTCTCATACTCTACATGGATCATATATACAGATTTAGGAAGAATCTTGGTAAGCTTATCCTCTTTTTCTTTTTCTTATCCAAAATATGGAGTCTTTCTTCTGCTTGTTTCTTTGTCTCCTTAATGAGAAGAGGAAGTGCAAGGCTCTTCCTCTTCTTTCTACATATCCTCCTTGGGGAGGTTCTTCATGGATATAAAATATGATGAGATAATTCTCATCCTCTCCAATATTTTGATATTTTTTGGTTTAGACTCACAGGCTGAGCCAATAAAGTAGCTTTGATACCACTGTAATTTTCCCAATTCAGGACAGCTAGCTAGGCATGACTGGAAAATGCATTTTCTAGTAATGGCAGCTATAGGAATTGAAACCAAGACCTGGATCCCTTAGACCAATGTGTATAAGAGTGAAATCCAAGAGATGTCTCCAAAGAAATCATTCTAAGGTGGTTAAACAGATCTACCACACTTAGATGTCCTCAGAAAATGCCCGGTGAGGGACTGCAACAATGTAAGGACATAGAATGGAAAGGCAACAGTATTCTTGTAGTTGTGAACACATGAATAAGTAGATAGCTATAATATATGTTATATAGGAGCAAATGTATACAATGTATGGAGAAATCAATCACTCCAACTAGGCAAATGGAAGCCTCAATGAATCATGTACAAATAAATGAAGCAATACTGCTATGCAAAATATCATATGACTAAAATAACGCAGTTTACAGTAGATACTGCTGCATAAAAAATGATAATAGGATGATATTTCAATAAAATCTCAAATAAATGAGGGGGAGCAAGCTCTCAACCCCTGAAAACACTAATACAACAATAATACACAATCCTTGGAAGGATTGGCTACAATATACATCAAAATGGAAAATCTACTGAAATGCTAGAGTTGCTGGGTAGCAGCTGCAAATCAATAATATAAATACATGGAGATGGCTAAATATGATGCTCAAACTGAAACAAACCTCCTCCAATGGATCTCTCAAAGAAAGGTTGTTCCCGGCACTAAAGATCTTTCCCTCCAAGAAGCTGGTGCAACCTCTCATTGCAAGTGTGCACTGTAGAATAACACAGTGAAGGCACTGGACTACATTGTCTATGATGGGAGATGTTGGCCTTGGTGCCAAGATGTGAAAAATAGCTCTAAAATCCCTTTCAATAACATCCTAGAGCAAGAGAAACTCCCTCCTCTGAAAGATAATCCAAAGAGAAGTGTTGTGGGACCCTCCACTGCAATGCCCCAGCAACACTACGTTATACTAGAGCAGAAATAATGCAGTATCTGAAGAATTTATTTGGCCTTGAGCCAAGATTTGGATAAGATGAAGTGCAATCCTCCAAGAGGCCTCTCAAGAAGGAGAGGATATCCTAAACAGGAATCCCTCGTGCTAAGCAGCACTGCAACTCTGCTGAACATCTGGAGTGTGCAATTTTTCTGAATAGACAAATAATAAAATGATCCAAGATCCCTCTATGGCTACCTCCTCCTATTCTTATACAAGTGAATGCCTCTTTTTCATCAACCCCACACATTATGGTTTCATTCACAAGGAATCTTTCTCCCTCCAAAACTGCGTTGTCTTCTCATGCAAGCTACACCTCTTAGGCAGCGTTGTTGACTTGTTCAAACTTGACCTTGTCCTCATGTAAATTGCCCCTTTCGCACTAGAAGGTGAAAAATAAGATGCTCTAATGATCCTTTTCACATTATCAGGGATCTTATTCCTACTTATGGGCCTTTTACCTATTTTATTCACCTCCTAGAAAAAATAAGCAAAAATTAATGTTCCAATTTTCTTCATGAAAATTTTGGAGCATTACAGCCTGGCGGTGTAAACCAGGTGCTTTTCACTTTAGGTGCGTGTGTGTGTGATAAGTGTTTTAATATAATTAATCGCAAATGTGTGTGTAGAAAGGAGAAAAAAATATGTTGTATAACTGTAAATAAAACTGAAAGCGACAGTAAAATAAACAACTAAAGATGCATAAATTTAAACCCAAAAAAGGTGGCTTCCCAACAACTAGTCTAAGGGTGGGTGAAATATACAAAAAACACACAATATGGCCAATATATCTATGGTCAAGAGTGATAGGGATCTAAAGGTGAGATCTGCTAAAAAGAGGTGCAGAAAACAACAAGAAACTAGAGGGGAAAATGTTGAAAAATAGGTGGCGAAAGGCTACAACAAAAAAGGAAATGTAGAGGAACCTAAAGGGAAGACTAAAAAAAATGAAAATAGATGTTTTGGATCAGAAAATAACCGATCTAAAATGCATCTGAAATGACAGGTTTAGATCTTAAAAAATGGCTCAAAAACATTGAAATCTCAGAAGACTTGCTTCAGCTAAACTCCTCCTAAAAAGATGGAAGCGTACTGAAGCCCTAAGGGCCTTGGTTCCTACTTATACGAGTAAAAATAAGCAAGTACAGGTCAAAGACAGGTAAAGATGAATTTCAGACAACCCTGAACAGTGCCCTCGACAAACCCTGAAAAATTACAGAAGAAAATCCCACAAAAAAGTATAGGTCATAGGTTTTGACATGTTTTTTGCTAAGGTCGCAGTTTTTGGGCATTTATCCACTACCTGAGAGCTAAGGTTGTAGATTTTGGGCCAAAAAGTTTGACCTGCACTTCCGACTGTCTTGGGGGTAGGTTTCAGAAAAAAGTGTCCTCTCTATTCCGGTCGATACATGTTACCTACGCAAATGGCCCAAAAACCCACTGAAGTTAGAATTTTTACTATTTTATTGTAAAATAGGTTAAAAAAAAACGTAAAAGAATGAAAAATAAGAATCTAAAGAAAAACCCTAATGGCTGAAGTAGCTGTTCATGCAAGGATTTGAAAAATGACAGCGGTCGTAATTAAAAACCCTTGTGGAGTCGCTAGTTGTTAGTGTGAATTCTAATCGCAAGAGGACGAAAAAAATCACTTAAGATGTGCATAAAAAATAGACCTAACATCAAATGTGGCTGTCAATTTCCTTAGATCTGCAGTAGGTGATTAGAATATATTCTACAAAAATCCAGATAGATGCAGTTAAAGACATTAAACGACAAAAAAAAACAAGAGTTGCTCCATGCATCCAATAGACAAGACAATAATTTATAAAGAATTTTTTTGTATTATTACACCTAGGAATGGAACACAGAAAGATGTTACCATTCCCCCTTAATGGGATGGGTTCTTGTATGTCCTCAATGCTTCAAATCCAAGATCTCTCTCTCTTGATGGTGCAAAAAACGTAGACAAAATAGAACTCAAAGGGAGCTCATAAGAAAAAGTAGAAAAAATATGACAATGATGGGGGATCAAAGCCAGACCAAAAGCATAGATGAAAAGGTGATCCAAAGGTGACAAAAGGTATTGAATGAATGGAAAAGCCTTCTATTTATAACAAAATATTGAGTTAGTCTAGATATTGGTGCATAATTAAAATATTATTAACCAAATATAGATCCAACTTACTTGGAATATTTTATTATTTTTCATGAAGGGAAAAGGAATTTAGAATTGGTTAAATCCATTTATTTAGAAATAATAAATAAATAATTGATTTATTATTATTTCAAGGATGAGGTTAAGGAATAATTAAATAAATAATGATTTACTCAATTATTTATAAATGATTTAGTCAAATTTAACAAGGAATATTATTAAATAATGATTTAAATAATTATTCCTAGCGAATAATAAGATAAATAATGATTTATCTAACTAATTATCATTTTTAGGGTTAAATATGAATAAAAATATTAATTAAACACTGGCTTAGTTAATTATCCATAGAGGCAAAAAAAAAAAGGATTTATTTACTATGGGTTGTTAAATTATTTCCCATAGGGAAAGAAATTTTACTATGGAAAAATTGTTCTTACATGGTGTACTTTAGTCCATCTAATAGTAATAGGTTAGCTGACCAAAAATTGGTGTAACATCCTTTAAATGGAAAATCCATCAGATGGATGTTAAATCCGCCTTCTTACATGTAGATTTTCATGAAGAAATCTACATGGAACAACCCCCTGGCTTTTTCAAAAATGACTCTAGCCTTGTTTTTTTCCTTAGAAAGTCTCCCTATGGTCTCAAACAAGCTCCTCAGGCTTGGTATGCCAAAATGGATAGATTTCTCTTAGATAATGGCTTTTCTAGGTGTCATTCTGACAACACTATCTACACCAAGAAAGTGAGTAAGTCCTTCATCATCAATGTTCTTTATGTTCATGACCTTATCCTTACTGGTAATGATCCAAAACATATAAAACATGTGAAGTCTAGCCTCAAAAATAAGTTCAAAATGACAGACTTAGGGCACTTGCATTATTTCCTTGGTCTTCAAGTCTTGCAATCCAAAGAAGGTTTTACCCTTTCTCATTCCAAGTATGCATGCGATCTTCTATGCCACTTTCACATGGAAGACTGTAATCCAACCCCTTCTCCCTTTCAATGTGGAGTCAACCTTTCAGTCACTTGTACTACCCCTGAAGTTGATGCTACTTTATATCGTCAACTTGTTGGCAAATTTTTGTATCTAACCCATACCCATCCTGACCTTTCATTTTCCATTGGTCTTTTTGCTTAGTTTATGAACCAACCTCATGAAAGTCACTGGAAAATAGCTAAAAGAATAATTCAATATATTTGAGGTAAATTTCAGTTCGGGATTCATTATAGTGTGTTGGGGTCCTGTGTTTTGGTATATTGGCTAACCAAAAAACAAGGCAACCTTAGAACCAATCTTTAGAGCTCTAGGATCTAGCCCTCCTAGTCTCAGAGAGGGATCTCTCAATATTGTTTATAGGATGTATCTTGGATGGTTTAGAAGTTGATTTCGGGCTAGTTATGAAGTGCAGGGTTGTTTGTTTTGTTTGGTTGGACAAATTTGTTTCATGTGGTATAGATAGAGCATGGGAATCTACAAGCCATTGGGTAATGGAGTCATGTGAAAGTCCAAATAGTTCTGACTGAGAAGGAAGCGAAACCAGAGGGAAAATCTAACTTGGTCAAGGATCTGTTGAATAACATAGGTGAAATGGGATGAACATCAAGGACTAAGAGTGAAAGCAAACTAGACCCTTCCACAATGGCTTAAAGGATTTAGGGAAGGCCCTATTTCCTCCAATAAGCTCACTTCTTTGGACTCAATCAATGTAATAATCAAAGAAAAGGATAAATGCAAACTAAAACCTTCTTAATGAACTATAGGATTCGGGGAATGCACTATTTCTTCCTATGAGTTCACTACTGAAAGCTTAATCAACAAAGATATACAATTGTATTCAAATAAGAGGAAACACCTTAGAAATCTAGGACTGCAATTATAGGAACCTTCAACACAATAATTACAATAATGAACAAAGGGTATGATTGAAACAAGCCTCTCTATCAAACTGCAAGTGTTAATAATCAAAGGGAGATTTCAAATACAACATTCAGTGGCAAAGAAAGAGGGAACGCCTAAACAGTGTTTAGCACAACTGAATTAACCATTTCTGAAATATAACAAACTGAATAGTCAAGAGAGCTATTATACTACCCTATCATGTTTATTAGCAGAAAAAATATAAACAGTGAAGGATAAACAGGTTAGAGGTGATTCTAAGATACATTTCTCTGCCTAAAATTTTTATCCTACTATAAGCAAAGCATGATGGAACAAAGTGGAAAACAGGAAACAACATTAGCAATAAGAAGTACTTCACCAAAACCAGGCTCAGGGATCCAATGGTCCAACCTCCTTCATTAATAGAAAAACAAAGATCTCCACACTCCTTCAAAACACCAGTGCTTCTTCAAAGCAACAATATGTATTACTTTAGAAATCACCAAATGTCGACCTTTTACAATGAGACTTCAAAGAGTATTTATAGAGAAAATGGGAAAAGTAGGTAAAGAAGGTTGTTTTAATGAACATCAGAGATAGGAGAGGGCATTCAAATGCTCCATCCTATGTCATAAACATAACATTAAATTATGGACAGGATTAATAACTTTGTAGCTTGTTGAGACCATTTTGATATTGCAGGAAACACCCACAGGGTGTCCTTTGGGAGGAAGAACCCTCTGGAGTGATACTGTTATCTTCTTGGTGTGAGTTAAGTGAAAGAATGGGCTATGAGGACTCCCATACTTCTAAATAACTACTTCTGACAGTTGTAGCAGTCTCTCTAGTGTAATAACTACTTGGAAGGCTTGTGTGAATGGATGTGGGCTATGTCTACGTCAGTCAACCTTTGCAACAATAACTGCTCTGTTCCTTTGTACTTAAACCTGTTTTAGCTCTGTTTATGATTTTTCTTTGCTGACTGTTCAAACTGCTTCTGTACTTAGAGATTTTATTAATCTTCTATGCCTTGTGTTCCACCACTAGATAAATGATCATCATCTCTTTAAATGTTCTGTGTATAGGTGGAGGGTTTCGCTGAGCTGGAGGGTCACTGAGGGTTCATGGATTTGATCCATTGATTTACACGACCTCACCTTATGTTTCTGGTCCTCTTCACTTTGATTCCTGGCCCTGAGACTGCTATCTAAGCTTTTGTGTCACTTTTTTGACTATAAAACATTTATCCTTCATCGACCATGAAAACTTGCAAACACACGAAAAACATGTTATGAAATCCTACGGGCTTGGTTTAGACTGCTTGCAGAGGCTCTGGGGTGGTGAAGGAGCAGTGAGGAAGAGTGTGATTGCAGCGGAAAATCAGAAAAAACCCTGGCAGAGTAGCTAACCAGGTCAATGGAGGTTTGGTTGCAAGGATGAACATGGACTGTTGGGTTAGAACTATCAACGGTGGAGATCTTTCGATGGGCTTAGCGGAGAGACAAAAGAAGAAAATGCATTTGATATTGTGATATAACATGGGTCGTTCGATCTCAGAGATCAACGACTAGGAAAAAATGTGAAAGGCAATGTTGTGGAGGATAGGCGGTGTGGCAGAAACCGGGAATGGTTTTCGTGCAACAAAAAGGGGGAGAGGCGATATTCAATTTTGGAACGCGATTCCATACACTGATCGCCACATCGCTTTTTAAAACCAATTTTGTTGCGTAAAATTTGTGCGGTGATGGGGAGGGGAAAAAATTACGTGATATGAATCGTGGGCCATTGGATCATTGACTACAGATCCGATGGTATGGGAGAAGCACGATATAAGGCTAGATGCATGGGCGAAAGGAGACGGGGTAGAAGAGGGGGAAGCAATAAGAACCGTCCGATCTTGAAGATCGATGGTCAAGATATTCTCATGAAATCATAAAATAGTAAAGGGACGAGGAGACAAGTGAAAGGCGAAAGGGAAAGAGCCGTTGGATCAGAAGGATCAACGATCCAGATTGTATCGGGGAAAGGTGGGTAGACGGGAAAGGTCGGGAGGAAAAAAAAACTTCAATGGTGCATGGACCGTCTGATCAGACTTGATCGACGGTGGAGATTGGATCGCAGGATCGCATCTAAGAGAAGAAAAGAGGCCAAAGCACCGAGGTCTTTGAGTTTGCGATGTGCGATTAAGCAATGGCCGTCAGATCAGTATGAGAGATCAACGATCAGGATTAAATCGGCAGGTGTGATATCGGAGGGCTACGGGCGGAGTGCAATTGAATCTCAGCCGTCGGTTCTTGTGGATTTGATGGTCAAGATTAGATTGGAGGATCAGAGGAGAAGGGGAAATAACAAAGAGAATCAACGTTCTGCGATTGTGATGGCGGGGGCCAACCATAAGGCAAAAAACATGGTTATGTGGGAGAATAAAGTGACCGAGGTTCAGAGGGAAAGGCGCTTATCGCATCGACAGGGGGAAAAAAGATTGACAAGGGAAAAGGGGAAAAATCCGATTGCAATTAACGATAAGGGCTTAGCACCTGGTCACAGGGGTGAGGTCATGTGGGGGAAAGGACTAAAGGAAATAAGACCTTGGGGACTTAAATGCCTTATAGTGCAAAGGATCATTTTTAGGCTTAAAACAGGGATTTTAAAGCTAAAATGAGGGTTCTCATATATGAAAGAAAGGATTTTAAATCCGAATAAGGGGGACATATAAGGTTTTAAGAGGGTTTTTATGCTTTTGGAGGTTAGGATGGAGAAAAAGGAAGAGTTACAGATGGAATAATGAATGATATGGAGGACATAATGAAAATGAAATAGAGAGGTGAAAATGAAAGAGTGGAGTCTTAGAAGCAGTTTTCATTAGTGAATAGCAGATTTTGGAGACCCTTTTGATGGAAACAACAGTGAAGATTAATTCATAGGGCAGAGAATCATCATAAGAATTCAAAGATGATGGATTTTCAAAAGAAATATATCTCTTGAAGGCTTGACAGCCAATTTAGCCACCCTTATGTATATTAGAATTTATAGGTGGCTAACAGTGGCTCCACTTGGGGAGGACAACTTTCCCTTTAGGTGTCCAGAACCTCAGTAATATTTTTATTTAGCATACCAGTGCCTTTCCATTGGGCAGAATTCTTTTCTTTCTTGCTGGTACTTTTTGCAATTTGGCAGTTCCTTTAGTGACCTGCAACATGAAACTTCTTTGAAACAAACATTTATACCTACCCAAAGCTATTTGTCCTAACATTTTCTTCTTCCTTTGAGTGCACTTGGGCTGGCATCTCTTTTACATATTATTTTACAAACAGAAAAATAAACCTATCTAATGCTACCCTTATTTCTCCAAGAGCCCAGATTAAACAGTTGGACTCTTAATTATCTACCTAATCTATCTATTAGTCAAGATTAAACTGTTTGACTAATTTTCATTCTCTACATTCTAAAATAGAAATTTAAAAACACAGCCAAACCAGGATTAGACTGTCTAATTTGATGTGAGTCCATGGCATAAAGGCAAATTTCAAATGAACTGAAACTTTGTAGAAATCTGAAACAAAATTTTGAGGGCTTGAAATTCTGGCAATTTAAAGCATCCCTCCTTCCTTTGTGACTCAAATTTTGAGTGTTTAGAGTCACCTTCCTTTCTTCATCTCAGCTCTAGTTTTGATCTTGTTAGAGCTGTTCTTTTTCTTCTTGCTGGTTCAAGTTTTGAGAATTTTAGAACCAATTCTCTTCCTCTCTTTGGCTCAAGTTTTGAGAGAATTAGAGCCATATTTTCCTAAGATTCTGGTTTTAGATTTTCAGCGTGTTTGGACCCTTTCTTTCTTCTATCCTAATCTGTTCTACTGATAAGCCAAGATTAATAGTTTGGAAAATCTTCTTCACTATCCTATCAGTAGTAAATTGAAATATCCCCAATCATGATTAGGCTGTATGATTGGACAGTAGTGCTTCTTAAAGTAGTGGAATTTGAGCTTTCACACTTTCATATTTTCCTTTCTTTTTTGGTATGGGGCTATACCTTTCTTGTTTTGTTTCTGCCCTCTTTTCTATTTTTTGTTGTTTTTGTATTTTTCTTTCTATTTGTCTTTATGCAAATGGTATGTACAATGGATAAAAACTCAAAAACTAAGACTCTTGACAGAAATAGTGTTTAATCATCCTGCCATTGACAGGACCTCCCAACACTTCACCATTCAGTTCTTGCAGAAAAAATGCATTATGCCCTCTTATGGAATGAATAATGTATGACCCTTTCCATAGATTTTCAAACTTAACATGTTTTCCTTTTTGTTCCCTTCTTGAATCCCATTTTAGAACCACATTCCCAACTTGGAAATCATTTTCTTTAGTCCTTTTTTCAAACAACCTTTTGATGTTTTCTTGGTCTTTTTGAGTTCTCTGGTAAACTTCCTCTTTGCTCTGCTGTAAGTGGATGGTCTGATTGATCCTTCTCTACATATCATTTTCTTCAGCTTGGACTTCCTAAAGGAGTTTCATGACTGGGACTCCCAAGGATGTTGGGAAAATAGCATCCATGCCATAGACCAGCTGATAGGGGGACATGTTGATTGACTTTTTGGTGGTTAACCTATCAGCCCATAAGGCATGAACAAGCTTAACATGCCATGATTTCTGATTCTGCTCCAACAAATTTTTGATGATGTTAATCAGGCTCTTGTTTAAGGATTCAGCAAGTCCATTTCCTTGTGGGTAATAGGCAGTGGAGTGGCCCAAGGTGATCTGATATTTATGGTGGAAATAAACCATCTTCTTGGATTTAAAGACAACAACATTGTCTGTGATTATTTTTCTAGGACAGCCAAATATAGACAATATGTTGGTCTCAAGGAATTTAATAATGATAGAGTCAGTAGCATTCCTAGTGGGTATGGCCTCTATCCATTTGGTAAAATATTCAGTGGCTGTGAGGATCCATTTGTGCTGGGCTGAGGAGGATGGATGGATTTCTCCTATGAAGTCCAAACCGCACTGTTGAAAGGGTGCTTCAACACTAATAGGTTTCAAGGGTAAGGGTAAGAGCTTTCTTCTACCATTAAAGATTTGGCACTTGTGGCAAGACATTACTAGTTTGTGGGTGTCTGGAAAAAGGGTGGGCCAATAGTAACCAGATCTGAGGATCTTGTTTTCTTTGGTCTTCCAATTTAAGTGCCCTCCACACTCTCCTTCATGCATTTCATGCATGATATTTCCTACATCAACCTCAAGTAAGAATTTTAGTAGTATCCCAACAAAATTTTTCCAATATAAAACTCCATCTATCATACAATAATTTAAAGCCTTCTGTTTTACAAATCTAGCTTTTGTTTTTGACAAAGAAGGAGGAGCATTTAAATAAAGCAACACATAGATGATGTCAGCATACCATGGAAAGTTCATGAATTTTTCTTCAGTAAATGGTTTTGGGAACTCTTCTATTTCTTCCAAAGCATCAACCATATTCATATCTAGAGCTTTGAAATTAGATTCAGCCATGAGTTTTGCTAATCCTTGTCCCTTGATGAGTTTAGTAGGCCTGGTTTCTAAGTCATATTCTAGGATAGTTGCAATCCATTTTCCCCTGTTGCCATCGGGGTCCTGACCTAGAATATATTTAACTACGGTGTGTGGCACAAAGGCAATGATATGTGAATGTAAAATGTACACCCTAAAGTCCTTTAATGCTTTTACAGTGCCAAGGCTCGCTTTTCCATGATATTATGTTTGAGTGGGGAATCTCTTAAGGCTTTACTGAAGAAGGATATAGGTTGTTCTTGCCCCAAGTTATTCTTTTGCAACAAAACTGTAGAGATTGTATGTTCAAATGCAAAGGAAAAGATATAGAAATATTTGGTGAAATCAGGACTGATAAGGACTGGCGCTTGAGTAAGGGCTTGCTTTACCAGTTCAAATTATTGTTTAGCTTTCATTGTCCATTTAACACCTACTTCTTTCCTGAGCATGTTAGTGATTTTGGTTTTCAAACTCATGTGGTGATCATT
The DNA here is from genome assembly GCA_034641835.2 of Pinus albicaulis. NCBI lineage: Eukaryota > Viridiplantae > Streptophyta > Pinopsida > Pinales > Pinaceae > Pinus > Pinus albicaulis. The sequence goes on along the minus strand of CM076574.1, from coordinate 925,736,475 downwards.
TTTTAAGGAGCTTTCCGAATTATCCACATTGCTAGAGAACAAGTGTCATGTTTGGTTTTCAAACTCATGTTAGTGATGTTTCTTAATAGCTCAGCAAGGTTGGGGATGAGCCTTCTCAAAAAATTAATATTTTTGATGAAAGACTGTAATTCTTTGAGATTTCTAGGGTGGCTGATATTCAATATGCCATCAATTCTTTTAGGATCTATTTTGATCCCTTCTTCAAAGATTATATCACCAAGAATATTTCCTTCCTGGAGGCCAAAGAGTGTCTTTTTGGGATTTAAAGACAAGCCAAATCTTCTGCATTTCTCGAAAACCTTCCTTAAATGTTCTAAATGTTCTTCATCAGTTTTGGAGAAGACAGTAATATCATCAAGGTAAATGATTATAAAATAGCCTATGTTTTCTGAGAAGTCTATGTCCATTGCCCTTTGGAAAGTGGCCCCCACATTCATCAAGCCAAATAGAATTTTGACATACATGAGTGTCCCCCAAGGTGTAGTAAATGTTGTCTTATGCTGATCACTTGGGAGGACTAACACTTGATTATAACCCGAGAACCCATCCAACAATGATATTATTTTTGACCCAACTACCCTTTGAAGAATGTGGTCCAGTTTTGGCAAGGGGTAGTTATCTTTCAGAGAGGCTCTATTCAGGTTCGTAAAGTCAATACACAACCTGATCTCCCCTTTCTTCTTCCTAACATATACTAGAATGGAAACCTAGTCTGAGTATCTAAGAGGAAAAATGATCCCTTCATCATACATCTTCCTAATTTCTTTTTCCACTGCAGGCAATAAAACAGGGTTTATCCTCCTTAATTTCTGTCTAAAAGGTTTCTGATTTTCCTTAAGAGGGATCTTGTGCTAAACAATTTTGGTGTCATATGATTTTAAATCTTTATAGTCCCATACAAAAAAATCTATAAAATCTTTGAAGAGTGCTATGTATTGTTGTTTGATGTGGGCAGGAAGGGTGCTAGATCAGTTAATCATTTTAGGCTCAGCTGGGCTACCTATGTTGTGCTCTTCCACATTAGTTTCCATGGTTTCTGCTTTTGGTTCCTTAGCCACATCGTTGAAATCAAAGAGTTGTTCTAATGGGGCAAGGCCTTTGGGTATGGTATCACCTTTACATTCTAGAACTTCAAGGTCCTTTTGGTCTGGATCATCAAATAAATTTACTTTGAAAGGATGATCAAACTGATTTATATCAGTAGGAGAGGAAGACTTTGTTTCAGGAATTTGTTCCCCATCTAAACATTTTTTTCATGGCTGCATCTTGGTGATGCTGCGGAAAACTCATTTTTTGACTGTGGGAAATCCTCTATATGTTTTTCATTGTTAAAAACTTGGCAATGATCTTCGTTATCAGGCACTGCTGGTCTATTTTTTACCTTTATAATGAAATTTTCATCTATTTGTGGTATTTGGCAATTACTAGCAGCAAAAGCAAGTTCATTTTCCAGGTGATTTTGGGCTCTTGGTGTGAACATGAGTTCATATTTTTCGAAAGTTCTCAGGAGATCTAAAACAATCTTTCTATATTATCTGATTATGGGGTTTTTGGTTGAATATTTTCCTTTGATTTGTCCGATGATTAACTTAGAATCTCCCTGGACTGATATCTTTTTGGCCTTTAAACCTTTAAGTATGTGTAGGCCAAGGAGAAGGGCTTCATATTCTGCAATGTTGTTAGTGCATGAAAAATCTAATTTGCATGCATGTCCTTTGTTTGTGTTATGTATCCATACACCAACCCCTGCACTATTTTTGCTGCAAGAGCCATCAAAGCTCATTCTCCAAAGGTTTTCTATTTCATTTTCATCTGTTTTGTGTTGCTCTAGGCTGTTGAGAGTTGAGGTATCCAGAGGTTAAGAGGAGGAAAATTCTGAATGCTCCGGTGCACTAATTTCCTGCTCGTTTCTTTCTTTGTTTGGGTGACTTCATCTTCATTGTATGAAATAAAGGAATCTAGATCTGAATGAGTGGAATAAAACGGAGTGTTGTGAGGTTTTTCCTTGCTGCTCACCTTGTATTTCATAATGGTTTCCCTATATAATCTTATGGTTTGACCAAACATTGGTATGGTCGCATAAAACATGTCCATTTGAAGGGTGCCTTGAATCTTAGCTCCCCATGATCTAGATAGGAGCATGCCATATTTTGGGGGAATGTCAGCTACTACCACATCCATTACAAGATTATTGGCAGGAATTTGAGATAATTTAACACACAAATATTTAATTAATCCCAAGCATTTGACCCTTATGGAATCAAAGGAGTATAAGTCTTTATATGGTCTAGTAATCTCTAAGCCTAAGATTTCCATTACCACCTTGGGCATAAGGTTGTGTGATGCTCCTGCATATAGCATGGAATTGTGTGATATTTTTTCATGTATGTTTAGACTGACATAGAAGGGAGGCACATCCCCTTCCTGGTATTTTCCTTCAATTTTAGGACGAAACAATAGCTCTGGTTTGTCATCTGTCAATTTCAAAGTAGCAGTATCAACATGTATATTCAAAGATTTTAGGACCTGGTTTCTATACACTTCCTGGGTCACTAATTCAGCTATAGGTATGTTAATTTTAATCTTTGCAATATCTCCCTCAAGGCTGAAAGGAACTATTGATTTTTTTGTAGTTGCATCTGTTTTCTCACTTATGTTTCTTTCAGAAATTTTGACTTGCTGAGTTTTATTAGAACTATCAATCTGAGTTGTTTTAATAGGGCCACTAGCAGAGGTACTAGGGCAAATTTTTTCAACATTTGGTTGGCTTCTTTTCTCTTTGTTTAAATATGTCTTCTTAGCCAAAATGCAAGTCTTTTCTGTTGTTTTCTTAGGTTGATTTTCTGTATTTTTCCTAACAGCAGAGCTAGTGTTTTTGTCATTTGGATTATCTATGTTCCCTTTTCTTCTTAGATCATAGTGTTTGTGTACCTCCATGATTGCATTCTCAAACCCCAATCCATAATATTCAGACTCCTCATATGTATCTTCTTGTGGTTTTGAGGAGAAGAGGCCTTGTTCTTCTTTAGTGAGGAAAACATCATCCCCACTGTCTGATCCAGTCAAGCTTACATGGTTTTCTCCCAAACTTTCAATCTCTCTTTCTTCCTCTTGATCTACATAGTTTTGTTGGAAGGGTGGTCTAATTTTTTGGTCATTATCTCTTTGCCTATCTTGATTGTTCTCTCTTCTATAATTCTGGTTCCTGTTTCTATTTTGGCGGTTGTTCTGATTGTCTCTTGGTTGTACTCTATCATTCAAGTTTATCTTTTCAAGCATTCTCTCCATTACCTTCACTAGGTTTTCAATTTTGGTATCAGAGGATGAGGTTGAGGGTGCAGTATCATCTTTATAAGTTACCCTCTTCTCTGATCTTAACCTAGCTCTTTTCTCAATGAAGTTTTCTTCTACACTCACAACTCTCTTCTACATGTCTTCTAGAGTTCAGTAATCTCTGTCCCTTAGTTGATAAGCCATATCAGCATCGAAACCTTCAGGATATTTTACTAAGGCCATTCCTTGGGGAGGTTTCATGTGAGGTGGAAGAGAATTGTAGATGTTGTTAAACCTGGTGGAGTAATCATGGACACTCTCTCCCTGATTCCTTTTAAGACTGCTATACTCTGCTAATATTTGGAGAGGGTTTATTTTGATTTCCCATTTGTTTATGAATGCTTGATGTAAAGAGGGAAGGTCATTGATGCTATTAGGAGTTAATCATTTAAACCACTTCTTTACTTCTCCTCCTAAAATTTGAGCAAAGATTCTCATCTTTATAGTCTCATCTTATATTTCCATATAGTCAAAAGCATCTTCCATCCTATCTACATGTTTTTGAGTTGTGGTAGATTATTTTCCAGTGAAATGGAGAATTTTAGACTGATATTCATTTGGTAAGGGAACCATAGGTTGTGGTAACACTAATGGGGCATACCATGCTGCCATGGTTGAAAAGAGAGGTGGATTTACAGTGGGTGGATTGACAAGAGGGAAAGTGGGCTGAAATGGAGTTTTTTTGATAGTGGTGGTATGTATTGGAGTGGAAGACACACTTGGGCAAGCAAACTGGCTTTGAGGAGATTTGTTATGAAAGAGGCTAAAGTGGTGAAGAAGCTGTGAATTAGGGGGAGTATAAGGTGAAGCTTTTCTACTAAAAATTTGTTGCAGACCTGCAGTTTCAAGATCAGTTTGGTTTAAATAACTTTGAGATCTAGTTCTAAAGATGTTCCTAGTATGATGTAAGTCAAAGTGTAAATCCTCCAAGACAGCGAGGTTTTCAAGGAGAGATTTTGTTCTTGGGATGCTCCTATCAGTAGTTAATTTTCCAGCTCTAGAAGTCTGCCACAGAATTTTCTCTGGATTGTCAACTATTGTAGGAGGATTAGGGTTTGGATGGGATCTAGTGTTGATCCTATGTGAAGCCAGACTACTTTTCAAAAATGAGTGAGGCTGAAGTTGGTAGGGACTGTTTTGAAAGTTTTTCCTCTCAAGATGTCTTATCTAATATGGGACTAGGCTTCTCAATTTCTTCAAGGCTGGTTAATATAGTCCTAAAGAGATCTAGAGACCTAGATGGGTAATAGACCTACTGGGGCTAATGGAGTCGCCAAGTGGAAAATATTTAGCTTTTTGTGAAGGTAAAATTTTTTATGGTTCCACCACCATGCTTATTATGAAGCCAATCTGAGATATTTTTGGATTTTGTACATTTTTATGGTTATGAGAGTGTCATATGTCTGATCATAACACTTAGCTAAGGTGCTCAAAAAAACAGAGTCTACTCTATGGCTTATTAACTGATTTTCTTAGAGATTTGTAAGACTAAAGAGTGCACAAGAGTTAGCTAGACTGTCATGTACTCAATATGTCCCACAACGATCGCCATTATGTTGGTGTGAGAAGTGGGATAAGTCCACCAGGTGTTATTTGTCAAGCTAAGGGATTAAAGAGTTTTTAAGAAGCATTCAGACAAATATGAACTTAATATGTCCCACCGTGATCGCCATTATGTTGGGGTCCTGTGTTTTGGTAGATTGGCTAACCAAAAGACAAGGCAACATTAGAACCAATATTTAGAGCTCTAGGATCTAGCCCTCCTAGTCTCAGAGAGGGATCTCTCAATATTGTTTATAGGATGTATCTTGGATGGTTTAGAAGTTGATTTTAGGCTAGTTATGAAGTGCAGGGTTTTCTTTTTTGTTTGGTTGGAAAAATTTGTTTCATGTGGTATAGATAGAGCATGGGAATCTAGAAGCCATTGGGAAATGGAGTCATGTGAAAGTCCAAATAGTTCTGACTGAGAAGGAAGGTAAACCAGAGGGAAAATCTAGCTTGTTCAAGGATCTGTTGAATAATATAGGTGAAATGGGATGAACATCAAGGACTAAGAGTGAAATCAAACTAGACCCTTCCACAATGGCTTAAAGGATTCGGGGAATGCCCTATTTCCTCGAGTAAGCTCACTACTTTGGACTCAATCAATGTAACACTCAAAGAAAAGGATAAATGTAGACTAAAACCTTCTTAATGAACTATAGGATTCGAGGAATTCCCTATTTCCTCCTATGAGTTCACTGTTGAAAGCTTAATCAACAAAGACATACAATTGCATTCAAAGAAGAGGGAACACCTTAGACATATAGGATTGCAATTATAGGGACCTTCAACACAATAATTACAATAATGAATAGAGGGTATGATTGAAACAAGCCTCTCTGTCAAACTACAAGTATTAATAATCAAAGGGAGATTTCAGATACAACATTCAGTGGCAAAGAAAGAGGTAATGCCTAAAAAATATTTAGCACAACTGAATTAACCATTTCTGAAATAAAACAAATTGAATATTCAAGAGAGCTATTAGACTACCCTTTCATGTTCAATACTAGAAAACATATAAACAGTGAAGGATAAATAGGTCAGAGGTGCCTCTAAGATACATTTCTTTGCCTAAAATTTTTATCCTACTATAAGAAAAGCATGATGGAGCAAAGTGGAAAATAGGAAATAACATTAAAAATAAGAAGTACTTCACCAAAACGAGGCTCAGGGATCCAATGGTCTAGCCTCCTTCATGAATGGAAAAAAAAATATCTCCACACTCCTTTAGAACACCAATGCTTCTTCAAAGTAGCAATATGTATTACTTTAGAAATCACCAAATGTCGACTTTTTACAATGAGACTTCAAAGAGTCTTTATAGAGAAAATGGGAAAAGTAGGTAAAGAAGGTTTTTTTAATGAACATCAGAGATAGGAGAGGGCATTCGAATGCTCCATCCTATTTCAAAAACATAACATTAAACTTTGGATAGGATCAATAAATTTGTAGCTTGTTGAGACCATTTTGATATGATAGGAAACACCCACAGGGTGTCCTTTGGGAGGAAGAACCCTTTGGAGTGAGAATGTTATCTTATTGGTGTGAGTTAAGTGAAAGAATGGGCTATGAGCACTCCCATACTTCTAAATAACTACTTCTAACAGTTGTAGCAGTCTCTTTGGTGTAATAACTTCTTGGAAGGCTTGTGTGCATGGATATGGGCTATACCTGTGTCAATCAACCTTTGCAAAAATAACTACTCTGTTCCTTTGTACTTAAGCTTGTTTTAGCTCTATTTATGCTTTTGCTTTGCTAATTTTTCGAACTGCTTCTATACTGATGCCTTTAGATATTTTATTAATCTTCAATGCCTTGTGTTCCGCCACTAGATAAGTGATCATCATCTCTTTGAATGTTTTATGTACAGGTGGAGGGTTTCGCTGAGGGTTCATGGATTTGATCCATTGATTGACATGAACTCGCCTTCTGTTTCTGGTCCTCTTGACTTTGATTCTTGGCCCTGAGACTGGTATCTGAGCCTTTGTGTCATTTTTGTGATTGTAAAACATTTATCCTTCATCGGCCATGAAAACCTGCAAACACATGACAAACATGTTATGAAATCCTACGGGCTTGGTTTATACTGCTTGCAGAGGCTCTGGGGTGGTGGAAGAGCAGTGAGGAAAAGTGTGATTCCAGCGGAAAATCGGAAAAAACCTTGGCAGAGCAGCTAACCAAGTCAATGGAGGTTTGGGTGCAAGGATGAACGTGGACCGTTGGGTTAGAAATATGAATGGTGGAGATCTTTTGATGGCCTTAGTGGGGAGAGAAAAGAAGCAAATGCGTTTGATATCGCGATATAACATGGGTCGTTTGATCTCAAAGATCAATGGCTAGGAAAAAACATGAAAGGCAACGTTGTGAAGGGTAACAACAAAAAGGGGGAGAGGCGGTATTCAATTTTACAATGCGATTCCATACACTGATCGCCACGTGACTTTTGAAAACCACTTTTATCGCATAAAATTTGTGTGGTGCTGGGGAGGGGAAAAAGTTACGCGATACAAATTGTGGGCCATTGGATCATTGACTGCAGATCTGAAGGTGCGGGAGAAGCGCAATATAAGGCTAGATGCACGAGCAAAAGGAGGCAGGGTAGAAGAGGAGGAAGCAATAAGAACCATCTGATCGTGAAGATCGATGGTCAAGATCTTCTCGTAAAATCATAAAAGAGTAAAGGGACGAGGAGACAAGTGAAAGGTGAAAGGGCGAGAGTCATTGGATCGGGAGGATCAATGGTTCAGATTGTATCAGGGAAAGGTGGATAGAGAGGAAAGGTTAGGAGAAAAATGAAACTGCGATGGTGCACGGACCGTCCGATCAGACTTGATCAACGGTGGAGATTGGATCGCAGGCTCACATCGAAGAGAAGAAAAGAGGCCAAAGCATCACAGTCTTTGAGTTTTCAATGTGAGATTAATTGCTGGCCGTCGGATCGGTATGAGAGATCAATGGTCAGGATTAAATCGACAAGTGTGATATCGGAGGGCTATCGGTGGAGCGTGATTGAATCTCAGTCATCGGTTCTTGTGGATTTGACGGTAGAGATTAGATCGGAGGATCGGAGGAGAAGGGGAAAGAACAAATGGAATCAATGTTCTATGATTGCGATGGCGGGGGCCAACCATAAGGCAAAAAAAATGGTTATGTGGGAGAATAAGGTGACCAAGGTTCAGAGGGAAAGGTGCTTATCGCATCGAAGGGGGGGGAAAAAGAATGACAAGGGAAAAGGGGAAAACTCTGATTGCGATTAGCAATAAGGGCTTAGCGCCTGGTTGCAAGGGTGAGGTCATGTGAGGGAAAGGGCTAAAGGAAATAAGCCCTTGGGGGCTTAAATGCCTTATAGTGCAAAGGATCATTTTTAGGCTTAAAACAGGGATTTTAAATCCAAAATGAGGGTTCTGATAGATGAAAGAAAGGATTTTAAAACCGAATAAGGGGGATATATAAGGTTTTAAGAGAGTTTTGATGCTTTTGGAGGTTAGGATGGAGAAAAATGAAGAGCTACAGGGGGAAGAATGAATGATATGGAGGACATAATGAAAATGAAATGGAGAGGTGAAAATGAAAGAGTGGAGTCTTAGAAACAATTTTCATTAGTGAACAACAGATTTTAGAGACCCTTTTGATGGAAACAACAGTGAATATTAATTCACAGGGCAGAGAATCATCATAAGACATGAAAGATGATGAATTTTCAAAGGAAATATATCTCTTGAAGGCTTGACAGCCAATTTATCCACCCTTAGGTATATCAGAATTTATAGGTGGCTAACATAGTGTAGGAGCATCTCCATTGTTGATTGGTTTCACTAATTCTAATTGTGATGGTGACCATGATGATTTAAAGTCTACTGTAGGATATGTATTCACTATTGGTTCAGGACCTATTACATCATCTTGTAAGAAAAAAAGTGACACTCTCTTTCTTCGGCTAAAGGAGAGTATCGAGGTGCACTCAAAGCCAGTAAGGAAGCCCTATGGCTTCGTCAGATCTTGTCTGAATTTGGTCTTCATAAACAAAATCCAACTGCACTTTGGTATGATAATCAGAGTGCCATTCAGCTACGTAAAGATCCATTTTAGCATCAACATATGAAACACACTGAGCTTAATATACACTTCATCAGAAGGCTCATTCATGATTGTGTTTTTGAAGTGTAGTATTGTTCAACCAAAGATCAAGTTGCCGATATATTTACAAAGGCTCTCACAGAAGCGAAGTTTACCAAACTCTAATCTATGCTTGGAGTTCAGGAAAGTTATCATTAAGGGGGGATAGGCTCTAATGCCTCCTTACTTCTCCTATTGTGTCACCTTTGTAAATCCTTCAATCCTATCCCAAGTTGTTCTTAAGGGGGGATGTCAAGATATTTAGACACGTAGGAAATAGTCTCATTTTGTGTCACCTTTGTAAATCCTGCAATCCTATCCCAAGTTGTTCTTAAGGTGGGATGTTAGGATATTTAGACACATAGGAAATAGTTAATTATAAATTGATCTAGCGTAGAGTTAGGTAAAGTGTGTTTCTTTACTATGTACATTTGTAACTTATAATATGATGGTCATGATTTGTAGTGATCTAATCATTCACTCTCTCCTAGATATTACAGACAATTGATCAGTGGCTTAACACTCGATTGGTCCATGATCTCTATTTAAATACCATGGAGGGTCATTTTTTTGGTAACTGTTTTATGAGAGAAGCTTATGTGAATTTTCTTTTTGGTATTAATAAATTTCCTGAAGTGGTCGTGTTGGCTCTGGTCGTGGATTGTTTCCCTCTTCAAGGGTTTTAACCACGTCAAATATCGGTGTACTGATTTGTGATTTCTTTGTGAATGGTGACCTTTGGTGTTTGATCTAAGGAAATTACCCTGTAAATTCTTACAAAAGGTACTCTAACTATGATCTGGAATCTACTGTGATAATTCATGCCCTTAAATTTTTGTGGCATTATCTGTTGGCGAAAATATTTCTCTTAATGAAATATCATAGTAGTTTAACCAATTTTTTTAAGCAACCCAACTTGGATGCTTGCCAAGATAGGTGGAATGCATTCCTAAGTGAGTTCTATTTCGATATCAAGAACCTAAAAGGGAATGAGAGTCACGTAGAGGACACGTTGAGTATGAAATTTCACCATCTATATGAAATTTATTAAATTCAAATAAAATTTGATTGTTCTAATAAAATTGAGGAAGTTTCCCTCAAAGACGTTGAGTATCAATTTCTGTGGCAGCAAGGAAAAAAAATGAAAAATGCAGGACAACATTCTAATTATGATACAAATGATCATAATTTATTAAAGGAAGAATATATGTCCCCAATCAGATGGAAATAAAACAATTATTATTGGATAAATTTCACCAAAGTCAATACATCGCACTCCCTTGATATCAAAAATTGTTCTTTGCAATTAAAAAGAACTATTTTTGGCTAGGTATGAGGAGGGATATCATAGAATACCTAGTTAAGTGCCTAAAATTTCAGCAAGTCAAAGTGGATCACCAACATCCACCCAGACTACTTCATCCCCTAGCCATACTTGAATGAAAATGGGACACCATTACACTAGAATTTATAACAAGCTTGCCGACGTCCAAAAAGAAAAATAACTCAATAATGGTCTTGGTGGACAAACTAAGCAAGGTGGCTCATTTTATTCCCTTTAAGTACACATTACGAACTATTCAAATCACATAACTATTTATAAAAGAGATGTTTCAGTTGGATGGAATACCGAGAGTAATAATTTTTTATAGGGATGTTGTTAGGTCCCTATATTACTAGTGTAGTCCCTTATTGTTGTTATTGTAGCCCCCTTATTGTTATTTTTGTACCCCTGTAACCCCAATATTGTTATTATTATGCCCTTACATTATTATTGTTGGGTTGGCTAGGATTATATTGTGACCCCATGGACTCCTATATATATAAGGAGGTTTTTTCATCTGTATCATCCAATAATTTTTCATTTATGTAATGTAAAGGAGGCTCCCCCCTTGAAGTGGCTTATTTATAAGGTGTTGATCTCTCTTTTCTTCTATTTTTGGAGCTGGTTTCATAACATTTGGTATCATAACTTTGGATTTTAGGGTTTCACTACTCCAAACAGGTCATCCTGGAATTTTTGCTATATATTTGTTTCTACGAAGGTTCAGAAGCTGAAATTTTTATCACGCGAAGCCACAATCTTGAGGAAATTAGTGTAAATATTTTTTTATCTTGGTTCACAATATTTGCAGAGATATGATCTATGGAAATTATGGTTTTTTCAGGCTCCCTAATTTCATCTCAAAGAGGTGACCGTGGGAAAATCATCATAAATCTCTCTTTGAACATCGGATTGGAATTCTGTAAAAAGTGGCCACAAGTTCATGCACTTTAGTTTCATGTGTATCAATTTCAAATATGAAGGAGGAAACTGAAATAGTACATAATTAGGTCATTGTGGGAGATTGGGCATAACTTTGTATTGAAGAATCCAAATCAGTTCAGACTTGTGGCATTCGAAAGAAGATTTAGAGGGAGACTACAAGATTGAATTTCAAATATTGAAGATCCTAAATCACCGAGATAATTTAGTTTCAATATCGAGATCCTCAAAAGCAAGAAAAAGGTATGTATTGTTTTTCCAAATTGCATAAGTATTGTTTGAAGAATTAGTTTTAATTGATTACAAGGGCATATTGTATAATAGATATCAGTATAGGGTTCTAAAATGCGCCCTAAAAACAATTCAACACCCATTAAGCCTTCAGAATGCTCTACTATCACTCATGAAGACGAAGAAATGCAACATGACATATCAAAATTACAAGAGCAAGTGCACCAAATTTCACTCTCGCAAAGAGCCACAAAAAATGAAACGGAATTTTTGAAGAAACTCATGGAAGTTAAGATGGATGGTTTGAAGAAAGGCATGGATGGATTGAAGAATGGCATTGATGGTATAGAAGCTGGCATGGAAGCTAAGATGGATGATATGGAAGCTAAGATCGATGAAAAAATGGAAAACATGAAGAATGATCTAAAAGAAGACATGGAAGGTTTGACAAAGTTGATACAAGAAATGTTTCATAATGGAAAAAAGATATTAGAGGAAACTCATTATGAGAAAAAATTAAATGTTAATCATGATTTCATAAACTCTAATGTTGGATGGATGACCCACCATATTCCAGAGATTGATATGAGGAAGTATGATGGGAAGGATCCCATAACATGGATACTACAGATGGAGCAATATTTTGATCTCAATAATGTGCAAAACACATAAAATGTACGCATTGAAACTTTATATTTAGAACAAAATACATTTGTATGGTATTGATGGATTTTCTCCTGTAAAAAAATTGTCACTTGGTCAATTTTTATGGAGGAAATGATAGAAAATTGTAAGGATACAAAGAGAAACACCTTTTTTGGCCAATTGATAAATCTCAAACAAAAGGGTTCAGTGGTGGAGCACATTGAGGACTTCCAAAAATTGAATATAAGGGTAACTGACATTCCAGAGGAACACATGATTGATGTCTTCATAGGGGATTTAAAGGATAACATAATGGAGGAACTATAAATTTCTATGGAAAAATGGCATAATGTCAAGCTAACCATGGGGGAATATGTATTGAATAGTCCAATGCTTTCCATTCCAATGGGAGGTGTTGATGTTATACTAGGAGTACAATGGTCACAATATTTGGGGACGGTAGCTTTTAACTGTCAAGAGCTTTTCTTGAAACTTTTTTCAGAAGGAAAGTAGAATTACGAGGTATTACAGGGAATTCAGGAAATATAATAAGCTCTAATTTCATGACAAAGCTTCTGAAGAAAGAACAAGAAGGCGTAATTGCACAATTATGCTCACTAGAAGTTCCAACATCAAAATCATCTATTTCTCCAAATCTCCAAAAAGTCTTGGAAAATCATTCCAAGGTGCTTGAAACTCCTAAAGGACTCCCACCTATTCATGATCATGATCATGCTATTCATTTGATTCTAGGAAGTGTTCCTCCAAACATCGGACCTTATAGATATCCTTATGTCTAAAAGAGAAAAATTGAACGTATGATTGCAGAAATGTTAGAGCCTGATATAATTCAACCTAGTCAAAGTTCTTTCTCTTCTCCAGTAGTATTGGTGCACAATAAGGATGGATCATGGTGCATGTGTCCAGATTATAGAGATTTAAATAAGCTTACTATTAAAGATAAATTTCCCATTCCTTTGATTGATGAATTATTGGATGAATTACATGGAGAAATTTATTTTACCAAGTTGGATATTCGTTTAGGATATCATCAAATTAGAATGAAGACTGAAGATTTTCCAAAAACAACATTTCGAACTGATGAGGGTCATTATCAATTTTTGGTCACGCCTTTTGGCCTTACCAATTCATCTTCTACATTTCAAGGGTTGATGAATTCCATTTTCAAACCCTTCCTTAAAAATTTTGTGCTAGTATTTTTTGATGATATACTAATCTACAACAGGTCTTGGAAGGATCATGTTCAACATGTTGACAGGGTGCTCAAACTATTGGAGGAGAAACAATTATATGAAAAACCATCCAAATGTTTCTTTAGAGTGCAAGGGGTGGAATGTCTGGGTCATATTGTATCTCACGAGGGTGTTAAGGTAGACCCTAAAAAAAGTAAAGCCATTAAGGAATGGAAAGTCCCCGCAACCATAAAGTAGTTGCAAGGATTTCTCGAGTTAACATGGTATTATCACAAGTTTGCTAAGAATTATGGGAGAATATTAGCACCTCTAACAAAATTATTGAAGAAAGATGCATTTTCATGGACTCCTAAAGCACCTAAGATGTAATATTCCCAATTAACCATGAGCTAGTTAGAATATTATATTTTACTTTTGCTTCTTAATTTGTTGAATAAAGGGGTATGGAGACCCATAAATCTCCTTAGTAGGAATAAAATCACTCCTAATGTGAAAGGATGACATCTTAGCAACTTAATTAAGCACCCTTGTGTGTGGAAAGGGGTTGGAGCATGAAGAATGGGTCAAATTTGACCAAATCAACAACGTTGTTGTGGAGGAGTGGACATTTATTGAGGGGCATCGCATTTTTGGAGGGATATCTCATGCATGGAGATAGTGGCTTTAATGAGTGGGGTAAAGGGTGAGTAATATCACCACTTATTTAAGGAAGAGAATGGTAGCCATAGTTCATTCATGTTTATGTTTATGTATTTGATATTTCTGATTATATGGTCTATTTAGACATATGTATTTCTTCAACTGTTTAGCTAAGATTGCAGTGTTGTTTAGCACAGGGTGTTCCCGAGTGGGAATCCCACCTCTATGCTTGAGGATCCTCAAAGGATAGTATTGCACTATCATTCCACATTCATGCATTAGGGAAAGCTTCAGTCTTGTGGTACAACGAAGTTTATGTCGATAAATGTGATGAGTTTCAGGGTGTAGCAGTGGAGAATATATTCAGGTGTTTTCTAATCTATTTTTCAGTGGAGGAAGGTTTCCTTTCATTGGGAGGCTAACGAGGGAGGCCCTTGAGCCTTATTGCAGCATTTGACATAATGCCACATCATCATTTTCCCCTATAGTGCAGTTATTTTCTTAGACTACGTTATTTTAGGGAGGAGTTGCAGGGATGGTTTTAGTACACCAATTAGAGACGAGGTTTTCTAGTGAGGGGATCAACCTTTCATCTAGAGGATCCATTAGAGGAGGCTACATTCTTTGGCATATTATATCAGCCACACCTTTCCAATTTTATTGTTGCAGTGAATCTTCAGCCCTAGGGCTTTGATTCATACCTTGTACAATGGTGTTTTTCTGAAAACCCTTTTGGGTTATTTGTTGGAGGTTGTATAGAGCCTATATCTACATTTTTTGTATCTTTTCAGGCATATAACAACCATAAATATTTTTTTTATTCAGTTGTTGTAGTAGTGCACCTATGACTGCGTTGTAGCAGTCTTCCAACATTTTGATATAGCTACAGAACCTCTATCTTGAGGGTTTTATCTATTGGAAGCTTGTTGTATCTTGTTATATACTTTGTGGCCCATTATTTTATACATATATGTTGTTTTTATGATGAATGGAAAGGCTCCATATTGGTTTCATGTTTTTATGTAATGTTTACACTGTTATTTCAATCATTTCTTACTATATTCATGCTTTTTCCATTTGGGAATAAAACAGTTGTATTAGAGCATAATCTTGGCTCAACCTATGCATCTTAAGCCAATATGTCATCAGAAGAAGGAGATCCTCTCACATATAGAGAGAAGAGGTATCTTAGAAGAAGAAACCGGAAGTTTGATTATACAGATGATAAAGAAGAAAAGGGTAAAACCCCTTTATCAGGAGGAGATGAGGAGAAGGATTTTCCTAAGATTGTTCTTCAAACTATGCAAGAAATTTATAGAGAAATAAAGGACATGAGGACAAAGAGACATAAGGAATCCCCTAAAGGTTTTTTTCATAGTGAAGCCTCTGGCATTTCTCATCACTCGAGTGATCAACCAGTGAAGCAGCAGCAAGTTTCCCAACGCTCTACAATGCCTACATTCTTAGCACTAGGAAATGAAGGGTTTCAATAATAAGAAACTATTGAATACCATTTCATGGAGTATGAATCTCAATCTCAAATATTCAAGGATCACTTGAGTTTTCAAGAATTTTTTCAGATCAAGGACAATAGGAGACCCACGAATCACAACAGAGGTGGAGAATTCATACAAAATCATGATCTACACTGAACTACAGGCAAGTTTTTCTTAACAAAATTTGATGGGTCATCTAAATGCACTTGCGAATCATGGGTAGAGGAGTTATACATCTACTTCCATCTAAACAAAGTACCAGAGATGGAGGCCATCAAGATAGTAGTGTTGCACCTTGAGGGTGAGGCACATGATTGGTGGTTTCATGGCTTGTCTACATTGGGTCATGCCAATGTGATTGAATATTCAGATTTCACAAGGAGGTTGGTGGAGAGGTTTGATCGGAGAGACCCAGAGGTACCTTTCATGGGGCTATCAAAGTTCAAACAATGAGGTAATCCAAAAACTTATATTTCTACATTTCTTAAACTTTTTGTTATGGTTCTTGATTTATCTACAACAAGAAGGGTATATATGTTTATTGATGGGTTAGTATAACCTCTTCATGGGTTGGTTAAATCTGCCAAGCCCACTACCCTTCAAGATTCCATTAAAAGGGCTAGAGATCTAGAAGCTGCCTTGCCAAAAGAAAAGGCAACATTTCAGCAAAATCCCACTTTTCCATCAAAGGGAAAAGATGAAAAGGCTCCTTTTTCAAAAGAGATCCAAAGTAAAATACCTGTTAGTGATGTTGTATAAAGAGATTTGAGGATAAGGAATCTTTGCTTCACATGTGAAGAATCATGGGCACCTGGACATAGATGTGCAGTAGGAAAGGCACACTATATGGAGTTCTTCTCAGATAATGAGAAGGATGAAGAAGAAGAACTAGAAGGGGTTCATAGTGCTAGAATAGCAGGAGATGATCCACCACCAACAATAGGTGAAGATGGAGCAATTTCTCCAATTAGATGGACTCTTGCATCATTGAGAATAGTACCCAAATATCAAGAAACTTCCACAGAGAAAACAGAGTTGGATTTGTGTAGAGGAAGAAAGGACATGTTAGTCCCATCTATTATGCATATGAGATTGGCCCATGAGACATTACTGTTTTGTGGCAAACCACCTGGGAGACCACCTGATCTAGAATTGGTGAGAGATGTCTCACAATATGTTGCACCGCTCATAGATCCGGGAGGAGTGGGAACACTGAAGGGTTATAATATAGCACAGAGAGTCTTGGGTAGATTCAAGGAGGAGGGACACATTCTCCCACTATCATCATTACCCACTCTCACACCATATCTTGCGCTGAGAGAGGATGCTATAGGATTGGAGGATGGCACCATCATGGTGCAAGAAGACTATTCCTTGACTTTGGAGGCTCAAAAGATGTTCTCACTTGAGGAGAATTCTTCCACATATGATAGAAGATGGTGGCCACTCATGCATGTTTTGGAAGAACTCAGGAAGTTTTGGATAGGTGATAGCTTTCCATGGAAGACTAACCTCCAAAAGCTTCAACCTTTACTTAAGCATGAGAAGCTATAAGAGGAGCAATAGAAGGAGGATAACAGCATCCCGGTATATGACTTTGGCATAGGAGATGTCAAAGAAGAGGGTAGCCACATGACAAATGTTGTACATGTTAAATCATCAGCGCTGTCACTTTAGAGAGTAGACCCATATTGGAAATCCCAACTGTTGGTGGATTATTCCAAGGATATTTTTACTTGCATGATACTTGATGACCAAATACAAGAGGAGGGATATTTAGTTAGAGATGAGGTAATATACTATCATGGTAGGATCTTATTATCTAGAGATTCCAAGAACAAGGAGAAGTTACTACAAGAAGCACATGAATATTTTCGCTTCAACCATACTTATTCCATGAGAGAATACCACACTATCATGGAGGGATACACTTGGGAAGGGTTTGAAGAGGAGATATATTAGCATTTGAGGAGATGCATGGATCATGTGGAGATGGAGGAGATACATAACTCTTTGGGGGAGTTATTACAACAACCTCTTTCCTCTTTGGGAATGAGAGGGGATCAATATATGGACCACTCCATTTGTATGATTAGAGTTTATGGTAAGGATCATGTTTGTATGCATAATGATTTACTTGATGATTATTTTCATTCCTTTACCATATATGTGCAGGCGATTTCTCCAGGTAGGAGCATTCTTCCATATAAAATTCATGGCCAACTTGGGGCCATAAACATTATTGAGCATGGCCACTCCTTAGGAGGATATAGGGAGATGATATATCATTCCGGGTGTGAACCAAAGGAACCAAACATTTCTCACCTTCTCAAAGCATGTGAGAAGACTATGGAAGCAAGTAAGTGGTGGGGAAACCAATTACCATATCATTATGTGACACAGTCAGGAGATATACTACACTAGTTCCACATGTGGGACTATGACCCACCTCCATTTTTGCATATGGTTGTTTATGTGTACTTGGTTTCGATCCCATACATTGATGATGTTCTTATTCTTGTTATGGGAATGAATGGATGGAAAATGAAAGGATTGAATATGCCCTTTTGGAGAGAGATTACCCATGTTTCTTATGCTTCATGTTTCAAGGAGAACATTGGGAAAACCATGATTGCTACATTGGAACTTTTTCTTCCTTGTGGGATGAGTCATTTTCATCTCATGAGAAGTTGGGAGGAGCATGTCATGGAGGGATTGATTTGGAGACACTTGGATTTTGAGGAGAGCTTATCACATGGAGGTGTCACCAATGGAGGATGAGAATAGTTGCAGCACTCACCTTTATAGTTTCTTAAGGACAAGAAAAATTTAGGAGGGGAGGACTGTAATATTCCCAATTATCCATGAGCTAGTTGGAATATTAAATTTTTCTTTTTCTTCTTAATTTTTGGAATACGAGGGTATGGAGACCCATAAATCTCCTTAGTAGGAAAAAAATCACTCCTAATGTGAAAGGAGGACATCTTAGCATCTTAATTAAGCACCCTTGTCTGTGGAAAGGGGTTGGAGCATGAAGACAGGGTCAACTTTGACCAAATCAACAGCATTGTTGTGGATGAGTGGACATTTATTGAGGGACAATGCAGTTTTCGAGGGAGAGCTCATGCATGGAGATAGTGGCTTTAATGATTGTGGTCAAGGGTGATGAAGCTCACCAGTTATATAAGGAAGAGAATGGCAGCCATAGTTCATTCATGTTTATGTTTATGTATTTGATATTTCTGATTATATGGTATGTTTAGAGATATATATTTCTTCAGTTTTTTAGATAATATTGTAGTGTTATTTCACACAGTGTGTTCCCGAGAGGCAATCCCACCTCTATCCTTTAGGAGCCTCAAAGGAAGATCATTTCACTATCATTCCACATTCAAGAATTAGGCCAAAGCTTCAGTCTTGTGGTACAACACAGTTTCTGTTGAGAAATGTGTTAAGTTGCAAGGTGTAGCAGTGGAGAATAAATATGGGTGTTCTCTGATTCGTTTTTTAGTAGAGGAGGGTTTATGTTATGAAACCAGCTCCAAAAATAGAAGAAAAGATAGATCAATGCCTTAGAAATCATCCACTTCGAGGGGGCAACCTTAAATACATTACATAAATGAACAATTCTTGGATGATACAAATGACCAAAACCTCCTTCTATATATAGGATTCCATGGGCCCACAATATAATCCTAGATGACCTAACCATAACAATGTAAGGGAAAAATAATAACAATATTGGGGTTAGAGGGGTACAATAATAACAATAAAGGGGTTGCAATAATAACAATAAGGGACTAAACTAGTAATATAGGGACCTAACATGCCCCTCTCCTTCAAAAACGTGTTGTACTCAACGCTTGAGTAGATATGGGTGCTTCTGTATAAAATTATCATCCTTCCATGTAGAATCTTTAGTGGGTAAGTTCTTCCGCTTGATGAGATACTCTGAAATTGATCGATTTCGTAGCTGTCGAGTTCTTGTTTCCGTGACCGCTTCAAGTTCTAATATTATTTTTCCTTCCTCATCAAGTTCTGGAAATATTGTTTGAACTGGAATATTTTCACCTATAACCTTCTTTAATCATGAAACATGGAAAACTGGATGCACTCGCGAAGAAGCAGGAAGATCCAATTTGTATGCCATAGTACCAATATTTTGCAACACCTTCTAAGGACCATAGTACATTGGAGATAATTTATTATCCTTCTTAGCTTGCTTGAGGGACATTTGTTTTTATGGTTGTAGCCGTAAAAATACCCAGTCTCCTACATCAAAACTTCTCTCATTGCGATGTTGATCTACCTATTGTTTCATTCGATTTTGTGCCAAATTTAGGTTATCCTTTAAGAGTTGGAGAACTTCTTGTTGGTGCTCGATGTGATCTTCCACTCCTTGAACCTTATAATTTTCTCTTAAACATGATGTTATGGATGGTGGATGATATCCATAAAGTGCCATAAATGGGGTCATTTTTTCTACAGTATGGAAGGAAGTGTTATACCACCATTCAGCGAGAGCTAACCACTTGACCCATTGTGTTTGTTTATCAAATACAAAACAACGAAGATATCCTTCCAAAAATTTATTCACTATCTCAGTTTGACTATCGGATTGGGGATGATAAGATGAGCTATGAGCTAATTAAGTACCTAAACAAGAAAATAACTCCTTCGAAAAATTTCCCGTAAAAATGGGATCTTTGTCGCTCACAATAACCTTTGGGTTTCCATGTAGCTTTTGAATTGTGTCCATAAATGTAGTAGCAACTGTACTTGCTTTAAATGGATGAGATAATGCACAAAAGTGTGCATACTTGGTAAGTCTGTCAACTACCACCATGATGACACTCTTTCCTTTGGACTTAGCTAAACCTGTGATAAAATCCATTGAAATTTCCTCCCAATGTTGACTTGGAATGGATAAAGGTTGTAGAAGATCCAGGGTCTTAATCGTCTCAAATTTATTTTGCTGGCAAACCAAACATTCCGCCACCAACTTTTGAATATTAGATTTAAGGCCATCCCAAAAAAATTCTTTCTTCGCCATGTGGTAAGTTTTTAAAAATCCTGAGTGCCCTCCTAAAGGAGAAATGTGCAATTCCAAAAGAATATTTTGTTTTTGTTGGGAATTCTTACAAAGATATAAGCGATCTTTGTACCATAAGGAATAATTTTTCCAAATAAATCTATCAAATGTACTAGGATCTTGCTGCAAATTTTGAATGAGTGTACACACTTCTTCATTCTTCTTCCATTCATCCCTTGCTTCAGTTATCCGATATGGTTGGATAATAGAAATGGCACAAAACAATGCTGCCACTTCTTCATTATTTCTTGAGATTGCATCTACAACAACATTTAGCTTCCCTGTCTTGTAGATTATTTCAAAGTCATAACCCAACATCTTTGTGACCCATATTTGTTGCTTTTCTGAAGGCAGTCTTTGTTCCAAAAAGTGTTTAAGACTATCATGATCAATTTTTACCTTGAAGTGTCTTTCCTTTAGGTAAGGTTGTCATTTCTTTAGTGCATGTAGTATTGCTAAAATTTCCTTCTCATAAATAGTTTTCTATAAATAATTTCCTTTGATTGGTTAACTTTCAAAAGAAATGGGTCTTCGTTCTTGTATTAAAACATCACCAATTTCATTTCCTGAGGCATCACATTCCACAATAAAGGTTTTTGTGAAGTATGGCGTAGCTAAGACCAGTGCTAGGCACATTGCCTCTTTAAGATGTTCAAAGGCCTTAGTTGCTCCAGGATTCCATGAAAATTCATCTTTCTTCAATAATGTTGTTATAGGTGATGTTATTCTCCCATAATTCTTAACAACTTGCGATAATACCCTGTTAACGCGAGAAATTCTCGCAACTGCTTTATGGTTGTGGGGACTTTCCATTCCTTAATGGCTTTAATTATGTTAGGGTCTACCATAAAACCCTCGTGAGATATAATATGACCCATATATTCCACCTCTTGTACTCCAAAGAAACATTTGGATGTTTTTGCATATAATTGTTTCTCCTGCAATAGTTTGAGCACCCTTTCAACATGTTGAACATGATCCTTCCAAGACTTGTTGTAGATTAGTATATCATCAAAAAATACTAGCACAAATTTTCTAAGGAAGGGTTTGAAAATGGAATTCATCAACCCTTGAAATGTAGAAGGTGCATTGTTAAGGCCAAAAGGCATGACCATAAATTCATAATGACCCTCATGAGTTCGAAATGTTGTTTTCAGAATATCTTCAGCCTTCATTCTAATTTGATGATATCTTGAACGAAGATCCAACTTGGTAAAATAAATTTCTCCATGTAATTCATCCAATAATTCATCAATCACAGGAATGGGAAATTTATCTTTAATGGTGAGTTTATTGAGCTCCCTATAATTTGGACACATGCACCATGTTCCATCCTTCTTGTGCACCAATACTACTGGAGCAGAGAAAGAACTTTGACTAGGTTGAATTATACCAGCCTCTAACATCTCTGCAATCATACTTTCATTTTTTCTCTTTTGGACATAAGGATATCTGGGCCTGATGTTTGGAGGAACACTTCCTGGAATCAAATGAATAGCATGATCATGATCACGAATAGTTGGGAGTCCTTCGGTAGTTTCAAACACCTTGGAATGATTTTATAAGACTTTTTGGAGATCTGCAGAAATAGTTGATTTTGATGTTGGAAATTCTAGTGAGCATAATTGTGCAACTATGCCTCGTTTTTCTTTCTTTAGAAGATTTGTCATGACAATAGAGCTTATTATCTTTCCCATCTTCCTTGCGATACCCCACAATTCAACTTCCTTTCCTTCTGAAAAATTTTTCAAGAAAAGCTCTTGAAAATTAAAAACTACCGTCCCCAAAGATTATAACCATTGTACTCCTAGTACAACATCATCACCTCCCATAGGAATGGAAAGCATCAGACTATTCAATACATGTTCCCCCATGGTTAGCTTGATATTATGGAATTTTCCAGAGCAATTTATAGTTCCTCCATTTTCAACCATCACTTGACATTCTGGTGCTGGGTTAGGAAACAATTCAATTCCTTGGCTACCTTACAATGAATAAAAATTATGGGTACTACCCGAATCAATCAACACAATTACCATTTTATTCTTGATATGTCCTTCTATATTGAGATTTTTAGGAGTGGTAATTCCTACCAATGCATTACCTGATATGGTCAGACTCATTTCTTCCTCTTCTAGGGTTAGTTCCTAGAGTATATCCTCTTCTTTTGAAGATTCTTTTTCATTTTCTTCTTCCTCTTCACAATCTATGTAAAATAATTTCTTCTCAGCAAACTTATGACCTTTAGTGTATTTGCTATCACAACTATAGCAAAGCCCTTTTTCTCTTTTTTCTTCCAATTGTTCTGGCGCTAACCTTATAGGGCGTGGAAGTCTAGGAGTAGCAACATTTCCATCTTTATATATGTGAGTGGTAGGATTCCTTGTTGCCATATTTTTACATTCAATTTTTCTTGACAACCTGAATGCCTTTCCAAATGAATCAGGTTCCCAAACTCAAACTTCATGTTGGATGTTATCCTTTAAATTCCCTATGAGGACATCAATCTTGTGTTTCTCTGGAATACCAGTTACCCTTATATTCAATTTTTGGAAGTCCTCAATGTGCTCCACCACTGAACCCTTTTGTTTGAGATTTATCAATTGGCTAAATAAGGTGTTTCTTTTTGTATCTTCATAATGTGCAATCATTTCCTCCGTAAAAATTGACCAAGTGAAATTTTTTTTACGGGAGCAAAGCCATCGATAACATACAAATGTATTTTGTTCTAAATGTAAATTTGCAATGTGTACCTTTTGTGTGTTTTTCACATTATTGATATCAAAATATTGCTCCATATATAGTATCCATGTTACGGGATCCTTGCCATCAAACTTCCTCATATCCATATTTGGAATATGGTGGTTCTTCCTTCCATCATTAGATTTTATGAAATCACAATTAACATTTATTTTGTTCTCATCATGAGTTTCCTCTACTATATTTTTTCCATTAGGAAACATTTCTTGTATCAACTTTGCCAAATCATTCTTCATGTTTTCCATGTTGTCTTTCATTTGTCATCGATCTTAGCTTCCATGTCATCAATCTTAGCTTCCATACCATCCATGTTAGCTTCCATGCCAACTTCCATGCCATCCATCTTAGCTTCCAAACCATTCATCTTATCTTCCATGCCTTTCTTCAAACCATCCATCTTAGTTTCCATGCCTTTCCTCAAAAATTCCATTTCATTTTTTGTTGCTCTTTGCGATAACGAAATTTGGTGCACTTGCTCTTGTAATTTTGATATCTCATGTTGTGTTTCTTTGTCTTCATGAGTCATAGTATAACCTTTTGAATATTTAATAGGTGTTGAATTATTTTTAGGGGGCATTTTAAAACCCAATACTAATATCTATTCTTCAATATTCCGTTGGAATAAATTCAAACTAATTTTTTTTTTTAAATGAGACTTATGCAATTCAAAAAAAATACACACCTTTTTCTTTCTTTTGAGGAGCTCGATATTGAAAGTGAATTATCTCTGTGATTTTGAATCTCCACTATCTGAAATTCAGCCTTGAAGTATCCCTATGAATCTTCTTTTGAATGCCACAGGTCTGACCTTATTTGGATTCTTCAAGGAAAACTTATGCCCAATCTCCCACGATGACCTAATTATGGACTGGTTTAGTAGAGTGAAATTGTACTACTTGCCATGTGTCATTGTTTGCTCCTTCAGCTATAAAATTGATATACTAAAAACTACAGTGTATGTACTTGTATCCACATTTTACAGAATCCCAATATGATGCTCAGAGAGAGAGTTATGACATTTTTCCCATGGTCACCGCTTTGAGATGAAATTCGGGAGCCTGAAAAAATCATAACTTCCACAGATCATATCTCCTAAAATATTGCAAACCAAGATCTGCAATTTTTACAGGAGGTTCCTTAGTATTTTGGCTTCACATTGTACAAATTTCAGCTTCCGAAACATTGTATACAAAAATTTATAGTGAAAATTTCATGCTAACTGGTTTTAGTTGAAATTCAAGAGCCTGAAAAAACCCTAACTTCCCTAGATCATATCTCTGAAAATATTGTGAACCAAGATCTAAAATTTTTAGAGGAGGTTCCTCAGGATTTCTGCTTCGCGCTTGATAAATTGCAGCTTTTGAACCTTCGTAGAAAACACGTTATTTCTAAAATTGCACGATGACTTGTTTGGAGCAGAGAAATTATAGAATCCAAAGCTCTGATACCAAATGTTATGAAACCAACTCCAAAAATAGAAGAAAAGAGAGATCGACGCTTTAGAAATAAACCACTTCGAGGGGGAAACCTTTAATACATTACATGAATGAACAATTATTGGATGATACAAATGACCAAAACCTCCTTCTATATATAGGAGTTTATGAGCCCACAATATAATCCTATTCGACCTAACAATAGCAATGTAAGGGCACAATAATAACAATATTGGTGTTACAGGGGTACAACAATAACAATAATGGGGCTACACTAATAAAAATAAGGGACTAAACTAGTAATATAGGGACCTAACAGTTTCCTTTCATTGGGAGGCTGGTAAGGAAGGACCTTGAGCTTATTGCAGCATTTGGCATCAGGCCATATCATTATTTTCCCCTACAGTATAGTTTATGTCTTGGACTACGTTATTTTAGGGAGGAATTGTAGGGGTGGTTTCAGTACACCATTTGGAGACGAGGTTTTCTAGTGAGGGGATCAGCCTTTCATCTAGAGGATCCATTGGAGGAGGCTACATTCTTTGGCATATCATATCAGCCACACCTTTCCATTTTTATTGTTGTAGTGAATCTTTAGCCCTAGGGTTTTGATTCATATCTTGTACAGTGGGGTTTTTCTGAAAACCCTTTTGGGTTCTTTGTTGGAGGTTGTATAGAGCCTATATTTACATTTTTTTGTATCTTTTGAGGAATATAACATTCATACATATTTTTTGTATTCATTTGTTGTAGAAGTGCACCTATGACTTCACTGTAGCATTCTTCCGACATTTTGATATAGTTACAAAACCTCTATATTGAGGGTTTTATCTATTGGAGGCTTGTTGTATCTTCTTATATGCTTTGTGGCCCATTATTTTATACATATATGTTATTGTTAATTATGAATGGACAAGATCCATATTTGTTTCATGTTTTTATGTGATGTTTACACTGATATTTCAATCATTTTGCACTATATTCCTGCTTTTCCCATTTGGGAATATTACATAAGGCCTTTGAAAATCTTAAAGAGGCATTGTTTCTAGCACCAGTATTAGCTACGCCAGACTTCACAAAAAACTTTATTGTGGAATGTTATGCCTTAGGAAATGGAATTGGTGTTGTTTTAATGCAAGAAGTAAGACCCACTACTTTTGAAAGTAGTCCAATCAAGGAAAAATATTTACAGAAATCTATTTATGAGAAGGAAATGTTAGCAATACTACATGCACTAAAGAAATGTTGACCTTACCTAATGGGAAAACACATCAAGGTAAAAAATGATCATGATAGGCTTAAACACTTTTTGGAACAAAGATTATCTTCAGAAGAGTAGAAAAAATGGGTCACAAAGATGTTGGGTTATGACTTTGAAATCATCTACAAAAAATGGAAGCTAAATGTTGTTGTAGATGCACTCTCAATAAATAATGAAGAGGTGGAAGCATTGCTTTGTGGCATTTCTATTATCCAACCATATTAGATAACTGAAGCAAGGGAAGAATGGAAGAAGACGACGAAGAAGTGTGGACACTCATTCAAAAGTTGCAGCAAGATCCTAGTACATCTAATACATTTAGTTGGAAAAATGATTCCTTATGGTACAAATATCGCTTATATCTTTGTAATAATTCCCAACTAAAACAAACGATTCTTTTGGAATTTCATACTTCTCCTTTAGGAGGACACTCAAGATTTTTAAAAACTTACCACATGGTGAAGAAATAATTTTTTTGGGATGGCCTTAAATCTAATATTCAAAATTTTGTGGCAGAATGTTTAGTTTACCAACAAAATAAAGTTGAGACAATTAAGACCCATGGTCTTCTACATCCTTGATCCATTCCAAGTCAATGTTGGGAGGAGATTTCAATGGATTTTATCACAGTTTTACCTATGCCCGAAGGAAATAATGTCATCATGGTGGTAATTGATAGACTTACCAAGTATGCACACTTTTGTGCATTATCTAATCTGTTTAAAGCAAGTACAGTTGCTACAACATTTATGGAAACAATTCAAAAGCTACATGGAAACCCAAAGATTATTGTAAGCGACAAAGATACCATTTTTACTAGAAATTTTTGGACGGAATTATTTTCTTGTTTGGGTACTAAACTAGCTCATAGCTCATCTTATCATCCTCAATCCGATGGTCAAACTGAGATAGTTAACAAATGTTTGGAAGGATATCTTTGTTATTTTTTATTTTATAAACAAACACAATGGGTCAAGTGGTTACCTCTCGTTGAATGGTTCTATAACACTTCCTTCCATACTACAGCAAAAATGACCCCATTTATGGCACTTTATGGATATCATCCACCGTTGATCACATCATCTTTAAGAGAAATTTCTAAGGTTTAAGAAATGGAAGATGACATCTAGCATCAACAAGAATTTCTCCAACTCTTAAAGGATAACCTAAATTTGGCACAAAATCAAATGAAACAACAAGAAGATCAACATCACAACGAGGTAATTTTTGATGTAGGAGACTAAGTATTTTTACGGCTAAAACCATACAAACAAATGTCCCTCAAGCAATCTAAGAAGGATAATAAATTATCGCCAAAGTACTATGGTCCTTACAAGGTGTTGCAAAAGATTGGTACTGTGGCATACAAATTGTAGCTTCCTACTTCTTCGCGAGTGAATCTAGTTTTCCATGTTTCATGTTTAAAGAAGGCTATAGGTGAAAAACTTCCAGTTCAAACAATATTGCTAAAACTCGATGAGGAAGAAAAAATCATATTGGAACCTAAAGTAGTCATGAAAATAAGAACTTGACAGCTACGAAATCAATCAATTTCAGTGTATCTCATCAAGTGGAATAAACTACCCACTGAAGATTCTACATGGGAGGATGAAAATTTATACATAAGCACCCAGAGCTACTCAATTTTTGAGGACAACACTTTTTTTAGGGAGAGGGGCATGTTAAGTCCCTATATTACTTGTGTAGAACCTTATTTTTGTTTGTGTATCCCTCTTATTGTTATTTTTGTACCCCTGTAACCCCAATATTGTTATTATTGTGCCCTTACATTATTATTGTTAGATCGGCTAGGATTATATTGTGACCCCATGGACTCCTATATATAGAAGGAGGTTTTTTCAATTGTATCATCCAACAATTGTTCGTTTATGTAATGTAAAGGAGGTTGTCCCCTCGAAGTGGATTATTTCTAAGGTGTTGATCTATATTTTCTTCTATTTTTGGAGTTGTTTTCATAACATACGTGAAATTTATGTCTGTATTTTGGAAATATCTTTTTACTACATTTGGTACCTAGATCCAATTCAATACAGCATACCACCCACAAACTGATGAGAAGACTAAACAGGTAAATCAAGTGTTGGAAGATATGCTTCACATGTATGTGATGCAACAACCATCAAAGTGGGAGTATATCTTCATTTGGTGGAGTTCACTTATAATAATAGCTACCATGAGGAAATAAAGATGAGCCCTTTTGAAGTGTTATATGGGAAAATATGTTGAACTCCTATCAACTAGAGTATCTTAGAGGATAAGTTAATTTTAGGACTTAATCTCTTAACAGAGATGGAGCAAGCAATGAAGAAGGTATGGAAAAATATGAAAGTCGTGCAAAATAGAAAAAAGGCTTTAAAAAATAACAAAAGAACCCACAAATAATTTTAGGTGGGTGACCATGTATATGTAAGGGTCAAACCCAAGAAAAGTACTCTCAGGTGGGTAGGGTGTAAAAAACTAGCACCTTGATATTGTGGACCTTTCCAAATCTTGGTAAGAATTGAACCAATAGTGTACTAGCTTTCCTTACCAAGCCATGCACATGTCCATAATGTGTTTCATGTCTCTTTGATTAAGAAATATATATATGATTCCAAACATCATAATTTCGCAAGATGTATAGGTACATAATATAATCTCATGATGTTTTTTTTTATTACAATGAAAGACTTAACGAAACTAAAACTACAAAATGTATGTTTTGTAGGTCGAACCAGATGGAGAGTTTCTAGTAGAACCCCTGTGTATTCTAGAATGAAGAGAAACAATGCTCCTTAGGAGAGTTAACACCTAGGTTAAAGTGCATTGGAATAAATTTAGTTTGGAACAGGCCACTTAGGATGATTAGGAGTTAATGCAAGAGACATACCCTAACCTATTTTGTGGACAAGAATAAAACACTAGGGACAATGTTTCAAACAAGGGGGGCAAGATGTCACACCCTGATGCATAGAGTACTTGTTTTTTTTGTTACTACACTAGTTAATAAATTTGTTACAGGATTTTTAACACCTGGGATTATGAGAAGCATGTTAAGATTAAAGGAAAAGAAAATATTTAATTAATCAAGAATAAATTATATCTATATATATATGAAATTATTCATGTGAATATTTATATAGATGTGACTAGAAAATTCAAAAGGGGAGACCCTAGACAAAGTTTTCTAAATACCAAATAGTTAATTAGTTATGATTCTTGGTTTCCTCTCCTTGGATATAAAAGGATCTTGGTGGAGAGGAAGGGGTTTCTTACTTGTTTCTAAATTTTATGAAGAAATAAAGGAGGACAATATGCCTAACCAAGAAAGTGCAGTTGTGTGTTGCAGGTGAAGAAACGTTCCCGAGCTAGGATGGACCCAATGGAATAATCCATACATACAAACTTGGGCTGGACTCAGAGGAGAGTCTTGAAGTCTGCAAGTTGACCCATATTGGGAACTACTCTAGTAGTGGAAATCTTGAGGGGAGACTCATATGTTATCACCAATGTCATTAGAAGGGTGGAAGGTACTCTTCTTGTTGAGTTTTCTAGACTATCTATTAGGAAGATAAGTATTTTCTTTATGCTGAGTGATAAGGTAATTTTTGTGTTTGTATAGTTGTTTGTGATGTGAAATATGTTTAGTGGGTCTTAAATTTATGGTGAGATTTAATGTAAAGACGAAATATCTATACAGTTTAAGGAATAGGAACTAGTAGTGGTAAAATATAGAATCCATACACCACAAGAAAAAACCCAAAGACAGATATAATAGGTTTGAATATAGGTTGTTGTTGATATTGATTAGTATGCCCTACCGAAGTGATCTGAAGGCCAGAAACAGTGATGGAATAGAAGCAAGGAACTTAGCCACCAGGTCTTAATGGAAAACCAAAATTTGGAAGAAGGTGATTCAGGTCTTCGAATTGGTATAATCATGGGTAAAACAAGTTGAATAATATCAGAGGAACCCTAGAGGGTTAGCCAAACATTCATCAAAGAATAAAATAAAAACTATAAAAACTGTTGAACAAAATAATTACGTTGAAATATGTGAATAATAAATAACTATGTTCAAATACTGAACTTCAATAATTTGAACATGAAAAAGAGGGAAAAACCATATCTGGAGAAAAAAATTAACATTTCGAACATATAGAAGTAAATAACCAATTGTTCAGTACAAGAAATATACAGAACAACGAAATACATAGCTACCTCTATAGTACAACAAGTAAGAACAGAATATGCGAGAGAGAGAACCCATGTAATCAAACCAAATTATCTTGAGACAAATTGACAATAAATTCATTGGGTATCATGTTGTAGAATATAATTATATTAAGTCATTTATAACTATACAATCAGAAACTAATTCTTTCTATTAAAGAATCAAGAATCCTTGCAAAATATTTGAGTCCAAAACAAAAATTGATAGTAGAATATATGTACAGAATATGCTAACGATCAGGCTTGGTCAAAAATTTAAAGGATAAACCCAGAGGAACAAAACCACATGTATCCATGAAATTCCTACACTGTCGGTGGGTCGTGAAAACCCCGAATAAATTATAAAATTTCTTCAAGACTAATAGTTGAAACAATTTGACAGGCCCTCAATAGGAACTCTATAGAGATGATAGGTTGTAAACCATTGAAAATCAAACAAATTAAACACCAGAACAGATAAATTTCTAAATAGTGGTGTTAAATCCCAACATGGAAGTGATAATTGAGCCGTCAGAATAGATAAATTTCTAAATAGTGGTGTTAAACCCTAGTGGGTTTTTCTGTGAGTACCTGGAAAACAAAGTAGGAAGTTAAAAACCCTGCATTGGAAGAGGTCTCGTGAACCTGTTGGTCTTCCACTAAAAGAAAAACATACCTTTAACGAGAGTAAACAATCAATTAGAAATTCAGAAATAAACATGAAAGATCCAACAAACTAGCGAGGAAACCCTTGGAATTCATGTAAGCTCACCTGTGGAGACATGGGTAGCATTCATGCTGGTCAACCTATGGATGAGGACAATTTTCCTCTTAGATTCATTGTCATACAAGCGCAAAAAAAAAAAACAAAACCATAGGTGTCCATTCACCACTAACTACATTTAGTAGATAGCTCCTAGTACCGTCACAACTCTGCAGGTGTTTGCAAAAGCCCTATCAACATTTCAAGAGTTAAACTTAGAAACAAGCGTGGAAGTGAACTTTCAAATTTTTTCCATAACCAAATACTAACCTTACTTGAGATCAACGGTTGAGTATGCTGCCCCAGATGAAATAATTCTTAGTGCGTAAGGGTGGTTGAAAAGTGACACAACCTCTCGAAGCGGCAATGAAATGAAACTCTGTCAGGGGTTCACGATGGGGTAGTACCCTATCATTTCTCCAGCAATTAGAGTTGTCGGATAAACAATTTGTTGTGTCCTTGGGATCAAGGGAAGGTACAATATTTGGTGGGGAAATGAATTAGTCATGACATCTATACAATGTGAGGAAGCTGGATTATCTTTCATGGAAAAATCTACCAAACTTATTTAGATTATACAATTAATTTGAAAGAAAAATATAAATTTGTGCTTACAGTGATGTAATAAGCATTGTCTCATTGCATGTGTTAATTTGTTTTATTTGATTTGTTTTTAACCTTGATATAGAGGGGTGTTACACTCCTTCATATATTGGATTAACAAGAATATATAAAGGAAATAAAATATCTCTCTATATAAAACATATATTAAATTGTTCTTTTTGTTATTAATAATTTTTAATATTTTATAAATTCTTTATAAAAATTTGATATAAAATTATGTTATTTAATATGGAAATTGAAATATTTCATTTATGGTCAATAGTAAAATATTTTTTATTATTAATATATTTTTGTTTTAACTATTACTTGTCATCTCAATAACATAGAATGCATTCCACATCATGTAATAACAATAACATTAATTTTACATGCAATTTGTTAACTCCATACTAAGTAGTGAAGGCATTGCATATCTCCCTAATACTAAAAAGTAATTTTTATGTTTTTTCAATTACTTTTTCATTTGAAGTTGATATAAAATTAAGGTGGAAATTGAAGTGTTTTATTTATGGTCAACATTGATTTTTTTTGTTATTACTATTTTTTATTGATGCTTTTGGTTATTACTATTTTGTAATTTGTAAATGTAAGTATTATTTTATTATTTTAAATATAACATTATGTGAAAACCTCTCCCAAGCACGTCATGGTTCAATTATAAATCCATATAATAATAATTAAAAAGAAGCCCAAACATAATTTTTGTATAAAAAATGATAATTTCATTAACATTATGTTCAATGCTATTTTTTTGTGACTAGTGGAATTGAGAACTGGGTCATACTCATGTGGCATGGGGTCAATTCCATCTGATAACACTCTAACCACTAGGTGCACCATGGTTGCCCCTAACATGGGCACGAGTTAGTTGGGGGATTAAACCAAGGACCTACAATATTTTAAATAACACGTTTATATTCTATGTCAAGTTAGCTACTCCTAGGGGCTATGATTAATCCCATTTTCACCTCATATTTGGATGTGATTATTATTACAATTAGAGTTTATTAAAAAATAATAAGAAAATTATTTTAGAAATATAATTGTGTTTCTTAGGGAATAGTCTCATAATGTGATTTTTTGTTTTTGTTCACTAGAATTTAGGGGCACAATTCTTGGTGAGATAGAATGTTCCATCGTTTAATTCACATTTTTGAATGCAAAAATATATTTAGCATCATGAAAAACCCTTCAGACACTCAAATTGTGAAATTCAATAATTAAAACTAGAATATTCCCAATTTCTAATTGAATTTCTAACAAAATATACCAAGACCAAAAAGTTACTTAGTTAACGACTACTTTTTTTAATCATACTTTAATACTATCAATTTCTCTTGAAGGTGTAAAATGTACGTCATCATAAGGTGAAAAGTTTGAGAAGTTATATTTTTGAATTGGTTGAGTAAATTGAATGTTGAGATTCAACAAGATGATGCGCTTAGAGAAAAGAGTCGCCTTCACTAAGTGGGTTCGCAGGCTATTTTTGGCGCAAGCCTATTTTTAGACTATGTCTATTTTTAGACATGATGATCATATTTCAGAAGTTGCAGGATGCTATTTGTGGATGATTGATCAAGTTGGAAAATTATATGAAATTCTATTTTTAGAATATTGGGCGAAGTCTATTTATAGATCGTTGATCTAAAAATAGATGCATGTTGATTATTATTATCTCTTAATAATAATCAGACTTTAAACAACAACTTATTCTCTTGGAGCACTTCAGTTCAGTGCACAGAGGTGGCACATCAGTGGAATGAGGGAATTACGCAATTCCCAAGGGTTTACTGGAGCTAATGCATGGAGGACTTAGTTTGAACTCAAGTGGCAGAGTTATGACACAATTGGAAGAAGTAGTTATGGAGTTGTATTTAGTTTAACTCAGTTAGACTCAGTTGAGCTAGTTGTATCTAGTCTAACTGATTGATACACTAGTGAGAGTGAAGTGAATTAATTAGTTAATTAATTCACAAATAATAACTCATTAATCAACTGAACAATACAGAAGTTAACTACAGTGCATGGCAGTTTCAGTGGAGACTGTTGAGCCCTAAATGTGTCTTCTCCTTTGCCAAATTCCATTTCATCTTATCATTCCTTTTGTCATTTTATAGAACTAAATATAAATAAGATGATCAAAATTACTTAAGGAATACATGCAATGACTAACTTGTTGTACTTTTGTGGTTTTGTTGTCTTAATGATTTCTGAGCAGTTTTAGCTACATAATACAGTCATTCTGTAGCTAGTTACACATTCTGTAGCCATTTTGGTGTTTGAACATATTAGAAGTGTCATCTGAAGAAAAGGAGTATATGGCTAGATTCTAAATCTTTCCTACATCGTTACTTGTCATCCACGAAGGCTGAATCAAAAACTAGAGATGCTTATGTACGTGGTCAAAGTAAAATTCTGAGAAGAAAATTTCTATAAGGATAAGGACTGTTGATTTTCTTTCAACAAATCACGAGTCCTAAAAAGGAGTTTTAGTTTGATTATGACTTTAGAATACACCTGTGCCTGCTTTAATTCAATATCAGTTATGTAATTGCCTATAAATTTAGCTTGGTGAGACCAAGAAACACAAGTTAACTTTTATTTTTCCAAGGCTGTGATAATCCGTTTCAAAGTATTTTTGATAATAAGAAGAAGCATAACTTTGATGCTGTGTTGAAGACAAACTTGAGGAGTTAAATATTTTCATGCCAAATTGATAGCAGAGGGCCCCTGCTATCTAAGGAGGCTTCTAGATGCTTTCTAGATAAGTAGCTTTTGATTCTATGTTGTTATATTTCTCACTTAGACATTTTTCTGAGCTTATATCTTTTAGTATCATGTCTTGCACTACTTGTTTAACTAACAGATCCTCATGATGTTATAATTAGTATTTTATTAAAGCTTTTCCAACATATCTCTATTCAGTGAATGGATTTAATTGTGACATCTTGAGTTACCAGCACTTTAGCTCTGTCATATAGATTAAAATATCCTCAGTATCCTACAACCATTCTTGTTCTTAAAAATATTTTCCAACATATTACTATTATGCGAATGAGATGTGGTTGTATTATGTTGAGTTAATTATCATTTTCTGTTCTACAATTAGATAAAATATCCTCATATTCTTACAAACAATATTTTCTCTAAACTGTTCCAATAAATCTCAAAATCACAGAAAAGGCCTAATTGTAATACTATGGGTTACTTTTTGTTTAGAAGATCCTGATTTCGTTATATCTAGTCTCCTTCAAATAAATCTTCCAATAAATCTCTAAGCTTATGAACGAGATCTAGTTGTAATTTCATAAGTAGTTCAAATATTCATAGGAGATCCTTAGCATAATATAGAAATTTTCTTCTAAAGCTATTCCAAAATATCTCTATCATATGAATAAGATTGCACTATAATATTCTAAGTTGCTGTCTATTTTTAGGAAGATCCTCATCACATTGGAATTCAATCTCTTCCACAAACTATTCCAACAAACCTCTAACTAAAAGGATCAGGTTTAAATATAATGTTTTGAGTTACATTCATGTTCGTTTTCAAGCTAGGACATCCATGGATTAGAATGCTATGCTTTTCATCATTTTCCTGAGTAAGGACAAAATTTACAATTACACTCTGTTTTGATTTTAAGGTTCCCTTTTCTT
The DNA here is from genome assembly GCA_034641835.2 of Pinus albicaulis. Lineage (NCBI taxonomy): Eukaryota > Viridiplantae > Streptophyta > Pinopsida > Pinales > Pinaceae > Pinus > Pinus albicaulis. The sequence continues at coordinate 925,701,164 of CM076574.1, read as the reverse complement.
TCCTTTTTGTTATATATTTGATGTCATCCTTTGAACATAGAATAGCATAATAAAACCTAAACATAACAAAACTCAAAAACATCAACAAAATGCTGAAAAAAACGAAATAAGAATAAGGATATTTAGGCACATATAGTGCAAGTATACCTCATCAGTTTACAAGCCCTGGTCGATAATTTATGCTATCAATTCAAGACACTGAATTGAACAAACATTTTGGCGCCGTTGCTGAGGAGGTATAACTAGGTAGCCTTATTTCCTATTTCCGAAAAACAGTGATATGCATAGAGAAATAGATTCTAGGGGTAGGTTTGTAAGAGGCTAAAGTTTAATTCCCACAACTCCACTCACTCCACCAAGACCAAGAAGTAGCACACCTCCAACCCAAACTCACATTCCATACTATATTGGTCATAGGCTTCCATAAGTCTCAAGATCAGATATTCCATCAGGAAGATCCCCCACTTCATCCACTGAAGAAATTCTAGAGGAAGAAGATCCAAGGACTCCTACAAAAGGGGTAAAACTTTTCACTTCCTCAAGGGAATATATTCTAGCAAAAGAATTACAAATCCCTAGTGAAGAGGAAGAAGATGACTATTTCTTCAATATACCCTTAGTAGAAGAACCAGTAGAACAACTAGCGCTTCCAATTGAACCCTATATCAGTCCAGAAGAGTCTATCATGGTAGAAGAATGGGAAGGAGAAGTCTTTAATGGAGAACATACACTATTTGGAGGAGGTAGAGGAAGAGGTAGAGGAAATGTAGAAGGAGGAAGAGGAAATGCAGAAGGAGGAAGAGGTAGAAGGGAAATTGGAAGTTCTTTTGGATTCCCTATAATAGATGAAGAGACTAATGCAACTATGAAAAACATCTCATCTTCTATTCTTCCAAACTTTCATGGAATAAAAACTGAGGATTCTGAAACCCTCTTATTTGAATTTGAAGTTCTATGTAGAACCTATGATTATCTACAAGATGCTCAGAAACTTAAACTGTTCCCTTCAACATTGAAAGGAGCAGCATTAAAATGGTTTATGAGTTTAAATAATTGTTCTATTAGGACATGGGATGATATGAAGAGAGAATTTCTACAGAGATACTTGGATTACTGTATACCAGTCAACCATAAGGAAGAAGTGTTCAAGATGATGCAAAAAGAGGATGAAAATCTAGAAGAATTGTTGGAAAGATTCAATTATAACATCAAGAGGGCAAAAATGGAAACCCTAGATCAAGAAACTTTGAAAGCTCTCTTGTTGAAAACAATTAGGGATGAATGGATAGATATCCTTAATATGATGGGAAAAGGGGACATATCTCAGATTCCATTACCTGATATAGTTGAGTTATGTATCAATCTTTTAAGAGGAAAATCTAAAATTCTAAAAGGACCAAGAGACCTTGCTCTTGCAAGGGCAAGTAAATCTGCAGTTGGAACAGTAAGTAGGGCAGAAATAGGTAATATGCTTGATTAATTTAAATATGACATTCTAGGGAGTCTTAGTGAACAAATAGACACCCTTAAGTTACAAAACAAGAAAAAATCCGAAGTTGATGCCTTAGCAATCTTTTGTCCCAAATGTAGGAAAAATCATGCCTTAAGAGAGTGCCCTTTAGATGCAAAAGTAATAGAGACTTGTGCAATTTTTTCAGAAAAACATGATACCAAGAGTTGTCCTTCACTTCCTGGTCTTAAGGCAGTCTTTCAAGAAGAAACACCCACAAATTCCACAGAATCTCTTAACTTTGTTTCTAGAAGACCTTGGCAGGGACCTCAGACGCAAGGGTTTAATAATCAAATGTATAATCAACCCCCACTAAATTGGAACTCTTGGTAGCAACCTCGGCCCCAATTTCAAAATCAATATCAACCTTGGGCACAAGGAACACAAAATCCTTATGGAAGGTTCTCCCAGTACTATCAATATCCATCTTCTTATCCCTCATATTCAACATATTCAAACTTTTCCCCACAAAAAAATCCTCAACAGAATCCACAACATCAAAACCAAAATCAAAATCAACCACTTCCATTACCATTTCCTAAAAAAGAAAATCAATTGCATGCCCAGCCTATACCAAACCCCAACAATAAAAACCCTCAGAATACATAAATGATAGAAGGTCAAAAATTTCCAACCTATTTGATTAATCCTTTAGAACTTAATGATGTTCAACTTAGGTCTGGAAGAATACTTGGAAAGAAGAAACCTTCTGTAATTATACAGGAGAAAAACAATTCTGAGGAAGATTCTCTATGGGTAAATAAAATTCTTGAGGGAAACACATATTTTCAAGACCAAAGCATTGAAAAATCAAAACAGAAAGAGCCAATAATTTCAACTCCTCTATTAGAGTAGCCATCAACATCTACTTCTACACCCCCTTTTCCAGAGAGATTACAAATTGATAAGGGTGTAGAGAAACAAATTATGATGCCTAATTATGATTTCCTAGATGAGTTAAGAAATTTTTGTATTAAGATTCCATTATTACAAGCTATCAAGGAAATCTCAATATTAGCAAAACAATAAAGGATTTGAGTATGAAAAAAACAGGAAAAAAAATAAAAGAAACAAAGAAAATAAAACTGGTAGGAAAAATAGCAGATATAATGATGGGTAATATTTCCATTCCTAAGTATCTAGACCGAGGAAATCCAGTTGTCAGAATACACATCAATGGAATTGAAATCCAGAACACACTTATTGATTTAGGAGCAGCAATCAATATCATGAGTAGACAAATCATGGAAAAACTAAAACTTCCTAATCTTCTTTCTACACCCACACTGCTACAATTAGCAGATAGATCTCTGATCAAACTAGATGGGAAAATAGAAGACATTCTAGTGTCCTTAGATTCTTGGGGGTGTCCTGTGGATTTTATGATCCTAACTCCTAAAAATGATCTAGGAGGACATCCTATTATATTAGGAAGACCTTGGTTAGCTACAACTGATGCTTTCATTAGTTGTATATCTGCTGATATGTACATCTTTGATGGAAGTTCAACCAATAAATTTACCTTGTATCCTCCAGCAAGAAAAATCACAGAATTAGATGATACTCAATGGATTGATGATGAAGAAGATATAAAACCTCTCTTCACAATTTCAGAAATTAGTGAAGATAGTCAGATTCTGAATACTTCGGAAAATTATAAATCTTCTTCAGAATTTCAAAATGAACAATTTCAAAAAGAATCTAACATTGAGATTTTATCATCAAGACAGATGTCTCTTTACTCCATGGAATAATTTGGCAACTCTACAATTGAAATATTCCTAGGAAAAACCTTAAACATAAACAAAAACCTAGAGAAGTTTCAACAAGAAAAGCTAGTCAAAACATTACAGAGACACTCTTCTGCATATGCTTGGGAGTACACTGACATGAAAGGGATCAATCCTAAGAATTGCACTCATCATATCTGTATAGAGGAAAATTGTAAACCAATCAGACAACCTCAGAGAAGGATGAATCCAAACCTTAGGGAGATTGTTAAAGAAGAATTGCAGAAATTGTTAAATGTCAATTTTATTTATCCCATTTCATATAGTCAGTGAGTCTCTCCTTTGGTAATTATACCCAAGAAGAATGGAAAATGGAGGGTATGTATTGATTACCGAGAAATGAACAAAGCTAATCTTAAAGACCATTTTCCCTTACCTTTCATAGATAAGGTGTTAGACACATTAGCAGGCAAGAAGTACTTTTCATTTTTGGATGGGTTCAGTGGCTATAATCAAATTCAAGTAGCACATGAGGATCAAGACAAGACCACATTTACCTGTCCTTGGGGTACCCATGCCTACCGAGTATTGCCATTTGGATTATGAAATGCACCTGCAACATTCCAAAGAGAATTATTAAGAATCTTTTCAGATCTAATACATGACTTTGTAGAGGTATACATGGATGAATTCACAGTTTATGGAAACACATTTGAAGAAGCCTTAGAAAAATTTGAAAAAGTTCTAAAGAGATTTAAACAAGCAAATCTTTCATTAATTCATGAAAAGTGTTTTATGATGTTTACTGAAGGGATTGTTCTAGGACATCATATTTCAGGAGAGGGGATCAAAGTTGATAAGTCAAAAGTTGAATTCATCTCCAAACTACTAGTTCCAAGTTGTCAAAAAGATGTTAGGAGTTTTCTAGGATTTACAGTGTATTATAGGAGATTTATAGAAAACTTCACCAAGATAGAATCTCCACTTTTCAAATTACTTACCAAAGACTGTGAATTCAATTGGAATTTTGACTGTCAGTTAGCCTTTGAAACCCTGAAAACAAAAATTTCTGAAGCACCTATTTTAAGAGGACCTAAGTAGAAATTACCTTTTCATATTTCAACAGATGCCTCAGATACAGCTTTAGGAGTCGTATTGGGACAAAAATACCTGATTCCTTATGCCATCTATTATACAAGTAAAAATTTAACTCCTTCAGAGTTGAATTATACTGTAAATGAAAAAGAGTTCTTAGCTGTTGTTCATGCCATAAATAAATTTAGACACTATATAACAGGCTACGAAACTTTTGTTCACACAAACCATTCTGCAATTAGGCACTTAATGAACAAATAAATTACTAATGGAAGGGTCACAAGATGGTTATTGCTTTTACAAGAGTTTAACATCACCATTCTAGATAGGCATGGGAAACAAAATACAGTAGTTGATTTCCTATCTAGACTCCAAAACATTAAAGACAATACAACAGTTGAAGACAAATTCCCTGATGAATATCTTTTTTCAATTACCACTCAAACTCCTTGGTTTGCTGATATTTCTAATTATCTAGTTGCAGGAAAATTTCCTTCAATTATGAATATAAGAGATAAAAGAAAGGTCATTTATGACAGTGAAAAATATTCATGGATTGCTAATGAGTTAACAAAACAGGTCTAGATTTCATTATCAGAAGATGTGTTCGAGAAGATGAGATGCCTAAGATCCTCAAGGCATGTCATGATGAACCATGTGGTGGACACTTTGCTGATAAGAGGACAACTTATAAGATCCTTCATTTAGGATATTATTGGCCATCCCTCTTTAAGGATGCTAAAGAGTATGTTAAAAGGTGTGATAGTTTCCAAAGGGTAGGGGAACCTTCTCCTTCAGGTGAAATGACACTGCAACCTCAGGTACACATTGAACCCTTTGAGAAATGGGCTTTGGATTTTGTAGGACCTATTAATCCTCCATCAAGACAAAAGAAATATATATTAGTTTGCACTGATTATGTTACCAAATGGGTAGAGGCCAAACCATTACTTTCTGCTACTAAAGCATCTGTAGTCAATTTTCTTTTTGAGGATATTTTTACTCATTTTGGTTTCCCAAGAGAAATTGTTACAGATCAAGGAGCTCAATTCACATCAAAGCTAGTGGAGAAAATGGTAGAAAAGTACAAAATCAGAGATAGAAAATCTGCTCCCTACCATCCACAAGAAAATGGTCAAGTGGAATCTACCAATAAATTCATTGAAGGGATCTTAACAAAGACTGTCCATTTACACATGAGAGATTGGGCAGAAAGGCTTCCTGAAGCCTTATGGGCCTACAGAACTACATGAAGAAACACAATAGGTCACACTCCTTATGAACTTGTTTATGGAAAAGAAGTCTTGTTTCCCATAGAGTTTCAGATCCAAACTTTCAAAATGGAAGTCCAATTAGGACTTGATCTAACAGAAGCACAGAAGCACAGACTAGAGCTGATTAATGAATTGAATGAGATCAAACAAGATGCAGTCCAGAGAACAAGCATAGTCCAACAACAAAGGACTAGATGGCATGATAAGTACATCAAGGAAAAGAAATTTAAAGAAGGTGACTGGGCTCTCTTATTTGATTCAAAGTTGAAGTATTTTTCAGGTAAATTTCAGACTCATTGGCTTGGGCCATATGAGATTGTTAAAATATTTGAAAATGGAGCAATAAAAATCAGGACAATAGATGAAGGAAAGGTAGCCTTTCTTGTAAATGGACACAAAATAAAATTGTATCATAAGCCACTTTCAAGAGAGGAATTTGTCAAGAAATTTCAAGATAACATTGATATGAAGTTAGTGAAGAAGAATCCTTCTTCTTCACTAACTTAATTGTATTCTTCTTCATTATATAAAAATACACACACACACACACACACACACACACACACACACATAAAGGGTATAAACATGAAAACCAATCATTGTTTGGCATGTTTATACAGAAAATCTAAGGTGAAAATCATAGTTCTTCTGACACTTTAGATTTTCAAAAATTGTTCTTTTCTGCAATTAAGTATCCATAAAATCATAAGTTGAAGATTCACTTTACATGTTCATGATCCATTTCATTCATTTCCATCCATATCTCACTTTATCCATCTAATACCTCACTCCATCCACATTTTCACTTCATTCCATTCCATACTTCATTCCATTTCATATTTCAAAGTTCTTACAAGTACATTCTATTGCTACCTGTTCTGCAGCCAGATCCATTCTGCAGCCAATTGATTCTGCAAAATCCACTTCAGTAAATAGAGGATGAGTCAAAGAAGATTATGGAGCCTAAAGGATGAATATTTTTCAGATGAAAGACAAAGCACATCAAAGCAGTAAAAATTCAAAAAGGGCTAAGGTAAAATTGTATGAAATTATTTTTGATAGCAAATCATTAAAGGTATAATATGGTTAGGTCATATGTTTTCCTAAGTTATTTTATGATTCAAATTGATCAAACCCCTATCATAAAAATTCCTCTACCAAATCCCTTTCAGCCTGCTCCATAACAAATCATCATTAATTAAAAGATAACAGTCAAAACCTAGAAGTGACCTATTAGGTCACGTCATCAGACCGGAGCATTCATTGATGATTTTTGAAATCTTCATAAAATTTCTTCGCAGTCATTCATCCCATATCGAATTCCTACACACGATTATCCTTATAATTTACCACTACCTGTTCTGTTCACATCCACTTACTGCTATTTCTTTCTATAGCTAAATCCTCATCTGCAAAGAAGTCATTTTAGGGAAAGACAACCCTTCACAATTTCTTTTCCTTTAAGAACAGGAACAGAGTAGTGAATTGAAGCCAGAGGAAGGAAGAAATCTTCATCAAGAAGAAATGGGGCTTATTGTAAGATCAGAGCCAATTGGAACCAAGTATTTAGAAGGATACCCTCAGATTAAAGGGTTATTGCAATACGTTTGATGGCTGAGCTTTATAGAGAAGTTTAATGGATTCCACAAGGAAATCACAAAGTCATTTTCCAGATCATTCGATGGATCAGAAGTGAAGATTGGGGATATAAAATTCACCATCACAAAGGCATTCATAGCAGAAGCAACATAGCTGCCAAGATAGGGAGAGCGTTGGTTTAAAAAGAAATAATTTCATAATGAGGCTTAGAGACAAATGCTAAAAAACCCAGGTATGGACACTATAGTGTTTAAGAAAGGTATTCCTAGTTCAGCTTTGAAAAATAAATGGAGGAATATGCTATTAATTTTACAAAATTTCATAACCTGTGAAGGCAGATTTGGCACTTTATATGTTTTTCACATTAGACTCATGATGAATTTTCTAGATGAAGAAATAAATCTGCCATTTTTCCTACTTAATAGTTTGAAAAAGATGTCTTCAAATGTCTATAAAAGGCTTTAGTTCTTAGAGACTACCTTATATCATCATGGCTTAATTAAAATTTTAATTGTGTTTCATTTGAAGAAGATAGGCGATAATTGGGATGAATTCCTCCTAAGGAACCATTTTGACGAACCTAGAGAAACATTGTCTAAAGAAAAACCTGTGAGAAGAAGTAAGAGAGGAAAAAATGTTAAAACTATTGAAATTAGGCCTAATGTATCAACACAAGAAGACAGTGATGAAATAATCTCTGAGAAGTTGGTAAAAATCAAGAAACAACTCAGGAATAAAAGGAAGGAGGAATTAACAAATGAATGTGTTGAAGAAGAGGATGTAAAAGATGAAAATCCACCCAAATTGAGAAGAATATCTATGCTTAAGGGCATGATGAAAAAGACATGTATTAAAGGAACTGAAATCATAAACATTGAAGAAGAAGAAGTTCCATTTCAGACCCCAGTTGACAGATCTCCTGTATACCAATATGAAGAAAACTCAGGTAGAAGAACCTCAAATGTAGACCCAGCTCAGCAGCAATTTTGTGACCATGTGGAATCATTAGAGAGAAAAGCCTCAGAAAACAAAGAAATATCCCCCAGTCCACAAGAACCTCCAATTGAAAAATTAAGAAGAGGCAATTATGAATTGGAGATACTGAATGACCATATTAAGAATGAAAATGAAATTCTAAGGGAGCAGGTTAAATTAAAAGGCAACATTAACAACACCCTCTCTCAGAAAATGGAAGGATTATATAAAGCAAACAAGAAGTTGAAGAAAAGGAACAAGAAATTGAACAGGGCACTCATTAACCTGAGGTTGAATAAACTCATAAGGAAACCCAGGATGAGATTAACCACTAGAATAAGAAGAAAAAGAAGGTTAGATGTTCTTGTAGAAGTATCAGTACAAAGGGAATGAAATTGCATGAGGACATGCAAAAGTTTTACAGTGGGGGTATGTTGAGCCCTAAAAGTGTCTTCTCCTTTGCCAAATTCCATTTCATCTTATCATTCCTTTTGTCATTTTATAGACCTAAATATCAATAAGATGATTAAAATTACTTAAGCAATACATGAAATGACTAACTTGTTGTACTTTTGTGGTTTTGTTGTCTTAATGATTTCTGAGTAGTTTTAGCTACAAAATGCAGTCATTCTGTAGCGAGTTACACATTTTGTAGCCATTTTGGTGTTTGAACATATTATAGGTGTCATCTGAAGAAAAGGAGTATATGGCTAGATTCTAAATCTTTCCTACATCGTTCCTTGTCATCCACGAAGGTTGAATAAAAAACTGGATATGCTTATGTACGTGGTCAAACCAAAAGTCTGCGAAGCAGATTTCTATAAGGATAAGGACTCTTGATTTGCTTTCAGCAAATCACGAGTCCTAAAAAGGAGTTTTAGTTTGATTATGACTTTAGAATACACCTATGCCTACTTTCATTCAATATCAGTTATGTAATTGCCTATAAATTTAGCTTGGTGAGACCGAGAAACACAAGTTAAATTTCATTTTTCCAAGGCTGTGATACTCTGTTTCAAAGTATTTTTGATAATAAGAAGAAGCATAACTTTGTTGCTGTGTTGAAGACAAACTTGAGGAGTTAACTATTTTCAGGCCAAATTGATAGCAGAGGGCCCCTGCTATCTAAGGAGGCTTCTACATGCTTTCTAGATAAGTAGCTTTTGATTCTGTGTTGTTATATTTCTCACTTAGATAGTTTTATGAGTTTATATCTTTTAGTATCATGTCTTGCACTACTTTTTTAACTAATAGATCCTTATGATGTTATAATTAGTCTTTTCTTAAAGCTTTTCCAACATATCTCTATTCAGTGAATGGATTTAATTGTGACATCTTGAGTTACCAACACTTTAGCTCTATCATTAAGATTAAAATATCCTCAGTATCCTACAACCATTCTTGTTCTTAAAAAGCTTTTCCAACATATCACTATTATGCGAATGAGATGTGGTTCTATTATGTTGAGTTAATTATCATTTTCTATTCTACAATTAGATAGAAGATCCTCATATTGTTACAAACAGTCTTTTCTCAAAACTGTTCCAATAAATCTCTAAATCACAGAAAAGGCCTAATTGTAATACTATGGGCTACTTGTTGTTTAGAGGATCCGTATTTCATTATATCTAGTCTCATTCAATAAACTCTTCCAATAAATCTCTAAGCTGATGAACAAGATCTAGCTATAATGTCATAAGTAGTTCAAATATTCATAGGAGATCCTTAGCATATTATAGCAATTTTCTTCTCAACTTGTTCCAAAATATCTCTATCATATGAATAATATTGCACTATAATATTCTAAGTTGCTATATGTTTTTAGGAATATCCTCATCACATTGGAATTCAATCTCTTCCACAAACTATTCCAACAAACCTCTAACTAAAAGAATCAGGTTGAAATATAATGTCTTGAGTTACATTCATGTTCATTTGCAAGATAGGAAATCCATGGATTAGAATGCTTTGTTTTTCATCATTTTCTTGAGTAAGGACATAATTTACAATTACACTCTGTTTTGAGTTTAAGGTTCCCTTTTCTTTCCTTTTTGTCATAGATTTGATGTCATCCTTTGAACATAGAATAGCACACTAAAACCTGAACATAAAAAAACTCAAAAATATCAACAAAATGCTAAAAACAATGAAATAAGAATAAGGATATTTAGGAAGATATAGTGCAAGTATACCTCATCAGTTTACAAGCCTTGGTCGATAATTTATGCTATCAATTCAGGACACTGAATTGACCAAACAGAGAAACAGTGGAGAGATAGGGCATGATAGACTATCTGTTGTGACTATAGTGATGAATTGATTGATCACACACACATTGGAGTTTCCAATGAGGATTTCGCAGTCAAGGCAAGGGTAATTGGAATTCATCAGAGCTATTCTTCAGCAGAGATTGCGCGTTGGAGGCACACTAGAAGGAGGCAAAAATCGGTGCATGGATTTGCAAGATTGGTCCTTATTAGTGTATGATGATTGTATTGTACTGAGGGCTTGTGATAAGCTTTGTATGAGATTTTCATATTATCTCCATGTTACATAATATAGAGTTGGGGTTTTCAACTTTAGGCTTTCCCAGTTAAAAACTATGTTATGTGCGATTGAATATTTTTGTTTATGCTTCACATGTGTGTGCAATTAAATTTTCCACAAAAGATTAACAGGTGGAATAGATTCAGTATCTTGCATAAAGTTAAATAGTGTGAGATCAGGTGGATCTAGGACATATGCATGCTTAGTGCATATAATTTCTACATGGTATCAGAGCATTGTTGATTGAATATTGCAATTGTGAAGTGAGTTTGTGCTGGTGGACAATTCGAATTTGCTACAGAAGATTCTTGGTGCAGAAATCGAGTATACATTGAAATGTATTTCAATGAGTTGAGATTGGATTATGACCTTGATGGGAGCTCGAATTACATAGCCTGGAAGGACGGGATGGAGGCTGTGCTGGAGGATAATGGACTGAAGGAGTTCATCGATAGCGATGTTCCTAAGCCGCGATCTAGCAATGATGCATTACTTGATGCATGGTAAAATAAGATAGTAAAGATGAGAAGGATTCTGTTGGAAGGTGTGAAGGACCATATTATGTCTAGCATTCATGAGAAATCCACTCCATTCTTAATGTCTAAGGCTTTGACAGACTTGTTCCAAAGAAGAAGTGACCAGAAAAAGTTGGCTAAAAATGGAGAAAGGCGACAATATTCCAAAATACCTCACGAAGTTTGTCTACTGCAAGGATGAACTGGCAAGTGTGGGAGTTAGTATTGATGATGAAGACTTGGTGAGCTTTTCTTTCCTTGGGCTTCTGAAGAGTTGGCATAGCTACGAATACTCTGTCAATGGACATGAGAAACTGTCGGGATGGGAGCGACTTTGGTCGAATATTATGTAGGAGAAGATAAGGCGGGGTACCAGGGATGGACCTTCATCGAAGAATGAAGATGAAGAGAATTGCGCTTTGAATTCCAAAGCAAGGAAAGGGAAAGGGAATAAATATTCTTCAAAATCTGGTGCTAAAGGCAAGAAGCAGGATTTGTCCAAAGTGAAGTGTTTTCACTGTCACGAGCATGGACATTTCACCACTAACTATCCACAGAAGAAGAATAACAAGCAGGTTACCGGATCTGTAGCTGGAGAGGCCTTAGCCTCGCAATTTGAGCTTGATTTCTCCTTGATCGCTTGCTTGGTTTCAAGCTACATGGGATCGGTGTGGTATCTTGATAGTGGTGTGTCTTTCCATATGACGGGAGACAAAGAGTTGTTTAGTGACTTGGAGGAGAAGGACCTCTATATTCATATAGAGATGGGATATGATGGTCGATACAGTGCAACTGGCATTGGGACCATTACCTTTAAGAGGGTGTTCGGTAATCCATTCTTATTGAAGAATTTTATGCATGTTCCAGGTTTGAAGAAGAAGTTGGTCTCGGTCGCAATGTTGGAAGACAAGGGTTATGATGTTGTTTTCAGTGAGGGAAAAGCCTTCCTTCGACATAAAAAAACGGGTCAAACCAAGAAGATAGGGGTTCAAATTAAGAATCTCTACAAGCTGGAGGTAGATGGCTGCACTACAATGGTGGGCAAAGCAGAAGTGTTGAGCCGAGATGAGGGCGAATTATGGCATAGGAGATTGGGCCATCTTCACCATGACACTTTGAAGATTTTGCAGCAAATTTCTACTGGACTTCCCAAGGGTACTCTTGCGCAATCAGATCAGTGCAAGGGATGTACTATGGGTAAGTTTGTGAAGACCACCTTTCATGAGAAGGAGAACTGTGCTTCGGTGATCCTAGAGAGAATTCACACAGACATGTGTGAACCATTCTCAGTTGCTTCAAAAGAAAAAAACATATATTATGTGATATTTGTTGATGAATATTCTCGTAGATGTTGGTTCTTCTTCATGCAGAAGAAGGGTGAAACGTTCTCAAAGTTCTGTGAGTTCAATGCATTGTTGGAGAAGGAGTCAGGGAGGCAAGTGAAAGCTCTACGAAATGATAATGGTGGTGAATACATCTCGGGAAAATTAAAAGACTTTTGTAGCAAAGAAAGAATTCGAAGAGAACTGATAGCGCCTCATAACCCATAGCATAATGGGGTCGTGAAGAGAAAGAACAAAACGATCGTGGGTGCTACATGAGCAATTCTACATGAGCAGGGCCTACCGATGCACTTGTGGGTGGAAGCATGCAACACTACAGTTTATGTACAAAACTGTTTTCCTCATAGAGTACTTGGCATGAGTACACCCGAAGAATATTTTATTGGTAAGAAGCCTGATATTTCTCATTTGAAGATTTTTGGCTCACCTATTTACATTCATGTGACAAAGGACGCCAGGAAGAAGCTGGAGCTGACTGCAGAAGTTGCAATAATTGTGGGGTACACAGAAACACCCCATAACTATCGTGTGTATTTTCTAGATATTCAGATGACTGTTGTGCAACGGGATATAAAATTCAATGAGATGAAATCCATGAAGTTGTCGCTTGAGAGGGAGCTACACTTGCATGCGGAGGAGGAACTTATTGTTCCCAAAGATGAGCCTCTAGATGTAGATCAACCACAGGAGGAGATTCATGGAGTGGAGGAGTCCACTCATGCAGAACCAAACATCTGACAAGGCAGAAAGTGTACCACGGAAGCTAAGATACTGAAGCTTGATGCGACATAGAATGTAGGAGTTCCTACATCACAGCACAGACAAAGACAGTCACTTGACCAATTTATTGGATACATGGCTCTTATGAGCAAGTGCATCGTGACAGAGCCATATTCTTTCGAAGAAGTAGTGCAAGAGCCCACATGGGTAGATTCCATGGTGGAGGAGTATGACTACATTGTCAGAAATAGTGCTTGGAAGATTGTTCCAAGGCCGGTGGGAAAATCAGTTATAGGATCAAGATGGATCTACAAGGTAAAGCAACCTGCTGATGTGAGTGTCGAGAAGTATAAGGCAAGATTTTTTTCCTGTGGCTTCTCACAGATTTAGGGGATTGACTATGAATAAACCTTTGCACCTGTTGCACGGTATTCTTCCATACGTACCATCCTTGCTCTCTCAACGCAGATGGGTTGGCACATTCATCAGATGGATGTGAAGACTGCATTCCTTAATGGGATCATTGAGGAAGAGGTGTACATTGAGCATCCTGAAGGATTTGAGATCTTTAGTAGTGAGTCACATGTGTGCAGACTCAAAAGAGCGTTGTATGGGCTGAAACAAGCACCCCGTGCTTGGTACACTCAAATCGAAAGTTATTTCACTGGACTTGGCTTCACCAAGAGTGAGGCAGATGCAAACCTATACCAGATTGTGGTGGAGGGTAAGATTTTAATCATTGTAATTTATGTTGATGATTTAATATAAACAGGTGATGAGTAGTTGATACACTCATGCAAGTCAGATCTTGCAAAGGAGTTTGAGATGAAGGATTTGGGCCTCCTTCATTATTTCCTTGGATTGGAAATATGGCAGTGGGAGGGTGAACTATTTGTGTCTCAAGGCAAGTATGCCCAGGAGATACTGGAGAAGTTTCACATGCAAGGCTGCAAGCCTATCGACACTCCTCTTCCAGGAAATTGGAAGAAAGAGGATGCTACATCGGCAGAGGTAGTGGATTCCACTGTTTATCGAAAATTAGTGGGTTCACTCATGTATTTAGTCAATACAAGACCGGACATATGCTATGCAGTGAACCAGCTTTCACAAGCGATGGTTAAGCCTACCAAGCTCTTTTGGAAGGAAGGCAAGCATGTCCTAATATATCTCAGGGGCACATCTAAGTATGGTTTATGGTATAGCCATACGAATGAGTTGAAGTTTCATGGCCTCATGGATGCAGATTGGGTAGGAAGCCCAACAGACAGAAAGAGCACATCAACGGGGATTTTTAGTATCGGATCTACGGAAGCAGAATACATGGCAGCAAGTCAAGCTGCATGTGAGGCTATCTGGATGAGGAAGATCCTAGTTGGTTTGTTTGGTTCACATTTAGATCCCACGGTGATACATTGTGATAATCATAGTTGCATTAAACTCTCGGTTAATCCTTTGTTTCATGATAGATCTAAACATATTGATATCTGGTATCATCATATCAGAGATTGTGTGCAACGGAAGATCATGTTGCTTCAGTACATTCCTACGGAGGATCAGGATGAAGATATTCTGACGAAGGCGCTCACCAAGAGCAAACTCGAATACCATAGAGGCAGGATCAGGGTGAAAGATAATCCCTATCTTGTTGAGAGGGAGTGTTGAGATTCAACAAGATGATGAGCTTAGTGAAAAGAGTCACCTTCACTAAGTGGGCCCGCATGCTATTTTTGGCGCAAGTCTATTTTTAGACTATGTCTATTTTTAGACATGATGATCATATTTCAGAAGTTGCAGGATGCTATTTATGGAAGGTTGATCAAGTTGGAAAAATAGATGAAATTCTATTTTTAGAATATTGGACGAAGTTTATTTATAGATCGCTGATCTAAAAATAGATGCATGTCGATTATTATTAGCTCTTAATAATAATCAGATTCTAAACAACAACTTATTCTCTTGGAGCACTTCAGTTCAGTGCACAGATGTGGCACATCAGTGGACTGAGGGAACTACACAATTCCCAAGGGTTTACTGGAGCTAATGCATGGAGGACTTAGTTAGAACTCAAGTGGCAGAGTTATGAGACAGTTGGAAGAAGTAGTTATGGAGTTGTATTTAGTTTAACTCAGTTAGACTCAGTTGAGCTAGTTGTATCTAGTCTAACTTATTGATACACTAGTGAGAGTGGATTGAATTAATTAGTTAATTAATTCAAAAATAATAACTCATTAATCAACTGAACAATACAACAGTTAACTACAGTGCATGGCAGTTTCAGTGGAGACCCAATGGAGAGATAGGTGAAAGGGCAAGATAGACTATCTGTTGTGACTATAGTGATGCATTGATTGCATCACACACACATTGGAGTTGCCAATGAGGATTTCACAGTCAAGGCAAGGGTAATTCGAATTCATTTAGAGCTATTCTTCAGCAGAGATTGCGAGGTGGAGGCAAGCTAGCAGGAGGCAAAGATCAGTGCATGGATTTGCAAGATTGGTCCTGATTAGTGTATGATGATTGTATTGTACTGAGGGCTTGTGATAAGCTTTGTATGAGATTTTCATATTATCTCCATGTTACATAATATATAGTTGGGGTTTTCATCTTCAGGCTTTCCCGGTTAAAAACTGTGTTATATGCGATTAAATATTTTTGTTTATGCTTCACATGTGTATGTAATTAAATTTTCCGCAAAATATTAACAAGTGGAATAGATTCAGTATCTTGCATAAAGTTAAATAGTGTGAGATCAGGTGGATCTAGGACATATGCATGCTTAGTGCATATAATTTCTACATTGAAAACATGATGATCATATGAAGGAAAGTTTAGGAATTTCTCATATGTCACGATAAAGTAATGTTTAAGAATGTGTGATGTGTCACATGGATAAGGTGTGGCAAGATATGTCATTACCAAACTAATTTTGAGTGTGAAATATTATGTAATGACGAAAGTAACTTTCAGTGCAGTATACTTTGTATTAGTGTGTGTGAAAAGGCAGAGAAGTTTTATTTTTGAAATTGGTGGAGTAAATTAAAACATGGTGATTGTATGAGGGAAATTTTTGGAATTTACCCTTTGTCACAATCAAGTAATGTTTGAGAATGTGTGATGTGTCACATCGATAAGATGTGGCATGATATGCCACTAACAAACTAATTTTGAGTGTGAAACATTGTGTCATGATCAAAGTAGCTTTGGGTGCAATACATCATGTATTACATTTAAAAAAAAAAAATTGGTCTTATGTGTTTGTCTCATGATGATTGCCTAAAATAACTTTTGTCTTTGATGTGTTTTTTAAAGAAAGTTTTGGTTTATGCACATCACACTAAAATGAATTTGGTTTGATGTGTTTCCAACCTCTTTTACACTAGGTTGTGACCAGTTAATTCAATAAGATTTTGTCACATGTGAAATATGAAACTTTGTGTTGTGTCCCTTCATGTTTTTAAAGTGTTGGTATGATGTGTCAAACATGAAAATAAATTTCCGAGGTCATGAAATTTCTCATTGTTGTAAACTTTGTCTAGTACTGACATATCACTTTGCAATAAATTCTACATTTCATGTGATATAGTGCATCACATGTAGGTTATATTTTTTGGGACATCATGACATATCATTTTTCTAAAAAATTTCTTTTGTCATGACATATTGCATCATGTCAAATTATTTTTATGTGTTACTCATTGCACTTTCTCAAACTTTCCTTGAATGTGGTAAATAGAATAAATTTTCTAAAACAACTCCCTTGCAATATATCACTCAAACTTTTTATCTCTATGACACAAGAACCACTCCAAATTTTTGTTTGATATAATATATAAATGATATGACATTATTTAAAGGGAATTGATAAAGAAAAGTGTGTGTAGTGTACATAAAATGATGTTGGATATTACATATCAAATTGGTCTAATGTTTTCTTTGTTATGACATATTACAAAGTTCTCATCCCTTGCAATATAATGCATCTCATCAAGTTTTCTATCTCTATGACACATTGTACCCCACAATAGAAAATTGCTTGAAAATTGAAAACCAAATGATATTATATATCTTCATTTGGGTTGGAGCTCTTTAATTCAAAAACTTCTTTTTTGCAACTTCTGCAAATTCCTTGCTTGCATCAAATTGAATGGAAACTTTATTTGGCTATGACATATCACATCACGCCAAATTTAATTAGTGGTGCCATATGTCATTGTATTAAATTTTATTTCCATGCAATAGATCACACTTTATTAAAATTTCCATCATAAAGATAGTTCATAATGAACTTAAAACACTTTTGTTAATGAAAATCAGATCACATCAAACTTTTATTTGTCACAACATATTAGATCGCATCAAAGATCTTTTTCATGTGACAAAACAAACTTTCCTTCATTGCGACATAGTGTTTTCCTCACCTAAAATGCCTTTTTTCCACGACATATCACATCAATCCAAATCCTTTGTCACAATTTATTTCATTATAGAAACATGTGTTTCTTTCTGACACGTTACACTTTCCAAAACATTCATTCCAACATATCATAACACTTCAAACTTTCCTTTTTCATGACACATCACATCAAGTTAAGTCTCTTTTCATGTGTAAGACCACACTTTCACAAACCTTCCTTCATTATGCCATAATATGTATCACACCTAAAATTACCTTAGCTGTGACATATTGCATCACTCCAAACATTATTTTGTTAGAACATATTGCTTCAAGGAAAAGTTTGTTTTTATGTGACACATCATGCTTTCCCAAAAAAAATTGCATCATGAGAAAGGGAATTTTTCTAAAATGGTATTGCATAAATTGGTTTTAGTAGTGACAAGAAACCAAAATATTTTAAATTAAAATCATTTTCACTTCTTTATCCAACAACCACAAAAATTCATGGAAGTTTTTAGATGACCATAGTCATTGGATTTGGAAAACTTGCAAATATGAGTGTGAGAGGAATAAATCTGAGTCTAAGAGGAATAGTGAATCCTATTAATATTGATGATCCAACAAGTTGGTTGTTTGCACTTTTTCAATATGGATTTGAAATATTACATAGTATAAAGGATATTTTTTTTAAATGTATTTCAGCTACATCATTATTGAAAAAAGGTTTTTGACGTGATGTTTGTTTTTTGTGTCTTGTTTTGCATCTACCGATGGTTTATGTGATGGAATTTTATTATTATATATGAATTTTCCATGGGGATGTTTGGATATAATTTTCCAAAGGAAGTGTGCATCATTCCAATGTCTAGATTAAGCACATAAATAGAAGTTCCAAGTGTGGGAATGAGAACCAACCTTTCAAAACTTATTGTTTTAAATATGAACTAAGATGATTAATGTGATTACACTTGAATGTGTAGATTCAAATGAATTAAAAAAAGAAGAAAAGAAAGAATGCTTAGGGCCATTTCTCTTATATGTGTTAGGTTTACAACTATCTAATGCCACTTCTCACACCCATAACTCTTCATCTCCATTGTATCATATTTTTGCATAGGAATTCCCTGGTTGGTTAAGCATGTTTGGGTGTGCCAAATATTAATTATTGTTAACTAAAATTGACTATGATTGAGTAATATGATTGAATTTGGTTGAGTCGGGATCATAATGGTTAACAAGAGTAGATTTTGGTTAAATTTGGATACCAATGGTTGGCTATAGTTGACAATGGTTATATCTTATTGAAAATAGTTGACTTTTGTCCATTACAATTCTTAATGGTTAAGTATGGTGAGTTATGGATTTAGTATGGTCAGCTATGGATTCAGTATGGACATCTTTGGTTGATTGTGGTCGATGATGTTTGACTATAGTTAAACATGATGAATGTGTCAAAGATTAACTAAATTAAAAGTGACTATGGTTGAGTATAATGGTTGAATTTGGTTGAGTAGAGATCATAATGAAAAAATATGGTTTATTGTAGCTTGAGTTTGGTTAAATTTGGTGAAGAATGGTTAAAGATGGTTGAATATGGTTGACTATAGTAGACCATATTGATAGCGTTGATCATTTTTTTACTATGGTTGCCTGTTATTGATTATGTTTGACTATGCCTAATTATTTTTTACAATAATTGACTTTTGTTCATTATAGCTCTTAATGATTAGCTATGCTTGAATGTATATTGGACACAATTGTCTTTGGTTGATTGTGGTTGATTAAATTTGATCATAGTTGATAGTGTAATTATGGTTAAACATGTTTGAGTGTGCCAAAGATTAATTGTTGTTAATTAAAAGTGACTATTTGCTCCCCTTAATACCTTGGAATTATGAGAACCAAAACTAACTTATTTGGAGTGTAGAACACTGGGAAACAATAATGCACATTTATTTGATATGTTCTTTTAAAAGTGTTTTTTCCTTCCTATATCACATTTAAAGAAACTTTGGTGTGATGGAATAAAAAGATTGTCACATTAAAGAGTTATCACATAAAATAAACTTTAATGTGATGTAATTTGTCACAATAAAAAATAAATTTTGTTGTGACATGGTATGTTATAAATAATTTTTTTTAAAGTATGCTATAAAATATTGTGGGTAATTAAAACTTTCAATATGATACATTGTTTCAAGAGCAAAGAAATTTTGAGTGTGAAACCATACAAAGAAGGAAACAATGCAATGAACAAAAGTTTGCCTTCTAAAAATAAGAAAAAGGTTTTGTAGAAAATTTCACTACTCTACTCCTCTAGTGGATCAAAGTACTCAAGCTAAGCTAATCATTATCTGTTTCCCAAATGAACTTTGTATATAAGTGCATTGTTATTTTTGAGAAGTTCATATTATGTTGACACGTAGCATACATATTATTCAATCAGACCAGAAGTAATATCAGCAACCAACAAACTATCAGATGAAGAGATGTACTCAATTCCGTGAGAAAAGCTCGAGAGCATTGCCCAGAGATTCAGTTCAGATGCCTTCGGCCCCTTCCTGTCATGTCTCTACAACACTGACTCGCACTAAAAAGCACCCTGAGAAAACACTGCGTGAAGATGTTCGCCACGATGGCATACACAGACTGACAACCCACGTCACATCTCATGAGCCGAGACAGCTGTTGCAGATTGGACACGTGGATGAACATCGTTGATGGTTTACATGCTGATGGGTCATGAGGTACACCGGGAACCAGGTTATCTGTCGTGGTGTCATAAGGTACACTGGGAACCATCAAAGTTTTATCTATGCATAGTTTAAACAGGTTATAATTTCGTTTATATGATTTGGTGTATATGATTTTGAGAAAAAATGGGAAATTTTTGAAAATCTCGGTTATAATTATCAAACTTTAAAATTTGAATGCTCAAATAATTTTGATAGTATTAAATACATTTCTTTTAATGGTATTAAATCCATTTCTTTATATATGAATTCAAACCACCTGAACTACCTATCATGTATCTCTATCCAAAACCAACAGTCAATATTTCTACAGATTTCATTTCCACTGGCAAATTCTGAGATGACACAAAACTTTGATGATCTGTATTCCTACCTCCCGCTACTAACACTATTTAACTGTATAAGTAAATTCCCAGACCTTGTGAAGACATTGCCGTGGCAGTATGCTTTGTTAAACAAATTATATGGACATACCTGGCGCAGACTTTATGTCAATGTGCATAGTTTTGTCACCCACCATTTTTAATTTTAAGTGGAAAAATCTGACTTGGAGCAGCTGTGAAGCATAAATAGTCTTATTCAGGATGGGATACCAGGTATGATTTTTTAATTTTAAGTGAAGAAATCTTACTTGGAGCAGCTGTCAAGCATAAATAGTCTTATTCAGAATCACATACCAGGTATGATTTTGATGAACTTTGTACAACTCATAGAAAAAAGGCATGAGCATTATTTGGATTTTTGAATGCCTTGTGATGGTAGATTTCCTAATATTTAGGAAATTAAACTACTAAAATATATTTCTTTAAAATGTATAATTCATTTTATTTTAAAAATATTTTTAAAAAAAATAAGGTTAATTGTAAATAAAATATAGATATATAGTTAAAAATATATTAACAATAAAAAATTAATATAGACATAAATAAAATATTTTAATGCTTATATTAAATAAAATATTTGAATGTCAATTATTTATTTAAAAAATGTATTTCTATGTTAAAACATTTTGAAAAAATTCAAACAATTATACTATTTTACATTTTGATCATTTTTTAGGTATATTTTTTTGGTATAGTAAAGATTGGTTGGAATTGCAATTTAAATTGTGTAGTCTACTCAAGTTCAGAAGGAAATTTTCAAGGCATTTTATGCATTTATGCATTTGTATGTCTCTCTAATATAACTACTGCAAATTCATTTTAACCATAGATTTATCAATGAATTACATTTGTTGAGATACAAATCTGGTTTCAAGTTTTGCGCTCTAAAATATATTTTCATATCCAGAATTTTGATCTTTTCAACACTTGTAGATCTGTGATTAAGATGGATTTATACTAGTATTTATTGCACTAGCTATTACTCTAGACTCCTTACAAGTATCAAAGACTTCTTCCATGTTTGACATGGTTGGGATACCAGAATCTACAATAAAGAATAGGTGGTTGTGGAAATTTTGATCAAAAGTTATTGTTAATGTTATTTGCTAAAAGTTAAAACTCATACAAGAGATTGAACATGCACTTCTATGTGTATGGATATTATGATAAAATCTATTTGTTAAGGATTAAAGATCATTTAATGGCAATATCTTGTTATAAAATATTGTGTAAATTATAAGATTCAAAGTTTAAATCTCAAATTTATTTTATTTTTCAAATTTTCAAATTGCAAAATGTAAAAAACACTTTGCACCTCTTAAAAAAAAACCTTTCTAATATTTACTAAAAATATTTATAATAATATACTTAACTCTCTTATATTTAATACTTAATAAAAAAGATTTATAATTATATACTTATAATTAAAATAAATATGTTCTATCTAAATAAAGGGATTAATTATGTGTAACTACAGACATTATATAGATTTAGTATTCGTAATTATGTATAAAAATGTGGAACAAATTCCATAAAATTAGTGACATTAATAAATGGAGGTTTTATTATTGGTAGTGTAGTTACGGGTGAAAATGTGAAGTTGGATCATATTTTTTTCCCTTTTGTTTATAATTTCATTTTACGATAAAAATAAAACTTGTCAGAAATTTTATTAGTTTTCTATTACTTATTTTTTGGAATATTTTTATTCACATTTGATATGTCAATTTAACATTTCTTTGAGTGTGTGTTCTCTAACAACCAAAGGATTCATAAAAATTCATGTTCAAACATGTTGGTGTATTCTTTGAAAACTTTGTGTTTTTGAGAAAAAAAAATGTGTTATAACAATCTAGATAGACTCTACTTCGGTATCGTTATATTTACGAAACCAACTAATGCATATCATAATTACTAGAAATTTTTAGACTAATCCAATATGAAAAAATTGCTATTTTTTAATATGTTTCGGCTCGCCTGAAGTTTCTCAACATATTAGTTATAAACTAAAAATCTAAAAACTACCCATTATAAACGACAGACCAATGTAATGCACCATAATTTTTTCAATTTTTTTTACAGTGTATTTTGAAAGATACAGAATTTTGATTTCACTAAATCATAATGACCTTCAGAAATTATTTGCACCCATTTTATTACAAAATGAATTAAAATTAGTAAATATTTGTGGAATTCCATAAAAGTTATATTTCCTGAAAATATATTGAATTCTGCAAATGCTTGTCTTTGTTCTGACAGTTAATTCATAAAGTTTGATGGAGTTTAATCATTCCAAAGTTGAAGAAATGTGTTCAGATCCAAGCTACTGTGTAGTTGCAGATGTGTTAGTTTGGTTGAACTTTAAAAAAAAAATTGGCAGAATTGTTTTTTTCCACATCGTCCTGTTAATTCTAATGACACCAAAGTTCGGTCGAAGTTTTTACAAAGTTCGATCAAAATTTTTCTCGCAAATTACGTTGGCCGAAAAATTCAATGAAGCCCCTCCAAAAAAACATTTCACATCTATATAAATAGCCAAAAATGGAATCATTATTTTTGGATATTTTCTCACATTTCTTCATTTGAGCTAATTTTGCAAAGGACCTTTTTTGGGCTTAATTTTGAAAGGACTCTTTTCTTTATGTGAAACACATGAATTTTTCATCCAATATTCATATATTATTTTTTCAACATCTTCTCCAAGTCTATCTTTGTATGGTTTCCTACAAATAGCTATCCAAGAACCAATTTCATCGTTTACTTCTATTTGCAATCGAAATTTCTGCACGAAAAAGAGTCCTCTGAAAATTTTTGCACAAAAAAGGGTCCTTTGAAAATTTTACAATGGAATTTTTTTGGGCTTAATTTTCAAATGACTATTTTTCGTGAAGAAGAATAGCATGAAATCAGTACGAATAACACGCAAAACATTTCTTGGATACCACTCAGATAGAGTTGTTTAACGAGTTCATAGAAGAGAATCGTGAAATTAATGTCTCAATAAGTGCTTTTGTGCCACAAAAACCATGGTATGTTAAACCTATCACTGTATGCGACACTTGTTGTTATCGTTATCATGTGGAATTTCAGTTATATTATGAAACATTTATTAATTTTGGTAAAACATTTTGGAAAGATTCACCTCCTCCTTTCACTATCGATGATTTCATATCTCAAATTCTATGTGGAAGAGAAATCCATGAATTATTTTACCAAAAGAAATGTGTTGGTGGTAAAAAATGCGATGATTGTGGAAATTTGACTAAGTTTTAAAACAAATATCATACTGACATAAATGATCAATCATTATCCAACATAAAAGTGAAATGGAAGAGATATGAATATACTCAAACATCGATTGGTATGTTAAAATAATTGATTTACAAGAAGAAGAAATTTTTGTGATAGAGCTTTTGAGAAAGTTTGAGGTAGAAATTTATAAATACACCAAGCATTCCCATAGAGCTCGATGGCAGGACTTGCAATTCAAAAAATCTCGTGAAGTTTTTCCACTAGGGACCATTTTGTCAATAGTTTATTTTGTAGAAAGCTATACATTTATTCCACAAAAAGAAATACAGAGTGAATACTATCACTCTTACCAAGTCTCCATGCTTGTCCATATTCTATATAGACATTCTGAACAAAATGTTGATCATATAGAAAGCACCAGTGAAAATCGACATGTTATTAAAGAATATCACTTTTATATTAGTGACAACTGTACACACGATACATATTTTGTACAACATTGTTTTGAAAAGATTTATGAATCCTTGAAAAGTCATGAAATAAAATTAAATGAACATTGGATATGGCCAAATGGATGCATAATTCAATTCAAATCTTCACGATCATTCTTTTGGTTGTGTCGTCTTCATATGAAAACCCGCATTAAACATTGTTGGAATTTATTTGAGACTGATCATGGAAAATGAGAACATGTCAGTGCAGGGGCATGTATAAAACGAGCACTTTGAAGATATCAAATGGACCACTCTGCAAACCGACTTGTCTAAGATGAAAAAGTTGTTCAATGGTGCATCACTGCACAAAGCCATGAGACTAACCGATCAAGGGAAGTATGAAGTTACATGATTTAATTTTTATTGGATTTCTAATTGTAAACATTATTTATCACAATGATTATCTTTGATGGTATTTTCAATAATGTATTTATGTTCTTGTTTGAATTTTCCATATAATTTTTTTTGGCATATTGGGGTCCTAGATTTAGATAGATCAATTGGAGATGACGTTGAAACAATAAAAGGGACTCGAAAATTGCATTCAATTAAAACAAAGTTGTCCAAAAATGTGTTTGCATTGGATAAAAGAAAATATTCCTGTTTTTGTCATGTTTGCATAGACAACACAAAATCCAATGATCTTTGTGAAAACAAAATGTATGTAAAACTTTGGCAACATACATAAATAAATACAAAAGGGAAAATGCGGGTTGAAAACTTTGAAGAAATGCAATGAGAGGAGACTACAGTATCATCTGAAGATGATCAAGTTTCTGATCTTGTTAGAGAAGGTAACATTTCAATTGCTTTCAAATGATATAGTCTAGAAATAGATAATAAAATCAAGTACACATGTTAATTTAAAGTTAATTTTTCATGTTAATTATGATCTAAATTTAAATGTAAGTTCGTTTTATTGTGCAGGAGATATTTTTGTTGTAGTTGCACCTACTACCAACGATGTCAATATGAAGTATTTTTTTATGCATTTCACTGAATGAAAGATAAAATTATTGGAAAACTATGATGATAATAGGTTTACATATGATACAGGGTCTATTATAGTGATAGTTTATTTTTTCCAAAAAACTCATCAAAGTTGGGATTTTTTTTACTTTCAAGACTATGAATATGATGTCATAAGTTTTCAATATAGTCACTTGGTGTTTACAACACACATAAAGTTGATAGAATTTCAATCTAATAAAAAATTGAAAATTAAGAAATGGAAAATGTCAAAATTCGGTCATGAACGGATCATTGAAGATGGAATTCTATTAGAATATCTTTGATTGAACTTCCTAACAATTTCTCCTCTTTGAATTCATCTTTTAGAACTTCTAGAAATCATCTAAAAATTGAACTAACCATTTTTTTGTGCATTCTTAGGTTTTAAAATTATTATAATATGTATATTTTATGTTATATGTACAAGTGTTTGCACATGTACATTGTTTTGGTACATGCACACGAGTAATCTATACACATACACATGTAGATTATCTAGTCTTAAAGGATTTCATATATTCTTTGGTACAATTTGTCATAATGTCATTATTGCAAAACGTACATATCTGTGTATCTAGCTTAGTTGATATAATGCAAATTTTAAGTTGCACAATTCTTTTTAGATGTATCTATTAAGAAAATTATAATATTCATTCTTTAATGCAAAATTTTGTTGTACGTGTTTTGTAATTTCTAGTTTACTATCAACTGAAAGTAGTTTTTCTATGTACATTGATGAAAAATGTTGGGTACTGGACATATTTTTTAATGCAATTTTAAAATTTTATGATTGTTTTTAGATATATACATTGATGTGTATTGTACTTCAATCATTTTTATGTACATATATTCATGAACTTAAATATGTAAAACCATCTATGATTTTTTACATGTATGATCATGCAAAATGTACGTAAATATCACCTAAATAATAGATGTATCCTAAACTAATATAACATTCATACACATGTTCAAATGCATAACATGTACCAATGTATGTGTTAAATGTAATTTTAAATTGCCATCTAGATACATTATATATTTAACAAATAAAATGACAACTTGAGTTTTAGAAACAAAACATTATATCACAACATGTGATCACATGCCAAATGTAGTTCAACTATCCATAATATACATGTGTTTTGTAATTTGAAATTTCCATCTAGATTCATTTTATATTTAAAAAATAAAATGACAACTTGAGTTTTAAAAACAAAACATTATATCACAACATGTGATCACATGCCAAATGTATTTCAACTATCCAAAATATACACGTGAGTTTTTTAATTTTAAATTTCCAACTAGATCCATTTTATATTTAACAAATAAAATGACAACTCGAGTTTTAAAAACAAAACATTATATCACAACATCTGATCACATGCCAAATGTAGTTCAACTATCCAAAATATACACGTGTTTTGTAATTTGAAATTTCCATCTAGATTCATTTTATATTTAACAAATAAAATGGAAACTTGAGTTTTAAAAACAAAACATTATATCACAACATGTGATCACATGCCAAATGTAGTTCAACTATCCTAAATATGTACATGTGTTTTGTAATTTGAAATTTCCATCAAGGTTCATTTTATATTTAACAAATAAGATGACAACTTGAGTTTTAGAAACAAAACATTATATCACAACATGTGATCACATGCCAAATGTAACTATCCAAAATTTAAAATCATTCTTGATAAAATTAAATGTAGTTTGAAACTATATCCAAGATGTAAAATATGTCCAAAATTTATATCACATGAACAATAAAAGTAAATATATATAACAATGTATAGTGTGACAAGTATCAAGTTATATAGAAAAGAAAATATTACTGCATAAATAAGACTATATAGAAAAGTAAATTTAATACTATCTATCAAATAAAATGTTGCACATGTGCATCATCAATCAAATAAAGATGGATCTGGTGTCTTTTCTTGCAGCGTCCAAAGCCTTGTTGTGCTATCCTCTGAAGAATGGGAAACCTGTACACAACGTGTACAAATTTTAAAATTTAATGTTCTAAAATTGAATGAGAATGTAGAACTTCATGTAAAAAAAAAATTGAAAAAAAAATCATGCAATACCTCATGTAGTGCCCTCTCCATTGTCTTCTGTTGGTCGTCCATCAATACATCCTCTATAGTAAACTATACCATATATATATATATATATATATATATATATATATATATTTCAATGAAAATGCATAAACTCATTTGAAATAATATTAAAAAAAAATAGAGAGACCTTGTTCAAATGGTTGAATGGTGTGGATGTTCTATCTCCATCATACACTACATCGCTAGAGTCCTGGTGTCAGGAAATCAATCACACAAACCTATAAATCCTAAAAATATAAAAATATAAAAGAACCTAACATCTAGATCTCATTTTTAATGAAACTTTTGAACTTCAATTTATAACTTAAAAATATAAGTGAAAAAAATTAAATACTTGGTGACAATGAATTTTATGAAGCATTTCCTAATGAGAAATAATGGTGGCTTCAAACAAAAATCATCTCCAAAAACCTAAAATTCAGAAAATTTAAAACTATAAAATAACTCAACATCTAGATCTCATTTTTTAATGGAACTTTTGAACTTCAATATATAACTTAAAAAAATAAGTGAAAATTTTAATACTTGTGATGGTGGATTTGGCACATCTCCTAACAGGGGAGAAGAAGGTGGCTCCAAATGAAAATCATCCCCACAAACCTAAAATTCAACAATTTTAAAACAATAAAATAACTTAAGACTAGATCTCATTTTTTAATGAAACTTTCACTTCAATTTATAACTTAAAAACATATTTAAGTGAAAATTGTTCATTCTTGTGACGGTGGATTTGGCATCTCCTAACAGGGAAGAAGAGGGTACCTCCATTGCGAAAACATCAGATGGAATCAAAATATGTTAACATTTAATTATATACATGTACATGTGTACCCAATTATTTATTTTAAAAATATGTCATCATGATACCGATATAATAACAGATTAAAATAATTTTACATCAACATCATGAACACTTAAAAAACACTAACATTTGCTAACATGTCATCTTTATTATGAGAACCATATTGATTGTAAAAACTTGAAGCTTCAACCATGATATTAAAATATTGTTCATCAAGCGTGAGAACTGCAAATGGTGTTCACATTTATGATATATTTTTGTTAGATTAACATATACAAATAAATGTATCTATATGTATTTAGTAAAAATTGTACATGTGTTAAAATATTCACCCTAACCATTAACAAACACTGATACCATGCCCTCTTCCTCATGAATAATTAAGTCATGCCAACCATTACGACAATTCTTTGCATATTTTTGGAGATCTTCAATACTCATGTTGTCTATCTCATCATCTGTATGATACAAAAAATTAGCACATGCATTCTCTCATGCTCTTTTTCGATTCAGAAAAACATCAATTCCATCAAGGCCACTTTGAATATTATCTATGATGACATTCCTTGCTTCTCGACTAATTTGAGCAGTGACATCCATCTATGACCAAAACTTTTTCACATGAAGAGGTCGACTTACCAATGGTAGCTTGGGGCGAGGCAACTCAGCATCATGCCTAGAGCCCCTACAGTCACATAATCGAATTTTCCCAGGACCAAAAAATTCAAAGGGAATGTTATTATAATTGATTTATTCTAAAAAAGAATTCTGCACAAAATAATATTTCAAAATAAAGAGGAACCTTATCATTCCATGGTATTATTCCATAGGCAACAAGGCGCCTATCATATAAATGGCAAGCTATATCAGGGTGCTTGAAATATTGTACCTTTAGCATCATTCTTTTTTACCCTTCTTTGAAAATAAACATAGACTTGGCCATTTCTATTGTAACTCTTTGTTTAGCATCCTCTCATGTTTCGGGGCCCATCACTGTTTCCCTTTTTTTCCTCATCACTTATACAAAAGTATTAGTGGTTGGCACAAGAATTTTTTACACATCTACAACTGTGATTAAAGAGTGAGTAATTATTTATAAGCTTTCTCGACTCGCAACAGGGAGTTTCAAAGACACAGGATCATTCTTCAATTTTGAATAAATATGTTGACACCTTTGTAATGTGCATTGTTGGATGTTTGTTTCCCAAGGTAAATCAAAAACTTCAGAAGGATAAGTGGTGGTTGGTGTACAACCTTCTTCTTGAATAACGTGTTCTGGCCTATTTCCTTTTCGAGCAACATTTTCACCCTCTACTTCAATATATGAAATTTTGTATAAATAAAAAAACATGTGAAAAAATTTGTACAAATTGAATTAAAATAATATTAATATTGATAGCCACTTCGAGATGGTTAGGCAGCATCACGCCCACCCTGAGATCGTTCAGAACCAAAATGACCACTGATTGGTTGAGAACCAACATGATCACCCATTGATTGGCCACCGAGGGAATACATATCACCACCCTCACGCAATTGGCCACCACCTATTGATTGGCCACTAGGGGAATGTGTACCACCACCACCCTCACGTGACAAGAGGGAAGATTCATAAAAAATATGAATTTATAATCAAATAAAAAATACATACATACATATAAATACATGTACATATGATTGATTAAATTGGGTGAACCATGGCCATGCTCCATTGATAGAGTAGATACTCTTGTCCTCCTAACTCCTAAAAAATAAAAATAAAAATTTATTAAAAACTAATTTAACTCAAAAAGTTGATAAAAATCAATTCCATATATATATATATATATATATATATATATATATATATATATATATATATATATATATATTCAATAAAGAAATAAATTCCACATGTATACATGTATGTATGAAGATAATATTATATATTCAAATGTCATTTAAAACATGCACATTTAATATAAATACCACGAGCATCCCTCGATCCATGACCCCCCTCTCTCGTA
This sequence comes from Pinus albicaulis, assembly GCA_034641835.2. Taxonomy (NCBI): domain Eukaryota; kingdom Viridiplantae; phylum Streptophyta; class Pinopsida; order Pinales; family Pinaceae; genus Pinus; species Pinus albicaulis. Next base: position 925,670,618 of record CM076574.1, on the reverse strand, counting down.
GAGGCATGGGAATATATTGATATTTGTCTTTCATCCTCCATGATATATATATCTACAGTGGATATTTACAATTATTTTTAAAGTTACTATTTAAAATAAATTCTTAAAATCACTATTTAAAATAAATTCAAAAGATTTCAAAAAATTAATGTAATTTAGAACATAAATGTTGAGCACAAACACAAATTATGTAAAACAAAACTTTCAAAGCACAAAATGATGTGTGAAACTCACTTTAAACAAAAAATTATTGAATTCCTCACATTTTAATTTTATAAAACATGAAGTTCACCAAGTTGCACTTACATGGTGGGAGCACACTTGGTATATAATTGGAAAAACACATGATCATTAAAAATGACTTATTTAAAAGTAAAAAACACACACATGTCAAAGATATGTTACAATGTCCATCGATAAATTTTGGAGAACATCTCAACACTAATTCATCTTTGAGAGATAAATATTGAATTGGCATTGCCCCGTATAATAATAATTCATCTTTGACAGATGAGTCTTGAATTGGCATTGCCCCACACAATAGATCACCAGATATCTTATTAGCATTTGCACAACGTCCTATACTAAAAAATTGAAATTGTCTAACAATATTGTTTGCTTTTCCATGCATTTGTTTTAGCCTCTCCTTCTTAACTTGGTACATGTCTTTCATATGGTTGCACACAAGTTCAGAATTGGTGAAAACTACAATTCCATTTGATCTATACTCCCTAGTTGTTCCCAAGCCTTCTATCAATGCAATATAATATGCTTCATTGTTTTTTTTCTTCCTGGTATATTCATTTTCCTTTGGAGGACCTTGTTAGCCACAATGTTGCAAAGAACATATGTAATCACTTCTTTCCCTGGATTGGAATAGCAAGAAACATCTATGCATAGTGTCCATTTTTCAACCATGTTTAGTGGGCATTTTGATCCCTGAAAAAAAACAAATTCAATAAAATATATTAAATGAACATTTATTGGAAATTCATTGGAGAAATGACATGTACATTGTTCCCAAAAGCACTAGCAAATGCTTTAAATTTTATGGGAGAAATGACATGTACATGGTTCCCAAAAACACTAGAAAATGCCTTAAATTTTATGGGAGAATTGGCATATACATGGTTTCCAAAAACACTAGCATTTTCCTTATTTAAAATGCCATAAATTTTATTGCAAATGCATTAAAGTTTATGGGAGAAATGGCATGTACATGGTTGGGAGAAATGACATGTAAATGGTTCCCAAAAACACTAGAAAATGCTAAGTTTATGGGATAAATGGCATGTACATGGTTTCCAAAAACACTAGCATTTTCTTTAAAAATATATTAAATAAAAATTTATTGCAAATGACTTAAATTTTATTGCAAATGCCTTAAAGTTTATGGGATAAATGGCATGTACATGGTTTTCCTTAAAGTTTATGGGAGAAATGACATGTACATGGTTTCCAAAAACATCTAAAATCCCTTTAAAATATATTAAATTAAATTTTATGGGAGAAATGACATTGTAATATTCCAAATAGGAAAAGAGAGTAATACAAAACACAATAAACTCGAAACTACAACAATATGGAAATAAACTGAAAACACCATAAAAATAGACAGAACAACTGAGCCATTTTATTAATATGGAGGTGAAAACAATACAACAATGCTTCAAAATAGATAGCACTCAAGCCGACAAAAGCGGGATGGAATGGCCTCAAGCTCTCCAACTAAAACACTGCTCTTTGTGGCGTTGCTGGAACTCTCCCTCTATGTTGCCCTACTGGAAATGTTGTTGCTGGGTGAATAGGTCTGTGTATATGAGGATGTTATGATGCTAAAAAAAGTATGGGATTTAGAATCCATACTCTATGGCAAAAACCCAAAATAACCCAGAAAGGATTTCTAGATTGGCTTACCTCGAAAAATCACCCTCTTAGGGTTTACAATGAATAAATGATGAGTATGCAAAAATATGGATGAACTAAAAGATATAATAGCTGAAATTAATCCCATGCCCATCTATTGAAGGTCTTATCCCTTCAATGGATTCCAAGCAGAAATGATATGGAATTTCACCCTCTTTTGATGAACTCTGCTACTGGACTACATAAGTCACTGAGTGACTGTGCAACACTAAAGGGTATGTAACTCGCCTGAATGTCGAATGATGAGATCAGCTCATATGGAAAACAAGAATCCTTTCCTGAGTAGGCACTCAAAGTCCCCCAATGATGAGGTTGGGATCTCCACTCGGAGACACCCTCGTGCTAAACAGCACTGTAGACTCAGCTTAACAGCTCAAGCGTGCTCATATCATGAACGAAAAGAAAATAATAATAATATAGAATGTTCTCTATGGCTGCCATCCTTCCTTATATGCTTTGGAGACCTCACCCTCTTGGCCACAAATAACAATGATGCTACACACATGGCCACTAACCTCCATTATGACTGCATTGTCCTCCATTATCTCCACTACCTCCATGACTGCGTTGTTGATTTCATCAATTTGACCCCATCCATATGCATTGACCCACATTCACACCAAGAAGTGGTTTATTCATCTTGACCCCATATATATGCATTGATCTGCATTCACATTAAAAAGTGGTTTTATTCCTACTAAAGGGATTTATCAGTCCCTCTACCCTCTCATTCATCTATTAATTAAGGAAGAAAAAAATTAATATTCTAATTAGATAAAAGCTAAATTAGGAATATTACAGTCCCCTCTTCCAAAACGTTGCTTGTCCTCAAGCAACTATAAATATGTGGGCCACCCTGTTGATCTGATGCAACTGCGACCAATGCCCGGATCCCATACAACCCCTCAGTGCGGATATGACCTTGTGTCAAACAACCTAGAAGAGACCCCTCAATGTTGGGATCCCAAATGGATCTTTGACCATACCTACCATAAATCAATCCTCTTGGATCCCAACTCCTCCATGGCCAATCATCACCCAAGTCCCCTAGCTCAGACTGCACACTACATCTGGCTATAGCTACTACCTCATGAGATGAAGACCGCCAACATGCATCAATGCTCCATGGCCCCTGTCGTGCCGTAGATCTGACTGTATAAGTTGCACCACTAATTGTGTTCCAACTCATCACCTCTCTTCCCTAACTCAATCCAATGTTGATCCTCCTCTCTCGAAGTCGGTATGGAATGCTAAATAATTTTAGACATGTACCCCACTGCCAACTATAAACCATAGTACCTGTCATGTCTACAGGCCCCTGCTCTGATATGCACTTGACTAAGAAGATCATACCATCCATAAGATACCAACTCATGATCTCCCGCCAATCTATCCCAGTCGGAGGATCCAATGTGGTGATATCTACATATGGAACATGTCTGGAGTGCGGTCACCAACTCACACTCAACTCATGTTGCTTTGTACTGCCTGTCAACGAGAACTGCCTTAAAAGGAAAGCCCCTCTCTCTATAATAGGCCCAAGTGGGCAAGGTGTGTTGCAAGCCCCATCAATGTACTCCTGGTGAGTGTAGCTCACTGAAATTACTATAGTCCATGGAAAATTTTAGGAGCTAATATTCACAGGTGGGCTAATTTTCCATGCTTTCTCCAAACAAGAGATTCGTTAATTTCCATTTTTTTTAGAAAAGTTTCACCCAAATTTTCTGGTATAAACTATTTTACATTAAAAGTCGCAAAACTTGTATATAGATACTATAAAAAATTATTATAAATTTGAATATATTTACAGAAATATGGCCAAATATTTTACATATTCCATA